>CM053585.1:175671447-175693662 GCA_028646515.1 Pseudochirops corinnae
ATATTATCTAGCGACTACTTAAAGACCTCTAACGGAAAGGAACCTCTCAAGATGGTCCATTCCACTTTTGGATGATATGTTAGGAAGTTTTTCCTAAAATCTAGTTTAAATTTACCTCTTTATGTTTCCACCATTACTACTGGTTTGTTTTCTGGAGCCAAATAGAACAAGTTTAACCTCTCCTTAACACAACTGAAATTGAAATACTTAAACATGGTTATCTTCTTTGGGTATTTTTTTCTCCAGAATAAATAAATATTCCCAGTTTTATCAACTGATCCTCATATAATATGAATTCAAGACCCTTTATCCAGGTTGTCATCCTGTGCATACTCTTATTCATGTCCCTCTTAAACTGTGATGCCAAGAATGGAACCCAGTCTTCCATATTAAGTCTGATCAGGGAAGAATACAGTGAGACTACCATGTCCCTATTCCTGGAAACTGTGCCCCTTAATACAACACAAAATTACATTAGATATTTTTTGACTACCATATCACACTGCTGACCATTGTTGAATTTACAGTTCATTAATACCCATAAATGTCTTTCAAAACATCTACTGTCTCAACTGTTTCCCCAATCTTGTGCTGGTAAATTTTACTTTTTGCACCCAAATGAAAGACTTTACACTTATTCCTATTGAATTTAATCCTATTAAATTCAGCCCAGTGCTTTAGTCTATCAAGATTTTTTTGTTTCTATTACTTGGTATGTTAGTTAACCCTCACAGATTTATGTCATCTGCCAATTCGATGATCATACAATCCTATACCTTTATCTAAGTCATTGTTTAAAAAAGTTTAACACGAGATAACCAAACAGGTCTCTGTGATACCCCACTGTTCACCTCCTTCCAGGATAACATTGAACCATTAATAATTACTTGTTGAGTATGTCTCGTCAGCTAGTCTTGAATCCATATAATCAAATAATTCTATACTCCACATATTTCCATCTTCTCCAAAAACTAGTATGAGGTACTTCCTTAAAAGCTTTGCTAAAATCTAGATAAATTATGACCATTCCATTTCCTCTATTATTAGGCTATTACTATAGGTGGTTATTAGTCTAACACTATAAAATGTGAGGATCAAATGAAATATTTGGTTAGGAAAAAAGACACAGCACAATATCTGGCTCATAGTGGCTCTTTATAGTAGTATATATGTCAAAAAGGGTAAAGAACTTTAAATTCCAAACCGAGAAGTTTGTATTTTATTCTATAGGCAGTATAAAGAGCTCCTGATGGTTCTTGAGATAGGGGATTGTATCATTAGTCTTTTATTTTAGTGATATCATAGTGGTAGGTTTATTTTATTTGATTATAACACTAAAGTCTCTATTCTTAGCCCTGTTTTATGTGGTTTTCTACTTATAAATTAAAAATATTAAAAGGAAAATTTGTATTAGCCATGGAAATTAAGAGGAAGGGTTCAGTCTGAGAAGTATTATGAAGGCATATCATTATCTATCAGAGGGAAAGGAAATGCATGTAGACAAATTAATGAATAAATGAGTAGTAGCAAAGGTGAGGTAAATTTAAGAAAATATAGTGTCATAGAACTCAGTAAAGTTGAGTTTTGGAAAGGAGAGGGGTAGTTTTACAGTTGTAGAACTAAAAGGGATTTTAGAGATAATCTACTCAATCTTCTACCTCCTTCCTAATTTAATAGGTGAGGTCCATGGAATTGACTTCTCCACAGTCAAAGGACAAATAGATAGCAGACCAAACACTTGAGTACAATCTCTTGACTCCTTCCCCACCTAACTATGCTGTAGCTACTGTAGAATTAAATGAAGCAGAGTTAAATGCTGATAAAATCACTGAATCTGGCCACCTTGAGATCTTAGAAGGACTACTTTGAATACTGGATAAGGAGGATTATAAGGTTATGGGAGAAACTGGTGATGAGCAATTAGAATTGGTTACTAGTGACCACTTATTTCAGAAATTTAACTTTGTTAGAAGAAGTAGCAAGGTGTTAAGTGAAGTTGATTATTCTTCCTTTTTTTCTTTTAAATGTATAGATGGATAAAGAGGTAAAGGAGATAGTAAAGAAGCCAAGATGGGGGGGGTCCCCCTATTGCTTATAGGCTAAAATACACACTTCTTAACCTGCCCCTTGAGGATTTCTATAATCAGAATTCATTTCACAACCCTACTTTTTTACTACTTTAATTTATGTTATTCTCCTTAATGTGCTTTACATTCCAGTTGAAAGCTACTTTGTATTGTAGTTACTCAGTGAACGTTTATTAAGCGCTTATTCAGTGCCAGGCATTGTGCTGAGCTCTTGGGGATACCAAGAAAGACCAAACACATTCCCTCCATATAAGGAGTTTCCTGTCTAATGGAGGAAGCAACAGGCAAACAGCTATGTAAAAACAAGTTAAGTACCAGATAAATTGGAAATAATCAATAGAGGGAAGAACATAGAATTAAGAGACTCAAGCAGGGCTTCCTGTAAATGATGGAATTTTAGCAGGGATTTGAAGGAAGTCAGGAAAACCCAAGGCACAGATAAGGAATGAGAGTATACCAGGTGTGAAGAACAGCTAGTGAAAATGCCTGGAATTCTTCTTAACTCTGTCCTTGTTCCCTCCAGACCCAAATATCCTTGAGCACAAGCAGTATTGCATCATTTTTCATGTTTGTATCTCCAGTACACGGCACAGAGAAACCATAAATGTTTGTTGAATAAAATGTTAGAAAGGAAAGAATTGAATATGCAAAGCCCAGATTTCTCATTATACAGGAAAGGAAAGAATATAGAGCTAGAATAAATGCTTATTGAATTGAATGGATAAATGGTTTTCACTATAGAAAAGAATGAAAGGCTAGTTATATGAGCAAGGTTATGTTTAGAAGGTGCCCAGGAAAGGAGGATGCTCCTGTCAAATGGCCTTATCTCAGTAAACTATGATGTAAGATTATCAGCAATTAGATGTTCTAAGAGCACCTACCAAAGGCTATTCCATTTCTTTTTATTTAAGGATGCAAATGAAGATCCTGGAGAAGATGTGGCTCTCCTTTCAGTCAGTTTTGAGGACACAGAAGCTACTCAAGTGTTCCCAAAATTATACCTGTCACCACGCATTGAACAGTAAGTATCATTTGGCTGTTAATGCCTTCTGATTGTTATTCTGAAGATAGTATTATTGAAGTCTTCTTTACTTGTATTGTTTTAGATGAACCATTTTGATTATACTTTATAATTGATGCTTATTTACTTGAAAATGAAGTGTATTGGGAGTTTGGAGTAGAGAAAAAGAGTTCAAAGTTGCAGTGATAGTTTGATGAATGTTATGGATAATTTGAGACCAGGAATAGTGCCTTTAGTTGAATAGTTTGAGACAGGCATAGTGCCTTTTTAGAAAAGAATTGGTGGAATGCAAAAATTGTAGTAGTAGCTCAGCATTATACTAGGCTCAGTAGATAGAGTTCTGTGCCTGGAGTCAGGAAGACTTTTCTTCCTGAATTCAAATCCATCATCAGACACTGGTTATGGACCATGGAAAAGTCACTTAACCCTGTTTGCCTCTGTTAAGCTCCCTGTAGGATCTTTCCTCCCTATATCATCCCTGACTTGTGTGTTGTTGTTATAGTCGTTTTTCAGTTATATCTAACTCTTTGTCACCCCATATAGGCTTTTCTTGGCAAGAATAATGGAGTGGTTTGCCATTTCCTCCTCCAGTTCATTTTACTGATGAGGAAACTGAGCTAAACAGGGTGAAGTGACTTGCCCAGCATCACACAGTCAGTGAGTGTCTGAGGTTAGGTTTGAACTCAGGACAATGAATCTGGCATTCAATCTATTGCATCAACTTACTGCCTTTTACTTGCCATCATACTCCTTATGACCCTGGCTGCCTACTTCTTGACACTCTCCATGTTATCAATGATTTTCCTAATATATATAATATTCAGAATTAAACACAGTACTCCATTTTCTTTCTTTTATATTTGGCATCTTTGTTTTTCTTTTCTTTTTTATTTATTTTATTACATGTTAAAAGTTTTTTAACATTTGTTTTTTTAAAAGTTTTGATTTCCAGATTCTCTCCCTCTCTACCTTCCTGACTCAGTAAGCAATCAGATATAGGTTATATGTGGGCAATTATGTAAAACATTTCCATCTTACTAATTTTGTCCAAGAAGAATCAAAATTAAGGTAAAAAATAGCATGCTTCAGTCTGTATTCAGACAGTATCAGTTGTTTTTCAGGAGATGGATAACATGCTTCACTCTGAGTCCTTTGGGATTGTCTTGGATAATAGTATCACTGAGAATAGCTAAATCATTCACTTTTCTTCATTGTACAACATTGCTGTTACTATATATAACATTCTTCTAGTTCTGCTCACTCCACTTTGAATCAGTTCATGTCATTCCTGTTTGCCATTTCTTATAGCTTCTATATTTTCCATTACAATCATGTACCCCAACTTATTCAGCCATTTCTCAATTGAGGGGTATCCCCTTAATTTCCAATTCTTAGCTACCACAAAAAGAGTTGCTGTAAATATTTTTGTAAATAGTTTCTTTTCCCTTTTTTTGTATCTCTTTGGGATATAGACCTAGCAGTCATAGCAGTGGTATTGTTTGATCAGTGGGTATGCACAGTATTCTAACTTTGGGCATAGTTCCAGATTGCTCTTGAAAGTGGTTGGATCAGTTCACAACTCCACCAACAGTGCATTAAATGTCCCAGTTTTCCCATATCCCCTCCGACATTTATAATTTTCCTTTTTTGTTATTTTAGCCAATCTGGTAGGTATCAGGTAGTACCTCAGAGTTGCTTTAATTTGCAGTTCTCTCCATTTTTTTTTTCTGATAAGAGCAAAGTAAATTTAGCAAAACTATGACTAGAGAGAGTGCCTCTCTTAATGCAGCCTAAGATTACATTAAGGTTTTTTGCTTCCATATTTTAATGTTAATTCATATTGAGATTATAGTTCACAAAAATGCCCTGATCTTTTTAGACAAGTATAATCTCACAATGCTTCCTCTAGTTTGTATTTGTGAAGTAAATTTTTGAAGCTAATTGTAAAATTTTATATTTGTTCTTGTTGGATATCATCTTATTAGATTCAGCCCAATGTTCTAGCCTTTTAAGATCTTTTTGGACCTTGATTATATCATCCAACACAGTCTTTTTTTTCCCTTGCTTATGTCATATGCATATTTCATACCGATCTGTGCCTTTAAGTCATTGATAAAAATGTTAGTAGTACAAGACCATAGTTAGATTCTTGAAGCACTTCACCTGAGACTGTATTTTACTTTGACACATTAATGGTCATTCTTTGGTTTAGCAGTTCAAAAATTTACAAATATACCTAAATATACTACTGCCTTACCTGTGTCTCACCATCTTAATCATGAGAATAACATGAAATACTTTATCAAATATTTTGCTGAAATCTAGACTAACAAGAGCTACTGTATTTCATTCTATATTTTTTGAACCCTGTTCAGAAAAAGAAATAAGATTTGTCTGGCATGGCTTGTTTTTGATGAAGCTATGGTGGTTTTATCACTACTTCCCTTTTTCAGTTTTCATAAGGTAACTCTCTAATAATACCTTCTTGCCTGTATGTACAAAAATATTTATAGCAGCTCTGTATGTGGTGGCAAAGAATTGGAAATTAAGGGGATGCCCATCAATTGGGGAACGGCTAAACAAGTGGTGGTACATGAATGTAATGGAATGCTGTTGTGCTATAAGAAATGAGGAGCAGATGGACTTCATAATAACTTGGAGAGACTTGTATAAAATGATGCTGAGTGAGGAGAGCAGAACCAGAAGAACTTTGTACACAATTACAGATACAATGTATGTGTGATGACTAACTTTGATAGATTGGACTCGTCTCAGCAATACAAGGTTAGAATACAAAAGACTCATGATGGATCAAAGATCTTTTCCCACTTGGCCACTTCTGTTCTTATCCTACATGCACTAATGTTGTCTCTTCAGCAGCTTTCCAATTTCAAGTAATCAAAGTATCTGTTTTCTCTTTTGTAATTTCCTCTATGTCTTGTTTAAGAATATATCTCTAATCCATCGCTGTGAGAGCTATATGATCTTTTTCTTTTCTAATTTTCTTTAAGAATGATTTTTAATATTAAGGCCATATATCTATTTAGAATATATTATGGAGTGTGTTATAAGATGTTCTAATCCTCGTTTGATCTAAACCTAATTTCTGTCAGATGAGTCTCTAATTTTCCCAGCAGTTTTTATCCAATAGGGAGTTTTCCTCTGGTAAATTTTCCACTTTACAACATTCTGGTTTTTTGAGTCTAGGTTTCTGAATCTGCCTTTTCTAGTCAGTTCAATTGATCTATCTCTCTATTTAACCAAAAGCTAATGATTTTGATGACTACTGCTGTATAATATAGTCTGAGGACTGGAAGTGTTGTTCCAGGTTTGTCTTTATTTCTTTTAGTCATTTCCTTTAATATTCTAGGTCTTTTGTTTTTCTCCAAATAAATTTCGTTATTATTTTATCATGTGTTGTAAAGTGTTCCCTTTGTAATTTGATTGAAATAGCATTAAAATGTAAATTAATTTTTCTAGTATTGTTATTTTTATTATATTGGCATGGCCTACCATGAGAATGAAATCTTCCTCCAACTATTTAGCTTTATATCTGTTAGGAGTGTTTTATAATTGAATCTGCACTAGTCTTTGGACTTTGTGAAGTTAATCCCAAGATATTTTATGCATTTTATAGTTATTTGGATTGGGATTTTCCATTCATTGATGATAATAACCTATAGTTTTCTTTCTGTTTTATCTTTGCTTTGTTTATGTATTAGAACTTTTTGCCTCATAAAATAATTCTGGTAATATTTTTTCTCAGTTTTTAATGTAAATTATGAAGAATGGGTACTAACTTCATTAAATGTTTATTAGAATTCTTCGAATGAATTCATTAATACCATGATTTTTTTTCTTTTTTTCCTTCATAGCTAGGTGTATTTCCTTTTCTGGGATTGGGTTATTTAAGATCTCTGTCTGGCTGTCTGAAAGTTTGAATATCTTATATATTTTTATAAATTACTCTATTTATTTTGTGTTTGCAGTTTTGTTTGTATATAATTGTACATAATATAGCATGGTTATTCTTTTTATTTTGGTTTCCTGTGATTTCATCTCACTTATTTGCTGTTTTATTGATTTAGTTTTTCTGCTCTTTTTTTAGTCAGATGAGCTAAAGATTTATTGGTCTTTTCAAAACCTTAGATTTTAATTTTTTGATCATTCTTATGGCTTTTTTGGTTTCCAACTTATCTATTTCTCTAATTTTTAATATTTCCTCTTTTGTGCTTCTTTTAGGTTTGTTGATTTTCTAATTTTTAAAAATGTATATTCAGTTCATTACTCTATTTCAATTTTTATGTAATTGTATAATTGTGTAATATAATTTTTAATAAGAAATAAAATTTTAATAAAAAATAAAAATGTTTACTTTTACCCTTCCGGACTGCTTCAACTGCATGCTAGAAATTTTTGTATGTTCTTTCCTCATTTTATTTTACATAGTTACTATTGTTTCTATGGTTTGTTCTTTGATCCACTCATTATTTAGGATTTCATTGTTAAGTCTCCATTTGGGTCTGCATTTTTTGTTTATGGTCTCTGAATCAATTTCTCTTTATTGCATTATGGTCTGTAAAGGATATGTTGATCATTTCAGCCTCTCTTACATTTGTTTGCAGTATCTCTGTACCCTAAGTATGTGCTCAATTTTTTTAAAGTTCCATGTTTCACAAAGAAATAGACACACACACACACACACACACACACACATTCTTTTGCTATCCCATTTGGAAGATGCCATAAGTTATAAAACTTTTTCTTTTTCTCCAGAAATTTGTCCAGTTACATATATTACCTTTTGATTATCTTTTTGGAAAGATGGAGAGGTAACTGGAGTATCAGGGTGGGTTTTGATGTCAGTCTGTGTTGAATTCTTGAGTCTGCCTATGCGACCTTGCTTCCAGCAGTAAGCTTTAGGGTAGCCACAGAAGGACAACCAAATTGTTGAAGGCCAGAGTTCATTCCGTTTAAAAATCCATCTATGGGACTGGGGATAGTTAGCCTGAAAAAGAGAAAACTTACTAGGGCAAATGTTCTTAACTTTTCTTTAACAGAATGGTGAAGTGTATTTATATCTCACAATAATTTTCTTAAATAATTGAAGAAGATTCTAATTTTCAGTTAGAAGTTGATGACAATAAAGATGTAGTTTTTCCTTTCCAGGTTCATGGGCCCTCATAAAGTCTATCCATAGATTGTACATGTCTTTTGTAACCTGGGTTAAGCCCCCCTTTCGTGGCGGCTTGATGATTTTCTTGAAGTATTTGGAAGATTGCCCCATGGGAGAAGAGAGATGAAAATTATTCTACTTACTTTCAGAGTGTAGAACTCGTAGCGGTGGTTCAAAGTTGTAGTGATTAGTTTAGGCTTGATGTAAGGAAGATTTTCCCAATAATTAGCCCTATCAGAAAATAGAAGGAGCTGCCTCAGTAGGCAATTGGTTCACTCTCACTAGAAATCTTTAAATAATAACTGTACAAAAAGGACCTCTTAGGTGCAAAGCACTTTTATAAGTTTTAGGGGTACAAACAGAAAATTAGCATAGAATTTATTCTGAGGAAAGTTACATTCTAATTCGTGGAGACAACCTAAAGAGAGATTTTAGCTGCAAGTCAGATGGAAAGACATACATTAAATAGAACGACAAGCATCTGCATCTTCTTTATTGTCATTTCCATTGATAAAAGCGCATAATTTTCTTATGTTGAATCATATAACAGTGTGAGAGCTCTATTTTCTGGATTGTCAGTAGCTGTGGCGGCTGAGGAGTTAAGGGCTGTAACACTTGCATAGACAATTGTTAGCTGGCATCTACACATGTATTGCTCCCTGGCCCATGGCTGCGGGACTGGGCTTGAAGGTTAGTGGCCTATTTGATACTTTTGGAGCTCTTGGGGTCAGAGTTCTTATTTGCCTATATCACCATTTGAAAGTGGTGAGGGGAAGATGGGGATGGTGGTGCGCTAGCTAAGGTAGTGATTATTTAAATCTAGAACATGCTACTTCCTGTCTGTTTTTCAGGAAACCTTGCTGCTTTAGCTAGACCAGAGTGCTTTTTTGGTTGGTAGAAATTCATTGGCAATTAGTGTTTGGCAGTAGGAATGGTTACTGGGTCACTCACCTAGACAATGATTTCAGAGGCTGTGCTGAAACCAAGGCCAGTTTCTGGGGGACTCTGCTATTTCTGGGGTTCTTACACATACCTGCTGCCTTCCTGTGGCAGTTGGTCAATACTTTGTGACCACACTATATTATAGAAAGAGGTTTTTTCTTCAATAGGAATTGACCTAGATCAGAGTGTCAAATTCCCAGATGCTGGCTGAGTATGGGGAACCAGATTAAAATGTAATTGGGAAATGTTTAACAAAATAAATGAAAAAACAATACAACATAAAAAATGTTCATTTGTGATTTTCTGAGTCAGTATGTAACCCATAGAGATCTGTTTCTGAGATCCCTTCTACCTCTTAAATTCTGTCTGATTTTTTTAGGAGTCAAGTTAACAAACATTTATTAAGAGCCTGCTGTGTGCAGCCACTGTGCTTAACAGTAGCCATATGTGGTAGGTGTTTAGGGATGTGTTAGAACTAGATTGAACCAGCTTGTTAAATTTCCAATGTGAGCATTTAAACCTTGGAAATTGGCAGATATAAGAAATTAAGACTTGATTTATTGTTTTGTTGATTGTCTAGATTTAAGATAATGATAGTGGAAATGTTCCAATTATACTTAAAGTGTGGCATGCATACATTTTCCTCAGGAATGTTGGTTTTTAAGCATTTAACTAGCATGTCACTGTATTTATTATTATTCTTACTATATAGATAAGGAAAAGAAACTGAGGCACAGAGAAATGAAATGACTTGCCCAGGGTCACAGAGATAGTGACAGAATCAAGATAAGAACTCAAATCGTCAGACTCCACATCCTGTACTTTTCTCCTTACCCCTGTTGCTTCATATAGTTTTATTTTCTTCAGCCATTTTTTGTATGGTAGAGTTCTGAGCCTCCTCATTATCCTGGTTGTGTACCCCTGGACAAACTATCTTCTTGAAATGTTATATGCCAAAACTAACATATTTTTCTAGATATGATCTTTATAAAATAAAAATGGGGCATAAAATATAGTAGCACTGTCACCTCCTTTATTTTTTAAATATTGAAATATTTAATATTTAAAGAAAATATTTAAAATTTAAATGTTTAAATCCCACCAGTCTTTCAAGTCTTTATAGGCAAGAGAGTATGGAGAATTGGCTTAGTTTTAATCAAGTATAAGGCCTTTAATAAAAAATATTTTTGTTGGTAATATAGTAAAACAGTGCTTCCAACCGAAAGTAGCAGTCTTAAATCGCTCTCGATGGAGTTAGTACATATCTAACTTGTTTCATTAAGTTGTTGTGATTAAAGTACTTTAACCTTCAAATGCTATGGAAACCTCTACTTACTACTGCTGCTGCTGCTGCTGCTGCTGCTACTACTACTACTACTCCTCCTACTACTATTACTACCGCCACTACTACTACTCCTCATGGTAATTTTATTCCATCTAGACTTTTTTTTAACTTGTTATCTTTATCTAAGCAATCATAGACCCATGATGATCAGATAAGGTAATCTTTATGGATCTTTCTTTAAAAAAACAAACCAGTTATAAGGAAAGCTTTTATGCCCTTTAAAATCATCCTTTCCTCTTGCTGTCCTCCATAACCTTATGCTCTCTTCTTTGAGACTCTAATTCTACTTCTGATGTCTTCACCTCTCTGCCCTAATCTTACTTCCCCACATTCCAAAAAGTGAGAGAAGGTCCTTCTAGTTCCCTGCTTTCCCTCAGGTAAAAGAAGAAAAATCTGCTGTTCCCAAAAGACTTCTACTGACATAGAGACTAAATTCCCCTCAAATGGGTCAATCCCTTTAAATGGAACATTTGGTAGAAAATGTGGGCAGGAAGCTCTCTTGTGTATTATGATTCTATGAGGCTCTGAAATATCACATTTCTGAAGCCTACTCTTTTTGCCCCAGACAGTGGAATGGTTCTTTCTGTGTCTCTGGCTGCTAACATATGACTACAGCCCATTACATGTTTTAGATGAAATGAGTGTATATAGTTTAGCAAAGAAAACCCCATTTAAGAAGGATCTCATATTCTCAATGCACAGGAAACATTTTATATATATATATATGTTTTCCCAAGAACCAAAATCAGTTAGTCCTATTAAAGAATGAGGACATTATTTGATTTCAAAAGGAAAAAAAAATTACCATTGGTGAATTCTGCAAAACAGAACTTCTTTCTTTTTCTTTAGAGACTTAGTTTGAATATTAGGAGGGAGGAAAGCAATTTGATTCTACACTAGTTGAATTTTCCACTTGGCAGAAAAGCTTTAAATTATAGTTACATCACCAGAGCTGGCACTAAGCATTCCCTGCCCTTCCCTTCTTCTCAGACTGTTGGCAATTCCAGCGGTGAATCCAAAGGTTAAATGGGCACCAGAGACTATCCAGTCCTCTCCCTACAGAAGTGCAGGCTTCCAGCTCTTGATTGAACTGCCTTGACAGGGAGTGGCCTGAAGAAAACCAGTTCTGTGATTCCATCCTCTACTGTTCCCATCCCAGGGACAAAAAGACTTCAGCCCAGAGGCAGTCCAGGTGGCATCTTTCACCAGACCAGCGTTTGTTTTTAGAACTTTTTGTTGTTAAATTACAAAACCAACTTTGGAAATAAGTACTAAATGTTTATCAGCCCATAAAAGTGATCATTAACCAGCACTATTTATGCCAGTAATACACATTTCTGATATGGTCAGCCTGTTAATTCTAGGTGCTTTTGCCATCTTCCTTAATATCTTGTATGCCATCACACACATATTGATGATTTTAACCATGGAAAGTAACCAATGGTTAGCCAATGAAGGTTAAAAAGACATATTTTCCCATGTAATTTAAATGGCTAGTTGTAAGGAAGAGAAATAAGAAGAAAGGGGAAAAGTGGAGATTGGAAATCAGCTAAGATTCAGAAGAAATTTGTTTAATACATATTTTGTTGATTTATGAAACCTCTGGGAAAGGAGCAAGGGAAGAGAAAAGGCAACAGTCCAAGAAGGGAAAAAAAGTTTTATAATGGATAGAAGAAACAATAGAATATCTAGACATCAGGTCTGTACTTACTTCTACAGCAATAGGAACTTGGAAACTTTGTGGAGTACCATTTTACTCTTTTAGTAAATGCTGGTCTACTCTCCATATTAAAAGACGCTGTTTTTATGACTCACTGGACTTTAAATTACTTCTCAACCAATAGAATTGGGTTTGACTGAGCCATATACACTTTTCTCCAAATCCCATCTGCTTGCATTTTTGTAATAACTGGCCATATTCTAAATTTGCTCTTTAGCTACAAGGTGGGCTTTTTCCTTTGGTTTAAGCTAATTTTTAAGCAAAATTATTTGTCAACATAGCGCTTAATCCTTATTTTAATTTCTCTTTTTTTTATGAGAAAGGACTGAAACCAGAGGATACATAAATTTCTGAGATGTGTCCTCTTTGGAAGCTTATCTATGGAGCTTGTAGATCAAAGACCTCCTGTCATTCAAAGTCCTATGTCCCTAGAAGGGAAAAACTAGTTTTGAACTGTCAAACTTAAAGTGTTTAGAGCACCTGGGTCTGCTTAGTCTGTCATTACTCAAAAAGTTGTCAGTATTGTATAATGAAAAGAACACTATTTTGGGAGTCAAAAAACTTGGCTTTGAGTACTGATGGTATACCAATTCACATATGCCCTTGGTCAAATCAGTGAATTTCTCTTTACTCATCTGTAAAACAAGGAGGATGGACTAGATGTTTCTAAGGTTCCTTGAAACTCTTAACATTTGATTCTAGTTTCATCTTGCTTGTGGTACTTAATACATTAAGCAAATCACATTATCTCCCTCAGCATCAGTTTATTCATATATCTGTAAAATGAAAGGATTGGACTAGAATCAAGGGCTGGGAACCTGTGGCCTTCAGGTTACATGTAACCTCCTAGGTCCTTGTGTGCAGCCTTTTGATTGAGTTTAAGTTTTTACAGAACAAATCCTTTTATTAAGGCGATTTGTTCTGTGAAGTTTGAATTCAGTCAAAAGGCCACACTTGAGGACCTAGAGGACCACATATGTCCTCGAGGCCACAGCTTTCCCATTCCTGGACTAAATAGCTTCTGATGTCCCTTCCTGCTCTGGATCTTTGATTCTGTGGTCTCATTGCCCAGTTAGAGGTGAAGGAAAAAATATCCTTGAATCATAGGATTTAGAGCTGGAATGAACACTTAGAGATAATCTTGTCCCAACCCTTTATCTTACAGATGAGGAAACCAAGGCTCAGATAAGTTAAGTGAGTTATATGCAAGGTCATGTATGTAGTAAACAGCGGAACTGGGATTAAGAACTATGTCCTTTAACTTCAACAGCCTTTCTACTGTACCATACTGTCACCCAAAATATCTTTTTTTTTTCTTTTAAGCTAAGTGACTAAGTGTCAGCTGGTTTCCTTTGCCACATCTTTCAAAGACTGTTAGCAATGGAACTATATATCTTTAGAATGATTTATAAGCCAAATCCTGGACATGGTACATAAGTATTTACTCCCCCACACTGTCCCTTTATTCCTATTGTACCTACCCTAGAGCCTTTTTACTTCTACTCCAGTGTCATTATGCCTGACAATACCTATTGAACACTTCAAATGTGACCTGTAATCTTAAAGATCATTAAAAAGGTGAAATTTATATAAAAGTCCAGTGAGGGGAAGATAACCTAAATAAAAAATATCTTCCCTTTAAGATTTTTGCCAGTGCTTGATGATATTAAAATCAGGTTAAATCACAATAAAATCAATGGCATAGGTTCTCAAAAGATTGTTTGTAGTGGCCAAAATGCAATGTTAAATAATAGAGATATTAAAAAAAAACCCAAAAACCAAAACTGCCTCTAGCTATTTTATTCCATTAGTGAATTGTCCCAGAAAAAGTTAGCCAGAATCTGTTAGAGCTATTTTGTGTCAGGATTTCAGTAATAGAATATCATAGTAAACATAGTTTAAATTAGCCTTCCTTGGGCTTATTGAGTCACTGGGATAATCTTATAATAAATATTGTTCTCCTGGAGGGTTTTCTTCTATGATAAATATACAGTCTTGATTGAGTACGCTAAGACAACCAGCTGTCAGGAGAAGACGTGTGTTTGGCTTCAGTGGAGAAGGCTCTGTGTGTTAGCCTTTGGGGACTATGCTGTTCATTTGACTAGTCTGGGAGCAGGGCCAAAGGGGCTCTTCGTGACTTAGAAAGGAATTCTGAAAAGTAAGTTCAGCAAGTTTTCATTAGTAAATTTGGCCTTTTGTCATGTCTATTCCTCACATAAGATCAAGAGCTCAGCCTCTGCTTTGAAACTTTGAAAGCCTATTTAAAAAAAAAAAAAGCAAAGAAAAAGAAAGGAATTTATTTGTAGAAAGAAACCAGTCAACTCTAAAATAAAGTATTTATGAAAATACTCTGATATGTAACTCCTACTCCTCCCCCCATCCCGCCAAATGGGAGGTATCTCAGTGTTTTTACCCAACCATCCTTTTAGATGGGAATTCTACCCTAGAAGGGGTATGCATACAAGTATAAGTAAAAACTTAAAAGCTCTCAAATCCTTCATCTCTTCCTCCAACCTTTTTTGGTTCTTTACAATAAACAGGTTGCTTATTGGAAAATTATAGACTCTGTTGCTGAAAAGGTACCTTACAGGTAATCTGATAATAATGTTCTTTTATAGAAGAGGAAACTGGGACCTAAATCACACAACTAGTAAATATCAAAATCTAGGATTTGAACCCAAATCATTTTATGCAAATCCATTGCTTTCCCCTCTTAGTTATGTTTCTTGGGCTACAAGACACAAAAATGTCTACCTAGTAATTCAAGGAACTGATTTAATTTGTTTAGCTTCTTATTCCATTGACACAGATAATATCTTAATAGATGGTCTTGAGATGTAGTCTCCATTACCAAAATCATTACTGAATGGGCAACTGTTTGGTAAGGTCTTTCAGTGTCAGATATATAATCTGTAGGCCGTTGGAATAGATTAGGCACACAATATACAATAGTAATAACCATAATAATCTAGTATTTGATAAACCCAGAGATCCAAGTTTTTGAGGCAAGAACTCACTGTTTGACAAAAATTGCTAGGAATACTGGAAAGCAGTTTAGCAGAAACTAGGTATAGACCAACATCTCACACCATAGATCAACATAAGATCAAAATGGGTTCATGCTTTCAACATAAGGGTGAAACAATAAACAACTTAGGGAAGCATGGAATAGTTTGCCTGTCAGATCTATGGATAAGGAAAGAATTTAGAACCAAACTAGAGATAGACAACATGATAAGATGTAAAATGGGTAATTTTGATTACATTAAATTAAAAAGTTTCTGCAGAAACAAAACCAATGCAACCAAGATTAGAAGGAAAACAGAAAGCTAGAAAAATAATTTACAGCAGCTGTCTCTGATAAAGGCCTCCTTTTTTAAATATATAGAGAGCTGAGTCAAATTTATAAGAATATAATTCATTCCCCAATTGACAAATGCTAAAAGGATATGAATAGGCAGTTTTCAGACAAAGAAATCAAAGCTATCTATAATCATATGAAAAAAATGCTCCAAATCACTATTTATTAGAGAAATACAAATTAAAACACCTTTGAGGTATTATCTCCCAGTTATCAGATTCAGTAAAAGGAAAAGGATAAATAATAATTGTTAAGAGGAGATATGTGAGAACTGGAACACTAATGCACTCTTGGTTTTTAGATGAGCCAATAATTCTGAAGAGCAGTTTAGAAGTATGCCAAAAGGGCTATAAAAACTGTGCATACTCTTTGACCTAGCAATACCACTACTATGTATGTATTCCAGAGAGATAATTTTTTTTTTAAAGAGGGTGAAGAGCCTACTTGTACAAAAATATTTGTAGCAGTTCTTTTTGTGGTGACTAAGAATTGGAAATTGAAGGGATATCCATCAGCTGGGGAATAGCTAAACAAATTCTGATGTATGATTGTAATGGAATACTATCGTACTATAGGAAATGAAGAGCAGCATGGTTTCAGAAAATCCTGGAAAGACTTACGTGGACTGATACAAATTGAGATGAACAGAAAAAAGAACTTGTACACAGTAACAGCAATAATATATGATGATTGACTATGAATGACTTAGCTATTCTCAGCAATATAATGTTCCATGACAGTTCCAAAAGTCTCATGATGAAAAATGCTATCCACTTCCAGAGAAAGAACTAATAAAGTCTGAATGCATATCAAAGCATACTGATTTTTCTTCTTATTTTATTTGTGTTTTTGTGTTTGGTTTGTGCTTTCTTTCACAACATGACTAATGTAGAAATGTTTTGCATGATTGCACATATATAACCTGTATTGAGTTGCTTACTTTCACAGGGATATGGAAAGGGAGGGATGGAAGGACAGAATTTGGAACTCAAATCTTTTTTTAAAAAAGGATGTTAAAATTGTTTTTACATGTAATTGGGGAACACATAATATTGTTGAAAAAATAAGAAAATTAGGGGAACGTGGAAAATTTTACCTGTCAGATCTATAGAGAAGGAAAGAATTTAGGACCAAATAAGAGATAGAGAGGATCACAGGAAGGAAAATAGATAATTTTGAGCACGTTAAATTTGAAAGGTTTTGCAGAAACACACCCAGTGCAACCGAGATTGGAAGGAAAGCAGGAAACTGGGTGGAGTTTTTTTTTTCTTTTTTACAAGTTTCCCTGATGAAGGCTTCATTTCTGAAATATGTAGGGAACAAAGCCAAATTTATAAAATTAAGAGCCATTCCCCAATTGGTAAATGGTCAAAGGATATGAACAAGCAGTTTTTAGAACAAAAAAAGCTATCACTAATCACATAAAAAAATGCTCTAAATTATTACTTGTGAGAGAAATGCGAATTAAAACAACTCTAAGACATCTCCTCACACTTATCAGATTGGACAACATGACAGAATAGGGAAATGATAAATGCTGGAGGGGATGTGGAAAAATTGGGACGCTAATGCATTGTTGATATAGCTGGTAAACTGTTCAAGTCATTCTGGAGAGCAATTTTGAGCTATGCTCAGAGCTAGAAAACTGTGCATATCTTTTGATCCAGCAATACCACTGTTTGGTCTGTATCCCAAAGAGATCAAAGAAAAAGATCTAATTTATATAAAAATATTTATAACAGCTCTTTTTGTGGTGGTAAAGAATTGGAATTTGAGGGGATGCCCATCAGTTAGGGAGTAGCTGAACAAGTTGTCATTTATGAGTGTGATAGAACACTGCTGTCCTATAAAAAATGATGAACAAGATGGATTCAGAAAAATATAAGTGGTTTGATTTGAACTCATGCAAAGTGAATTGAACAGAATCAAGAGAGCATTATACAGAGTAACAGCAGTACTGTAAGTGGGATCAACTGTGAAAGAGTTAACTGCCCTGATCAAGAGAACTGTCCAAGAGAAATCCAAAAGATGCATGTTAGAAATTTCTGTCTACTTCAAGAGAGAAAACTGATGAACTCTGAATGCAGATTGAAGTATGGTTGAGTTTTTTTTCCTTTTTCCTGTTTCTTGGTATTTTTTTTTATCTGTTTTCTTTTGCAACATGGCTAATATGGAAATATGTTTGGCATGACCTAACACATATTATCAAAATCAAATTACTTACCTTCTCAGGGGATAGGGGAGAGGTGGGAAAAGAGAGAATTTGGAACTCAAATATTTTTAAAATGATTTAAAAATTTTTTACATGTAATTGGGAAATATTTAATAAAGTAAGTCTATTTTAAAAAATAAATAGCAAAACAGTATCAGAGATAACAGATAATATCTATCCATTGCTATGCATTGATTACTACCCTGTTCAACAAGACTTTATAATGTGTTAGGGTGCCTTATTCCCCCCTGCCTTTGCCCCATACTCCTTCCATGTTTGCAGCTCATTCTACTTATACAACCCAATTATGTATCTTAATAAGTTCACCTATATTTTCTCCCATTTTCATTTAATGTGACCTCCCCAAGTGCCCCCCTTCCATTTTCTTTCTTCTGACATTGTGGAAAAATATTAATTGCTTATGGGTTAGATAAGCTAATAGGATAAAAATGATAAATACTACCCAGATTAATTCATTTATTTAGTGCCATGCCAAACAAATTACCAAAGTAGATAGAGCTGCTATAAATATTTTTGTGCATGAAAGATGTTTTCATCTTTCTTTTATTTCTTTTGGTTATAGACCTAGTAGTCATATAGCTAGATCAAGAGGCACCTACCATTTAGTAACTTTTTGTGTATACTTCCAAATTGCTTTCCTGAGTAGTTATACTATTTCACAGGTCTACCAACAGTACATCAATATATCTATTTTCCTACGGTTTATGTAGTATTTGTCATTTTCCTTTCTGTTATTTTTGCCAATCTGATGATTGTGAAATGTAATCTCATAATTGTTTTAGCTTGCATTTCTCAAATTAAGGGTAATTTAGAGTGTTTTCATATAGTTTTGGATGTCCTGGGTTTCTTCTCTTTAGCACTTCCTGTTTACATCCCTTAGGCTTTTTATCAATTGAGAGAATGTTTCCTTTTCCTTTAAATTTGAATAAGTTCTTTTTCTATCTTGGAAATTAGTTATTTGCCAGAGAAATTTGCTGCAAATATTCTCTACCCACTTAATTGTTTGCCTTTTACACTTAGCCTAAATTTGTTTTGCAAAATCTTTCTAATTGTATGTAATCAAAATTATTCATTTTACCTTCTGTAATCTTCTCTATTCTTTGTTTGGTCACGAACATATTTTCTATCCAAAGTTCTGATTGAGTTCCTCTAATTTATTTATAATTTGATCTTTTATATCTAGGTCACATAATTATTTGCAGCTTATCTTTTTATAAGATGTAAAGTGTTAGTGTAAATCTAATTTCTTTGATACCAGTGTCCAATTTTCCCAGCAGTATTTGCCAAATAATGAATGCTTATTCAAATATCTGGGGTAAAAAAAAAAAACAGTGTTTATAGAATGCTAGATTATTACTTCTGTTGTGTACCTAATTTGTTCTCCTGATTGATCCATTTTTAACCAATAGTGAATTGTTTTGTTAATTTAATTAAATAATTATATAAAAATAATAAGACTACACATCAAAACTTTTAGTCAAAGCAATCCTCAGGGGAAGTTTATATCTCTAAACACTTTCATTAATTAAAAAAAAAAGAATAGTCAACAAATTAAAACTGCAACAAGAATGAAAATCTCTAGAAAACCAACAAATTAAAATACCCTAATTAAACACCAAAATAAAAATCCTGAAAAGCAAGGATGAGATTAACAAACTTTGAAACAAACAAACAAAACTCTATTGAATTAATAGATGAGATGTGGAGCTAGGGTTTTTTTTAAAATAAAAAAACAAAAGAGATAAACCATTAGCCAATTTGTTTAAAAAGAAGAAAGAAAAAACCAAATAATCAGTATCAAAAATGAAAAAGGATAATTTATAACAAATGAAGAAGACATGAAAGATATTAGAAATTGTTTTGCTCAGCTACATGCCAATCAAACCCAAAACTTAAATGAAATCAGTGACTATTTACAGTACAAAATACCCCCATTAACAGAATAAGAAATAGAGAATTTAAACAACTGGATTTCAGAAGGAGGAACTGAACAAGGTCTGCATGAACTTTCATAGGAAAAAATCCCAAGACCAAATGGATTCACAAGTGAATTCTTACAAACATTTAAAGAACAATTCCATTATTATGTACTGTTTGCAAAATAACAAAAGAAAAGATCCTACCAAATTCCTTCTTTGACAGAGATCTAATTTTGATACTTCTGCTAAGGAATCAAAGCAAAACTATAGGACAGTATCCTTAATGAATTTTTTTCTTGCAAAAAATGCAAATAAAATATTAACAAATCGGCTAATTCCAAAAATTGTAAACTATGACCAGGTTGGATTTATACTAGAAGTACATTGTTTGATCTAATATAAGGAAAAACTATATGTTTAACCAAACTTATAACAAAAAAACTACATTTAGCCAAATTTATAGCAAAAATTTTATGTTTCACCAAATTTATAAAAAAATAACAATTTACAACAAAAACAAATTTATAACAAAAATTGACTATATCAGTATATACAGAAAAAAGTTTTGGCAAAATACTAGAAAACAGGAGTTGGTGTACCTTTACTTAATATAATATGTAATGTGTATCTAAAACCAAGAACTAATTTGTATAATGGAGATAAACTAAAATCCTTTCCATCAAAATTAGGGTTGAAACAAGGATATCCTTGTAAATACTTTTATTTGACGGGGTATTAGAAATGTTGGTAATAAGAAAAAAAGAAATTGAAGGAATAAGTATAGGTGAAGAAATAACACAATTATAACTTTTGTCAATGATATTTATTTTAATTAAAATGGTAAATTTAGTATACTTAGAAAGCATATATAATAAATCCACAAAAAACTAATTAGTATTTTTTTTGCAATATCAATAAAACCTGACAGGAAGAAATAGAGTCCATTTAAAATAACTAAAGGATGTATTAAATGCTTCTAAGTCTGCCTGTCAAGATAACGCAAGAACTATATAAATGCAACTGTAAACTACTGTTTATAAAAATGCTAACATAAGTAATTAGAAAAATATTGATTATTCATAGTTAAGAGAAGTCAATATAATAAGTGACCACACTGCATAAATTATTTAGTCAGTGTCATACAACTCGAACTACCAAAAGATTACTATATAAAACTAGGGAAAAAATAATGAAATTCTTATAGAGACAAAAAAGGGCAAGGATTTTGAGGGGGAAAATGGAAGAAAAAAAAGTAGGAAGGGATCCTAGCAGTAACAGATCTCAAAGGGATCCTAGCAGTAACAGATCTCAGACTATAGTAAAAAGCAATAATTTTCAAAATAATATATTTTTGAGAGATAGCAAAATAAGTGTTTACTTTTAAAAACCCTATCTGTAATCATGCATTTTTCTCATCCTTGACATGCTCCCAAATTTGTTTCTATAAATAGCTTGAAATCAGTGGTCACTGCTTCATTGAACCAACTCAGAGCCTGTCTCCAACCACACACAAAAATATATAGAGACAAGCCAAGACTTTATCTTCTGCTGGAGATGTAGAAGACAAGACCTCTTTCCCCTGGACCTGTGCCTGGGATGCTGGCCTAGAAAAAAATATTTCAGTTTTTAATATGCTGGCTACTGGGACCTTTAGGGGATATAGTTCTGTAATTGAGTAAATCCATATATGAGCTCCTTTGCCCATTAGGAAGCATGAATTTTTTTCAGAAAAAAATTATTTAATATTTTACTTTTCCCCAATTACATGTGAAAAACAATTTTAAAATTTTGACTTACAAATTTTTCTCTTCCTCCTTCTCCCCCCTCATTGAGAAGACAAGCAATTTAATACAGATTATACTTGTGCAGTCATGCTAATCATATTTCCATATTAGTAATGTTGGGAAAGAAAGCACAGAACAAAAAAACACCAAGAAAAATAAAGTTAAAAAATGTAGGCTTCAATATTCATTCAGATTCCATCAATTCTTTCTCTGGAGATAGTATTTTTCATCACAAGTTCTTTGGAATTGTCTTGGATTATTATATTTCTGGGAATACCTAAGTCATTCATAGTTTATCTTCATATGATATTGCTGTTAATGTGTATAATATTCTTCTAGCTCTGCTCATCTCACTCTGCATTAGTTCATGTAAGTCTTTCTAGGTTTTTCTGAGAGCATCTCGTTCATCATTTCTTATAGTACAATAGTATTCCATTGCAATCATATATCAAAACTTGTTCAGCCATTCCCAAATTGATGGGCACCCCTTCAATTTCCAGTTCTTTGCCTCCACTAAAAGAGCTGCTTTAATTTTTTTTTTGTACATGTAGGTCTTTGTCCTTTTTGTTTTTATCTCTTTGGGATACAGACCTGTTAGTGGTATTGTTAGGTCAAAAGGTATGCATG
>CM053585.1:175694162-175716780 GCA_028646515.1 Pseudochirops corinnae
ATTTGGTTTTCAAAATCCTTCTTCAGCTGATCTCTAGCTTTAAGGCAATCTTCATGTTTATTGGAAGCTTTTAGTGGGGGAGCTCTGGCTACACTGTCCTCCTGCAGCTCTCTGCCTTGGTCCTTCTTTTCCCCAAAGAAGGAATCTAGGGTTTGGTTGCTCTTCTTACTTTGCTTCTTATGCTTATTCTTATTCATGGTTGGTCAGTCTGTGATTTTTTTTTTAATCTCCGTGGAACTCTGCTTCCAGAGGGGAAAGCTCTGTCCCAAATCGCTAGGGTCCTCCCAGCTGCCAGAGCTCTTAGGAAGTTGCTGGGCCCTTCCCCCATTTCTGGCTCACTGAAGAAAAAAGAACCACAGGACCAAAGCCCAAGACCGCAATCCTGATCCAGGCCGCTCAACGCGAGAGCACTTGGCCTCTGAACGATCGCTTTGTCCCCCTGCAGTCTGCAGGCCAGGAGCTCTGAAGCCGCAATGCGGAGGCGGGTGCAGGACCTCCAGTTTCCGTTTCCTAGCCCTCGCGGTAGTCTGGATGGACCGCTTTTCTCCCACGACCTCACAAGCCCCACTGACTTAATTCTGAACACTGCCACATCTGCCGCCAATCTGCGCACCTGAAGCTCCTGCCAGGGCTCGGCTCCTCTCGTCCAGCTGCCCCCGGGGCACAGCCACAGCTTCAGGCCAGGCTGGTTTCAGTTCGCAGTGCTGATATGGTTCCTCGTAGCCGAGCTGACTTTAGTGGAAAGTATGTTTGTGTACATTTCGGAGTTCTAGAATTAGTTTAGAGTCATGTTTTATGGGTATTTTGGGGTGGCTATGTGAGAGCTGCAATATGTTGCTGCTCCTACGCTGCCATCTTGGCTCCGCCCCCCAAGTTGGCAGTCATTAAGGAGTGTTTGTGTGCCAAGTATCCTGCTAAGCACTGGAGTTACAAAGAAAGTCAAAAAACAACCCATCCTCTCAAAGAGCTCATAGTCTGATGGGAGAGACAACATGCAAACAATTATGTAAAGAGAGAATACATACAGGAAATATTGGATATAGTCTCAGAAGGTAAGCACTAAGATTGATGGAGGTCTAGGAAAACCTTGAAGAAAGTATCATTTTAACTGAGACTTGAAGGAAATCAGGGAATGTCAAAGGCAGAAATGAGGAGGGAAAGTTCCAAACATGGAGGACAACTAATGAAAACATTCAAGTAAAGAAGGGATTGTTTCATGCGAGGAACAAGGATGGTATATTAGGAGTAAGAAGACTGAAAGGGTTTGTTTTTTTTTTTTAAAGCCATGTTACAAAGGTCTGTGAAATAATTTGATCCAGGCTGATTAAATCCCAGGCTGACCCACTGGCAAAACTGATAATTCCTAAATTCTTCAATATCAATGTCTGTGGAGACTTATTGAGCAGAATTTCCACAGAGTATATAACCTTTAACTTCAGTAGGTGCAAGATACATTTCCTTATATCATGAGGAAGAGTAGAGCAGTATAGGGGACAGTTCTATACCTATCCAATGAACACAAGAAAATGTAAACTGATTGAAACAGATCCTTCATAATGGGTCAGAAATAACCCAAGGGTTGCACATTACTTTACAGTAATACCCTAGAATGAAAGCCTATTCTGGCTTGGAAATGAAACACTGCACTAATTGTATGTGGTCCTGGGCTCTCTTGACCAATACATGATACCTTAGGGGACTTCAATTTTGAAGTGTGGGAAATTCATTCACTTGATAAGAAGCTGCTTGGTGGCACAGTGGAAAGAGTATTGGATCTGGAGTCAAGAAGACCTGATTTTCAATCTGGCCTCAGACTTATTAGCTGTATGACTCTGGGAAAGTCATTGTTTACCTCAGTTTCCTCTTCTGTAAAATGAGCTAGAGAAGGAAATGGCAAATCACTCCAGTATCTTTGTCAAGAAAAGTCACAAGAAGTTAACTGAAATGACTAAACAACAAAAATCTCCACAAGGCAGTTGTGAGGACAAATGATACATACTTATCAAGAGTTTTTCAAACCATAAAGTACTATATTAATGCTGGATATTATTATTAACAATTAAGTGTCATCTATGTGCTAGGGTCTGGGGATACAAAACCAAAAAGGATCAGGTAAAGATGACCTTGCAGTGTATACCAGAAGCAATGGCTTCTCACTACAGGGATCAGTTGCTACTTCAAATTGAAATGCTGTGAGAAAATGTTACAGTTAGCCAGAAAACACCTAATTGTTAGTATAGTGGTTATGAGTAATCAATTGAAAGAAATCAAAAATTATTAAAGGATAGTAAAAGGCATATTTGATTTTTCCGAGAATTCTTCTGCCATTTTTTATCAACAATTAAACAATAATGAGCTTAATTATCTCCTGAATAAAACATCTCTTCTTTTGCTTTTAATTTTCTTTGCTTCCTAGAGAATAAGTAAGGCATGCATGGCCACCTACACAAGCCAGAGAACAAACAATCTATGTATACGAACAGTTCCACTTCAGTCTTATGCAGAAGGATATGTATTATTTCCAGCACATAAGTGGTAAGAGCTTCCCACTTCAGATTTAAGTCAGTGCTGTGTCTCTCATCTAAGGGCTGGAGATACAGGCAATTTCATTTTATTTAAATATTTATCAAGGGTCTACTTTTCTCTTTAGGAATATCTTTGATCCTGATATGGACATGAAATTATTATTTTTCTCAATTTCCTTGCTAGAATATATTCAATCAGCTCCTGTGCTTCTACCTATAGTTTACGGAATAATCCTTAATGAAACAACATAAATTATTTCAACTGCTTGAACATTCATTTTTTGCAGTGGACCGGTGAGTGACCCACATACTCTAATTACATTTAGAATTACATCATTCATTATAATAACACAGGGTTTTATTCTTTGTGTTGATATTTTCATGCTGACAGACAATATTATTGCTTTCAACCACTCTTTTCCATTAGCTTACTAATATCCTTTTTGTGATTCTTACCCATTCATTATGGAGTTCTGGGTAGGATGGAGAAGGGAGTCTGCACCTGTGACTTAATCAGTACAAGGAACTCCCTCTATTTAACACTGAAAATTCCTTATAACTTACAGACTTTGAAAATGGCTTTGGACATTGAGAAGTGAAATCAGTCAGTAGACAAAAAAATACTATGATGCAGGCACCACATTAAGTACTGTGGATATCAAAAAGGGCATATACAAGATATACACAGAGTAGATAGATCATCTTAGAGGTAAAGAACTAGCAGCAAGGGGAGTGGAAAGCACTGTTACAGAAAATGGGATTTGAGATGAGCTCTGAAGGAAACCAGGGAAGCTAAGAGACAGAGAGAGGGGAAGAGGGAAGGTATTCTAGGCATAGGGGAGAGCTGGTACAAACCATGGATTTAGGAGACGGGTGGTTAGATGTGAAGAAAAGCAAAAGTAGGCCAGTGTAGCTGAATAACAGAGTTTATGGAATAAAGCAAGGCACAAGAAGACTAGAATGGTAGAAATGGAGGAGGTTGAAAAGGACTTTAAACACTAAATAGAAAGCTTTGGAGGTATAACAAGGATACCCTGGTACTTAATCAGTAGAGGGCTAACAGGGTCATACCTGAGTTTCAGGAAAATCATTTTTGACATCTGAGCAGCCTGAGGTCAGAGAACCAGAATATGTCAGAGGCAGGACTTGATCCCAAGTCTTCCTGTGTCCTATGCTGGCCCCTATCTTCTAAGCCAAGTTGCCTCTCATACCCATACTATACTCAACTGAAGTTTCTTGCAGGCAGACTCCCAAGAAGGCTCTATGGCATCACTTGATTTGGAGCTGGAGGACTCCTTAGAGAAGCTTTGAGAGTTTAAATCAAGTGCAGCATAGGTACTATGTAGCAGAGCTGTGAGGGTAAACCCAATTCCTCAGACCTGAAACTCAACTACCCTGATCTATCTTATTTTGTGGTAACACTTAGTCAATATATTCTGGCCAAACCCCACTATAATGTTGTTGCAAAGTTGTTTAGTCAATTCTCCATTTATAATATTGTTTTCATGCCTACCCTGTATAACATAATTTCCCCTAATAATGTGCTTTTTCTGAACCAATTAACAGTTAGAATATACCTATAAATCAGTCACTATTTTCAAACTTGCCAATTCCTCCTTTATTTTCAACCAATTTATCATTATTTAATTTCTTGTTGTGAGGAACACTAAACAAAGAGTCAAGAGACTCAAATTCAAATTTTAATTCTGCAACTAATCAGACATGTGACCTTGGACAAGTTACTTCCTCTCTCTAGATTTCAGTTTCATCATCCATCAATTGAGAAGGTTGAACTGGATGATTTCAAAGGTTCATTCCTCTGCTAAAAATGTATGAATCCATTACAATACATATTTCCACATCATGTACAGATACAAAAAGAAGGATAATTCCATAATCCATATATTTCTAAAGTAGTGTCACAGAACCCATCTGCTACGGGAAGCCTTCTCCAACCACTCTTAATTCCAGTGCCTTCCCTCAGTTAATTATTTCCTATTTTACCCTGTATATTGATTTGTATATATTTATTTGAATATTGTCTGCCACATTAGATTGTAAGCTCCTAGAGGGCAGGGACAGTCTTTTGCCTATTTTCATATGTCCATCCCTTAGCACATAGTAGGTGCTTAATAAATGTTTATCTAGCTGAAATGAACCATTCATTCATTCACTAATTTATTCTTTCATGTGCCAATTCATTTAACTATGAACAAAGCACTTTGCTAGGCACTGAAGGACAATGTAAAGAGAAATAAGGTATGGTCTTTGCCCTCAAGGAACTTAAAATTGAGAAAGAGAATGATGAGATAAGATACACAGAAATAAACACTAATTAGAATATGATAGATAGAGAAAACATTAAGAATTAAGAGTGGTTAGAGAAGGCTTCCTGTAGCAGATGGGTTCTATGACACTACTTTAGAAAAATTTGGATTGGGGTGGCTAGGTGGCGCAGTGAAATGAGCACTGATGCTGCAGTCTGGAGACCTGAGGTCAAATCCACCCTCAGACACTTAACATAAAAAACTAGACCTGTGATCTTGGAAAAGTCACTTAACCCCAACTGCCCCTCCAAAAAAAAAGAAAGAAAGAAAGAAATATATGGATTATGGATGATCATATAAGAGAATGACCATCAAAATAGGCATGCCCAGATTCTACCACACTCTAATTCCTCTACGTTCTATCCTTTATATATCAGGGCAATTCAATGATATAGGTAAGAACCACAGGATTTAAAGGAAGAGAGTGGAGTCTCCAGCAGCCATATTTTACTGATTTTCTATCCCACATATATATACTGGCAGAGACACCAGGGATTGGGGAGCAACTTCTGGTCAAGTACAGAAAAGGGGTCTAGAAGTTTTCATCATGAAAGATTCTAATACATAAAATCCAAAATATGGAGGATTTCGGGAAAAGGTAATGCAAGGCAAGGAGAGGGGGTATGTTTAAAGCACAAAAAACTGGCTGAATGTCTAAGAGCCCCCCCCCCCCCATCCAAAAAAAAGCATTTTTTTATTTTTTGAAATATAAGTAAATATTGGAAAGAATGGTAAAAACAAGTTGCAAAATATTGTTTAGAAGTAAAGTTAAGTCAAGAAGTATTTATTAAGCACCTACTATGTAAAAGGCACTGTGCTTAAGTACTGAGGTGTAAAGTTAATGAACTAGGAAGCTCTTCCCACCCATTAATAGGCCTAACACAGGGAGCCTGAGTCACGTGGAGCTCAGTGTGTGGGAGGAGCTTGCCCAAGGAGGAGAGAGAGCAGAGGGAGAGAAGCAAGCTGAGAGTGGGCAGAGAGAGGAATATGCCTGGGGGAACCTGTTTGTGGGGAGATCAGTGATGAATGCCCTGTTAAACCTTACCCCCTGATATACTAATGATGCTCCAAATGAATATTTTGGTTTTGCCGTAGAGGAAGAGAGTTTATTATATTTTGAGAATCTATCCTGGAAATACACATACATATTCATAGTGGCTGCTATGGGTATCACATTGGCATTACATGAGGATGCAAAAAAAAGGCATAAATGAATGAATGAATGAATAAAACAAAAGAAACAAAAACGTCCCTGCTCTCAAGGAGTAGAGCTAAGACTCTAATGAGGGAGAAAACATGCAAACAACTACATACAAGCAAGATATACA
The DNA here is from genome assembly GCA_028646515.1 of Pseudochirops corinnae. Taxonomy (NCBI): domain Eukaryota; kingdom Metazoa; phylum Chordata; class Mammalia; order Diprotodontia; family Pseudocheiridae; genus Pseudochirops; species Pseudochirops corinnae. The sequence continues at coordinate 175,700,343 of CM053585.1, forward strand.
CAGAATAAATGCAGGGTAGTCTTAGAAGGAAGGCTCTAAGAGCAATTAAGGAGGATTGGGTAACGGCTCTTAGAGAAGGGAGGACTTTAGGTGGGTCTTGGAGGAAGCCAGGGAAGCCACAGGAGGAGACTGAGGAGGCAGAGCACTCCAGGCATGGAGGAGGCAATGATAATGCTCAGTCAGGAGATGGAATAAAAAAGCCCAATGGACTAAAGACTACACAAAAACCTCAGCACTACATACCACAAATATTTCTTTAAGAAGAGAATTAGAGGGCAAGGTAAACACTATAGTAAACACTTCAATAAAATCAGAAACAGTTGGACAGCTACGTGGCACAGTGAATAGAGCACCAGCCCTAGAGTCACAAGGCCTGAGTTCAAATGTGGCCTCAGACACTTAACACTTACTAGCCTCGTGACCTTGGGTAAGTCACTTAACCCCAATTGCCCCTACAAAAAGCAAAAAAAAAAAAAAATCACAAAAAGTAAACCCGACAACAGAGGGAATAGTCATTTTTGAATCAGCACTGTGGATACGTGTTAGGGCAAAGATGAACTCATTTAAAATAGCTTCAATGTGGCAAAGCAGCTGTTTCCAAAAATAAGAAATTCATCAAAGAGCATACATAGACCTAAAATTTTTTAAGGATAGAGATATGAGACTGGTCCTGTGATTTAATTAACATAGGGAAATCCCAGGTAAGGGAATTTCCTCTACTAATGCAGGATGGAACTTTCTCTGTAACTTATAGTCTTTAGAAAGTGTCTGCAGCACTGAGGGGTTAAGTGGCTTGACCAGAGTAGAAGAGCTAATATAGTATTGTTAATGGAAAAACTTTAATTCTGGTCTTTTTGACTCTAAGACCAGCTCTTTAATCCACTTAAGCTAAACTGCTATAGAAAAAAAATCCCTATGAACAAAAATAAATAGCATAATATCAATAATGACCAATTCATATGCCTAATTTCCCATCTATATAAAATATGAGAATAACCTGGACTTGTAACAAGTATATCCTTAATGAAAGTATGAAAAAGGAACAGGTAGGCTCTCATAAATAATATTCTACAGCAGACCATATTTTTAAACATAACTGACTAAAACATGCAGAGAATATTCACTGTGCCTATTTTTTAAATATAAAAAGTAGTTCTGTAGAGCAAAATGGTACTTTTAGAACTCTCTTCCAATAAGATGGCTTCTATAAATGTCAAAACCACATACAATTTTTTTCTCTTTTTAAAAAAATTTATTTATTTACTTTTAGTTTTCAACATACATTTCCACAAAATTTTGAGTTACGATTTTTTTTCTCCCTCTCTTTCCCCTATCCCCCACCCCAAAATAGTAAAAGCCTACTGAATATCCCTTCCCCCAATCTGCTCTCTCTTATATTCTCCCCCATCACCTCCCTAACTTTCTACTAGGGCAAGATGGCGTTCCACATACAATTTCTTGAAAGAAGTAAAAACATATGAAATTATACTTGAAAAAGATTGAAGAAAGAGAGGAAAATACCATATATTCAAAAATGTTTATAGCAGCACTTATTCTGTAGTGAAAAACAACTGGACAGTAAGGGGGTGCCCGTCCATCAGTGAATGGATAAACAAATCATGCTATATAAATATAACGGAATACTATTATGCTGTAGGAAATTGTGAAAGGACAGTTTCAAAGAAAGTTAGAAAGACTTGGATGAGTTTAACTGTTGTAGAATGAACTAAACAGAACCAGAACAACAATTTATATAAGAATGAAAACAGTGCAGAGACAAAAAACTGAGTGAAATGAGAACTTTGGTCTATACAATGACCAGATGAAATTCCAGAGGACAGAGGACCAATGATAAGCCTGCTTTCCTACTTCCTTCCTCACAATGAGATAATGGACAAATGGTGAAGAATGAGACATTTTCTAGACGCCAATATGGAAATCTGTTTTACTTGACTGTGCATGTTTCTTCTAAAGAAGAAAACAGATTTTGGTTCATTAAAATCATTTAAATTTTAAAATGAAAACAGTGATTGTGATTAATTACTCTCTCATAAATATCAGTCAAGGCAAATGTCAAAGGAAATATCCAAGTGAACAAGGAATTCCCAAATGATGAATTGCTTCAGATTATCTTTTTAGGGGATTACACTATGCTATGCATCCAGTCTCGAAACATTCACTGAGACAGTCAACAATCAATTCTTAAGTAATTATGATATGCCAGGAACAGCACAAAGTCTCTATCCATGAAAAAAACAAGTGAAGGAGAATGCCTATCATCCAAACTATGATGTACAGTTGAATAACCAATCCATGTGAACTGGCTTTTAAGAGTATGTATGTGCATATGTACATATGTATGTACATTTTGCATAGATAATACAAATGGGTAATAAAGTGGGTCCAGAAGAGAGTAATGAAATACTATGGCTCAAAAGAGTTACAGTCTCTCATCACCCAAAAACCAGGGATGAATCCCATGATTCAATGTACAATATATTACCAATTCAAAATTATACATCAAAGAGCTGTATTACTAGAAAAAAAATGAGGTCATCTATCAAGAGTAAGATGACAGACAGCTATTGTCCTCATTAATACCCATATAATAGTACGTGATCTATAGGAAGGCCTGTGGAACAAGAATAAGAATCAATCAAGGATAGGTTACCATGCTCACAAATGGAAGAAATAACCATGCCATTGAGATTATAGTCATTCAAATATACATGGTCAAAGTTCTTCCTCTGATCACCTAAATATCAATGCACAGCAAATTTTAAGCCATTTGGCTGAAACTAATTTCAAAATTAGAAAAAAATCATTAATTAAATTTGAAAATGTTGCCCAGAGTTTAAGATGGATATATTTTAATAAGCTATGGAGTTTCAATTTGATCAAACAATAAGCACTTATTAAGTGTACTAGGCCTGAGGAAAGAAATAGAATAAATGAAACAAGCTCAACTTACAAGGAGCATTCATTTTAACAAGAAGACTCCAAGGACTCATATAAATATATACAGAACAAATATAAAATAGTTAAATACAAGGTAATTTGAGAGGGAAAGCACTAGCAGTTGAGGGAATTGAGAAAATCTTTACATAGAAGGTGTTGCTTGAGTTACAATGTGAAGGAAGAGAGGGATTCTGTTGAAGCAGATGTCAAGAGGAAGTACATTCCAGGCATGGAGGACAGCCAGTGTGAAGATGGAGTTTCATTTGTGAGGGAGAGAGAAGACCAGTTTGGGTAAATCAAAACATATGGTAGTGGAAAAAATCTGCAATGAGGAGGGAATGATAGGTTGGAGCAAGGTTGTAAAGGAGTTTAAAAGCTAAACAAAGGAATTTATATAATATGTATATGTATGTACGTATATATTATGTGTATTTACATATATATACATATATGTATGTATGTATGTATGTATGTATTTTTCACCCCCTAGAGGCAATAAGGAACCACTGACATGGATTGAGTAGGGCAGTGATATAGTCAGAGCTGAGCTTAAGGAAAATCATGCTGGTTACAATGTGTAAGACAAACTAAAGTGGGGAGATAATTAAGGGAGAAACAAATTAGAAGGCTATTGCAACACTCTAGGCAAAAAGTGATGAGGGCCTACATGAAGACAGTACCTCTGTGAACAGAGGAGTCAGATATAAGAAACACCATGGGAGTTGTTCAGTCTTTTCACTTGTGTCCAATTCTTCATGACCCCATTTGGGGTTTTCTTGGCAAAGATAGAATGGTTTGGCATTTCCTTCTCCAGCCTATTTTACAGATGAGAAACTGAGTCAAACAGAATTAAGTGACTTGCCCACAGTCGCACAGCTAGGAAGTATCTGAGGCTGGAGATAAACTCAGGAGGATGAGTCTTCCTGACTCCAGTTGCCACACTCTATCCATTACTCCATCTAGCTGCCCCATAAAATTTTGCAACTGATTGGCTATTTAAAAAATGAAGATAAAGTCAATGTTTTTCATCTGAAAAATTAGAAGAATTATGATTCATTTGAAAGAAATAGAGATGTTTAGAAGAGAGGTGGGTATGGGGGCAGAGGAGAGATAATGAATACTGTTTGGGACATAATGAATTTGAGATTTTTCCAAGACCTCCAGTTTGAACAGTTGCAATAAGCAACTGCTGATGTAGGACTGGAGCTCGGGAGAGAGATTAAGGATAGGAATAGAGATCTGGGACTCAGCATAGAGATGATAATTAAACCATGGGAACTGATGAGGTCACATGAAGAAAGTGTAAACAGAAAAAAGCAGGGAGTCTCAGACAGAAACTGTGGTGAACATCCAGCTAAGGACTATGATATGAATGATGAACTAGCAAAGGAGACTGAGCAGGACTATATTAGATAGATAGGAGAACCAGGAGATGCCATGAGAAAATTCATAGGAGAGAATATCTAGGAAAAATGGGGTGGTCAACAGAGTCAAGTGCAGCAGAGAGGTTGAAAAATATAATGATGGAAAAAAAAGACTATCGAATTTGGCAATTAAGTGATCATTGGTGCCTAGAAAAGAGCAATTTTCATCAAGTGATGATGTCAAAAGTCAGACTGCAAAGGATTGAAGAGTATGTGAAAGGAAAGGAACTGCTGGCAGTGAGTACAGACAGCTTTTTTTTTTTAAGGGAGTTTCACTGAGAAAGGGAAGAGGGATACAGAATGACAACCTGAGGAGATGGTAGGTCCTAGTTAGTTTTATAAGAATTGAGAATACTTGGGCATATTTAAAGACCTTGGGGAAATAATGAATGGGGAAGGTAGGGCACATGGGGTTGCAGTCTGCTAGAAAAGAGTATAGAAAATGGGATATACAGGCCATATAGGGGCAAGAAGAACCACTTCATTCTCCAAGACTGGTGGAAAGGAAGAGAAGGTGGGAGATGATGTTAAGATGTTTTGATATAAAGGGAAGAAAAGAGACTTCACAAAGAATTACCTCAATTTTCTTAGTAAAGCAGGAGGCAAAGTTCTCAGTTGAAAAAGGGAGAAAGAAGGTAGAGGCAAAAGGGGCAAGAGATTCGAGAGTAGAGGTCTATGTAGAGCTGAATTGGTTAACTATTAGTTAATATTAGAGAAGGAAGAAAATTAGATTAGAACACAGTGGTGAAAGATAATGAAGAACAGAAGGATTGAAAGTCCCAGTGAGGAAAGGGAATGTATTTGGAGTGATCAGGCATAGGGAGAGAAAGAATAAGAGGTTATGGTCAGATAGAGGAATTTCATAGTTTTTAATGAAGAATATTTCTCGGTAATTGTGAAAGCTATTATGTGAATATCTTAATGTGACTGATATGCAATGACTGACATGCAATAAGGGAGAAAGTTCTGACATTCAAAGAGACTGAGAAATTGGGAAGCTAAGGAGTTTGAAGGTACATCAGCATGGATTTTTTAAGTTTTCTAGTATAAGGGGGTGTTAGGGAAAAAAGGAAGTCATTTAGCTAGATGCAGAATCTTTCCAAAAAAAAAAAAAGAAGAAAAAAGAAAGTGATCTGGGGGCCAATATAAAACAACCATCAAAATCTGGATTGATTGGAAAAGTTTGCAACTATGAACATCTAAAATGGAGAGATTGCCAAGTTATGGTAGTAAAGGGAGAGTCTGGAAGCGTCAATGTGGAGCAAGTAGTACTGCAAGCCCCTCTCCCAGACAAGTGTGTCAAAGAGTGTGACTTAGGTATAGCTGGTAGTGGAGAAGAAAATCAGGGATAAAGTGCTGTCACAGTGGGTCCGAGTCCCAGTGAGGTCTAGTAAATAAAAGGAGTGTGAGAGAAAGAGATCCAGGATGATGGGAAATTTGTTCACTATGGAATATGATTCCAGAGGGCATAGTGGAGGCAGTGAACAGGGTTGGATTGGGATACAGGTGACACAGAGTTGAGGAAGATAGGGATGGATAAGAGAGAAGGAATTGGGATTAGGGACAATTTTCCCTTATGAAGCCTGTGGTTAATTAGTATGGATAGAGGAAAAAACAGGTGAAAGGAAATTGTTGGCTTATTCATGTATTAGTTGAACTAGATGAGAGGTTCTTAATCTTTTTTATTTATGGACCTTTTTGGCAATCTAGAGAAACTTACGGATTCCTTCTCAGCATAATGCTTTTAAATATGTAGAATAAAATACATGGGATTGTAAAGGAAATAAATCATAATGAAGTATGGTTATCAAAATATTTTTAAAATATATTCACAGACCCCAGGTTAAGAATCTCCTACTAGACTGTAAGTTCCTTGGATCAGGGACTGTCTTTTACCTCTTTTTTGTATTCTCAGCACTTATTTCCAGCCTGATACCGAGTAGCTTAATGAATGCTTACTGACTGACTGACTAAATCTCTGGACTAGATGGTCTCTGAGGACACTCATAACTGATATTTTGGTGTCTGTTGGTCTCTGCTTTCATGCATTCAAGGTATATACATATATGGCTATGTATGCTTCTCTATATGTGTCATATATCTGCATATATTTTTCCATGTAGATGATATTAAGATGGGTGGTAATACTAATGTTAGATAACAGCAGTATTTCCCAAATGACTTTGACGAATTGGAACTCAAAAGACAAATCTAAAAATGTGGAATTTTAAAGGACAAATGTAAATTCTTGAGCCCTTGAGTTTCACAAAAGCAATCATTTACGTAAAGGATAAGGAAATCATGGCTGGAAACGAGTTTAGGTAAAATAAACAACCCTGGAAGATCGGCAGATTGCAACCTTAAAGTGAGCATAATCAAACAGTATAGTGCAGCAGCTAAAATAACTAATGGGATTTAGGTAGTATAAATCCAAATCCAATTAAAAGATAATTTCAATGTAATCTGCCCTTATTAGATGACATCTAGAGTACTATGTTCAATTCTGGTTGCCAGAATTAAGAACCAGTCTAGAAGGAGATAGAGACAATGGTGAGGATCATCAAAATTATGCCTTAGGAGGAGAGGAATGCCAAATATCTCAAGAAAGCGAGCATTTTCAATCTTCTGAAGAGGAATTAGATTTATTCTATTTGGTCTTGGAAGCCAGAACTAAAATTAATTGATGGAAATTGGAAAGAGCGAGATTTTTACTCAAAATAAAGACCCTCCTAAAAATTGGAAATAGCTGTCATAGAAAGTAATGAGTTTTACAACATTGTAGATATTCAAATAGAACCTCCACCACAGGAGGAATCCATGCTTTCTACTTGTATCCCAGGCTCTACATAGATTTCCTCATGCATAGTAAATGCATAATTAATATCTGATGATAGATCGTTGATTGATTCATGTTTCAGGTAAAGAATAAGCCAAGAAGAAATGAGTGATTCTTTCCAACATGAGGATTCTATGATTCTATTTGGCACATGTTTCAGTCCACAAGTCAGCAGATGGTCAGGAGAGACAGGTTAGAGAATGCGTTCTGCATAAAAAGTAGATATTCACCCATTCCACTTGGAAACAGCCATCAGTAAGTCCTTAACTAAACTATACATACATTCGACTCTTGGCTACACTAACAAGAGGAAAAGTAGTATAGATAATCTTCAAATAATTTTAGTTTGGGGTAATATTTGACATTTAATTACTGAAATTACTGAAATTATACAGCACAAACACAAATTATCAGAGTAGTAATATTAAGTCTGCAATATGACAGCAGCTACGTGGTACATAAGATAGAGGGCATGTTGGGCATGGAGTCAGGAAGACTCATCCTCCTGAGTCCAAATTCAGCCTAAGACTCTTAATAGCTGTGTGATCCTGGGCAAGTCACTTAACCTTGTTTGCCTCAACTTACTCATCTGTAAAATGAGCCGGAGAAAGAAATGCAACACATGCCAGTATCTGTGCAAAGAAAATCCCAAATGACATCATGAAGAGCCAGACACAACTGAAAAACAACTGACTGACAATAAGAAAGTCACCCTGCAGCATAAATAACAGAGCACCAGGAGGAAAATTTACTTAAGAGGGAAACATTCTCATGGACAATTTATAATGTGGGAGATTGAGATTTAATTTTAAATGAGATTTAGAAATAACATTATAAGACTACTAAATCTCAACATAAGTCAAAGAGAAGCCTCAATTTCCCCTCCTTTGTGGGGACAAAGAAGGTGGCACAGAGAGAGAGGTGATGAACTCAGAAGAGAGAGCACAATTGTATGGCATATCAATGCTCCAAAAAGCAGAAGAGTCATAGCAAGCTCTAAAGTCAGAACAAGACAATATTCAAAGCAAGACTCTCCACAGTGGTTGGCACTGCAGTTATACTTTCAAGATGGAAAAGTACTTAAAATAAGGGTTCTCAACTATTTTATGTATCATAGACTCCTTTGGCAATATGGTAAAATCTATGGACCTCTTCTCAGAAGAATGTTTTTAAATAATGGAAGGAAATGCCAAATTTCAGTTAGAGGTTAGTGAAAACAAAGATGTAAGTATTTCCCTCATCTAAGTTTACAGACTCTCTGGAATCTATCCTTGAAGCTCATGGAGGGAGGTTCATGCAAATTAGGTTAAAAACCCCTGACTTAGAAGGTCACAATGGGAGCCACGGTTCAACTCTACTCTAAAGGATCTGGGCATAATAGACAGTGTGCTAGATTTGAAATCAGATAAAGGAAGTTTAAATCCCACCTTTGATACTTACTAGCTTATATAACTATGTGCCCACAGACAAATCATTTAACCTCTCAGAGATTAACTTTACTCTCCTAAAAAATAAGAGTTTTATCTCCTGTGTAGCTCACAATAGCTGTAGAACTTATCTCATAGGATTGCTGTGGGACTAAAATGAGATAATGCATATAAATTACTTTGATATTTTTAAAAATATAAATGTCAGATAATAATAATTATGCAGATTAGTATATAAATGAAATGGGCTGATATAGATAAAAAAAACTTTTGTTTCTTCATGCCTCAGCATCTTGAGCTCTGGCCCATAGGAAGTGATCTTGAGTTCACAAGAAAAAAAGGTCTATTTCACATGTATCTACTTTTCTGGATACCCTTGAAAGTCCTAGAGGTGGGTCAACAACTGATGAATTAACCAAGGATAGTGTTACTTTATGATTGTTGATCTCAATTGACCCTGCAGATTCATCTCTAAAGTCTAAAAGTATTTTCTAAGGACCCATGAAAAGCAAAAGAAGGAATAACTGGGGAAAATAACAGTTTTTTCATATCATTAACTGTATTTTGTATAGGATGAATTTTTACAGAAACCAAATTGCAAAATTATAAAATCAGAAGAAAAGGAGGCAAAAGAGGTTTACAGGAAATTACTAAATTCCCTTGCCTTCAAACACACCTAAAGTATTCTAGAAAAGTTACACTTTTAAATAACAAAAAGTCTTGGAAAATATATTAATTTGATGAAAATATTTTAAACAATTATACATATGTAAAGCTGCAAAATGGCTTGCTAATCTGTAGATTAAAGAAAGAAAAAGCCACTGTAATAAAGAAATTAAATTATTTTTAAAAATATTTATAAGGTAAAAGAAAAGTGAGACTGCTTTGTAAACTCAAAAGACTGGTACTATTGCTTTAATGTTTCATTGTTTAAAAAGCCTGACAAGCTTTCAGTTGTACTCAGGCAGGTATCAAATCTGCAGATGAAGTAGATGAAAAGCTAGTTCATATGTATGGAAAGATGTGCTCTGAACCCTTACTTCCATTAATTTTGCTTCCCTAAACCCTAGAGTTAAAATTTTGTGTGTATATGCCTATGTATGTATATATATTCCTACATAACATAAGTATGTATTTCAATGAAACCTTTATAAATGTCAGATTAATTACATTTTCAAGTGCAGATGGGTTTAAGGAAACTACACAGCTGAAAATAGATTGTTATTTGCAATACTATAAGAGCATAATAATCTTCTAGGATAAGTCAATTTATAGTCTATGCCAAAATATTAAACTGCCACATAACAAAGGTACTTGGCACATAATTTTATAAGGTAAAGAGAAGTAATTTATGCTACAAAAAAGCCTATAACACTGTTCTAGGTTTTTTCCTGATATTCATATGCCACCACAAAATTACTAATATGATATACAAGTAGGATACCTTGTGTCATGAGTGACTGAAAAGTTTTTTTGGGACACATCCAATAATCTTTTTCTTCATTGAGATAATTAATACTGAAGAAAAGCAATATATTAGGCAGCTAGGTGACACAGTGGAGATAGAGTGTCAGGCCTAGAGTTAGAAAGATTCATCTTCATGAGCTCAAATCTGGCCTCAGACACTTACAATAACTGTGAAACCTTGGGAATGTCACTTCACCCTGCTTGTCTCAGTTTCCTCATCTGTAAAATGAGCTGGAGAAAAAAACAGCAAACCATCTCAGTATCTTTGCCAAGAAAATCCCAAATGGAGTCACAAAGAGTCAAACACAACTGAAAAACAACTAAACAACAACAAAGCAAAATATTAAACAAACACTGGCATAAAAATCTTTTATGCCAAAATTTTCCCCAAAATTCTTACTAGCTTCAATACAATCATAAATGCACATTTTAGCTTCCTTGAAATCAAGTTAACATGACTTTTCCCCAAAATTACTTTCTGATAAGATTATGAAGTTCACTACTATGAAAATAAAATCTAGAAATTGCTTTTAAAGGCAAGCTCCAGAAAGAAACATATGCTGTAGGACTTCATATTTCAGTGGACTTTTCAATTTATTGTCACTAAAATTAAATAAAAGCTAAAATATTTCTGTTTTCAATTAGTCAAGTTTGATATTCACCTTAGTAGAGGCTATTTCCCATTCATTAAAGTATTGAAGGTTTATCTTCTTGTACTAATTCACAACCAACTCTGAACATGCAATCTTAGTGCAATTCACCTCCAATTTCTCTAGCAGATTGCCTTCACTATCATTCAAGGCTCTGTCCTGGGCATTCTTCTCTTCTCCCTAGATACTCCTACACTTGGTGATTTTCTCAGCTCCTATGGATTCAATTATTATATCTATGATGATGATTCTCAGATCTGTTTATCCAGTCTTAGCTTCTCTGCTGACCTCCAAGTCTAGCATATCCAATTGTTTTCAAACACCTCCAACTGGACATCATGTAGATAACTCAAACTCAATATGTCCAAAGCAGTACTCATTATCTTTTCCAAAAATCCCCCCCTCACCAATTACCCTATCAGTGATGAGGATACCACCATCCTCCCAGTCCCCTAGGTTTAGAACCCAGGTGTCATCCTTACTTTGTCATTATCATTCACACACACACACACACACACACACACACACACACACAGAGGCAGTATGTTGCCAATGCCAGTCAATTTTGCTTTTTCAACATCTCCTAAATATACCCCCTTCTGTCCTCTGACACTACCACCACCCTCATTCAGGACTCATTTTCTCACACCACAACCATTACAATGGCTTGCTTGTTAGTGAGATCATCACAAGTTTCTCTCTATTCCAATCTATCCACCATTCCACTGCCAAAGTGATGTTTCCTAAAACACAGGTCCAACCATGATATCCTTCTACCCAACTGACTCCAGTGACTCTTTATCACCTCCAGGATCAAATATAAAATCATGTTTGGCATTCAAAGCTCATATAAATTCCTTGACAACCACCTAAACAAACTTCTTCACTTCTTTCTCTTCAAAATTCTCTACAATCTGGTTTCTGACCTCATTATTCAATTGAGAACTTCAAGGCAATAATATAGTGAAAAATAACTTAAATTATTACTCTGCATGTTATTTTCCATTATTTGTATGATAGTAGTAGTACATTTTAAATGAAAAAGAAAAAAAAGTGGTTCAACTTACTCAATAAAATTTACATTCTATCCAATAGCCTTACTACAGAGGAAATACTCCTGCAAGAGGCTTCCTCACTTGATCGCTTGAGTATTTTACCTTGACAACCATTTCATGAGAGACCCTAGTGAAGCTCACTACTTTCAGCTCAACTCATTCTTTGGATCTTCCTACCTCCTCATAAGCAGCCTTTTTCCTTTCTTCTATCAATTTCCCCTTCTAGTTTTTCTTTATATGTTGTCTTCCCTCATTAGAATGTAAGCACCTTCAGATAGGGACAGCTACATCAAAGTGTTTGCTTTTGTATTTGTATTCCCCAGTGCTTAGCACAGTGGCGAGCACGCTTAAGAAATGTTTTATGGGGGCAACCAAGTGGCACAGTAAATAGAGCATTGGTCCTGGAGTTAGGAGGACCTGAGTTCCAATGTGGCATCAGACACTTAACACTTACTGTGTGACCTTAGGCAAGTCACTTGACCCCAAATGACCTGCCTTCCCCCTCCAAAAAGAAAAAAAAAGAAGAAATGCTCTATGTATCTATCACAAATTCTAGACAAAGATGTATTTCTTTATATTGCTTTCAGAAGTAACTGCAGTACTCTGTCTACCGTGACCATAATAATCAATTAATAAATCATAAAGCATTCCTAAGCAATTATGTACCCGGCACTGTGCTAAGCAATAGGGAATTTTTTCTTCCCAAAAAAAGGCAAGTCTTTGCTCTGAAAGAGTTTACTTTCTAATAGGGAAGAAAGCATGTGTATAAATAGGCATATAAAAGCTTAAACCAAATACATACAAGGCACTAGGAGCTCTGGATAACTGGCTCGTGAAGAATATAGTGCTTCAGCTGAGCCTTGAAGGAACCTGGGTTTTCCAAGAGGTCAAATGGGAAGAGAATAAGTATTCCAGGAATGGTAGACATGTCGCTATTACAAAGCAACTAATTCTGGGTCAGAATGTCAAATGTCAAGTGAGACATAACAAAAGGATGAAGGGAGGGAAGAGATTTTGAAGAAACTGAAATGACTTGAAGAGGAGTTTGTATCTTATCCAAGAGGCAGTCTCTCAAATTTACTCTGTGTGTGATCTGACTTGCACTTTAGGGAAATAATTTTGGCAGTGAAGAGGATGGACTGGAGTAGGAACAAGCTTTAGGGAGGAAGGTCAATTGAGAAGCTATTTCAAAAAGATCAGGCATGAGGTGATTTGGGCCTCAGCCATGATGGAGGATGTAGGAAACGTCAAGACCTAGCCACTGCCTGAATGTGTGGAGATAGTGAGAAGTCAAGAATAATAAGGAGGTTACAAACATGGCTACTTTTATATTTGATCTGGAAGAGAAAACTTTAGTGTACTGTATGGTAAACGCTCTCTTCCCTTGTATGTGACTGAGACAGTGAAGCACACAGTTCATCTTTCTCTGGCACACGTGTCATGATCTGGTCATATGGTTTTAGACTTCTATCATGATTTTAAAGCCCTTATAGACACTTGTTCACTTCCACTGGGGGAAAAAAAAATGTCACTATGTCACCTCCACACAGATTAACTTTATTCAAATCCCTGCTAAAAAGAAAAAAAAAATACTGTTCACTTCTCTGAACATCTTGCTGCTCAATAAGCATGTTGGGTGGCAAACATTTTTCAAATGACATTTTTGATGAAATATATACTATGTCTTTTAAATAGCCAAACCAATTAGCTTATGGCATATGCGGAAACAAATTGGGTTTGGTTTGGTTTGGTTCATTAAAAGTTAATGAGACAAAAATAAATTGGATAAACTATGAGACTCCTTTCTAGTCTGGTCTGGCAAGGTCCTTATAGCCGTTTGTGTTTGTGAGGCAAGTGGAATTTGTTCTGAGCAGGTCTGCATACTTTAGACTAGTTCTCAGGGTAACAGTAGTAAGGTAATGAAAGCAGCACTAGTAAATTTGAGCATAACATGAATTGTATATACTAGTATACATTGAAATCCTCTGAGATTTTGCTAATTGTGGATTTTTTTCATCTGGAAATTTTCATTTCATTATCAAATTTGGATAATTGTTTTTCATTTCATTTTAATTTGGACACATCCACCTTTGTGCCTGTGGACTGCAACTAGAAATAGAAGAACCCCAACCTGTTATCTCCTCACCTCCAGCATACACTAAAAGCACTACTATGTTTATAATGGGTGATTTTCCAACAAAGATTAAGTGTTTCCACATGTTGTCATAAAGCTTACTCATTTTACTCGCATATTGTTAAAAGAAAACAAACCATAGGATGTTCATGAATCAGAATACTTGAAGAAGCTTGGGTGTGTTTTACCATATAGCTCCATTTCTCTTTGCTTCCCTATTCCTTCCCTTCCCTATTCCCTCCCTTTCCCTCCCCCACTTAAATGAAGATTGTTTTTTGAGGGACATTATTGCTTCACAAACTGCTAGAAAGGAAATATTTCTATGCAATAAAAATTCTTTTGGCATTTTTTACTCCCCTCTAGTTCATGCAAAACAGGAAAGCATGATACATTGCCTTTTATGGTTACAAAAGATCCAGACTGAGGTTCTTAATGTTCTTAGACAATTGAGCAACATTATCACCACGATACTTTCTTGACTTAATGTAGTTTTAATAAGAAAAGAGACCTAGAGTCATCTAAACTTAATATTTCTCCAGAGAAGATATATTTTAATGGAAATCTTTACTAGAATAAATGTAACAAGGCATTCAATGAAAAAGACTTACAGTTATTGAAAATCATATTAGCAAGGCATTATTAAACAATAAAAGTAATTTATGTTCCTTTTGAGTCTTCTAAAGACTAATAGCTCATGGTAATTCCATCTTATCAAATCTTACAATATAAAAATATCTATATTTTTGTTTTTGCATGACTTAATGATTCAGCATATTCAATCGAAAATAATCACCGGATTCTTATGAACAAATCTTTTGACCAAATTTTGGACCTGTATTCACTTCTATCCAATAAATATTTATTAAGCTCCTATTATATTCAGGATATATGTTAGTAATTAATTTGAACCTAATTTAATTTGTTATTGTTGTTCATCCTCAGAATAATTATTACTTCATTAGTTATAGAAAAAGTGTCATTTTCCCCATTATTTCTGATTTTTTTTTTAAGTGAAAATGAAAGTAGATGTAGTTGATGATCTATGAAACACTATTCTTCCATTTCATCAATGAAGACAACGGAGCCACTTAGCATAAAAGTGGATAACATGAATGGAGAACCCTTTCCTACTGTTTAATGATTTCATCACATAAGTGATTACCAACACATTTTTATAATCCTCCAGTCATTTCCACTTATGGTGTATTTTACCTCATCCAACTGGATAAAAAAAATTTTCCAGTTCATTTTATAACATCTGTGCCAATTTCCTAACAAGATTTCATAATATACATAGCATTTATTTTTTAAAATTAGACTAATAAAATTAGAATAATAAAATGGACATTCTAGAGCTAAATAATACATTAGAAACAGCTCTGAACCTTTTATTTTAAAGATAAGAGAACTGAGGTACAAAGAAGATAAATGACCAAGATCATTTCCCAAGCTTGTAACACTCAGAACTGGAACACAGGCTTCCTGACTCCAAGTCTAGTACCTATATACTACTACTATACCATACAACTTACCATACTGCCTAAATCAACTAAACTGAATAATTAGAAATACCTGGGAGTGTCAGAAAAGCATCACTTTAGGGTATCACTTATGCAGAGGTGACTAAGTTATCAAGCTTATACATACTTATGCTAACTGGCTCTCCACTTTTCCCCCCTGGATCCTCAATTTCTTAATAACAAAACAGCTCATATACCTGATATGGGGTTGAATATGTAAGACAAAGTCACTAGACTCTGGGTTATTTATGTATTATCTAGATCTGGATTTAGTTCTTTAAAAGACTCATTTGTATATATTAAAGACTATAAATTAATTAACTGATTTTTCTAAGTAGCAAACAATTTTTTAATTCAAAGTTTAAATGATAGAAACACAAGTTAAGGAAACATGGATGTACAGGCAAAGGTGGGCTTTTTTTGTTTTTATCAACTCTGACCTCATAGTCCACTTCAATCTTAGTGTATGTTCTGCCTTCTCCATGTGTGGTACAATGGGCCATTCCTGGTTTTTGCTCTTCATTTTTAGTATCATCTTACCTCAGTGATCTCACTGTCTTCATCTGTCAGTTTACCTTACCAAAGAAATAATTCCTTCCTGATATAGTGTGTAAAGTATATCTAGACACAATCTACTATCTCCAAAATAAATAAAAGTATTCTTGTGTCTTGTCACTAAAGTTTGTACTTTTTAAAATTAACTTTTGTTTATTTTTAGTTCACATCATTCATTTCCCACAAGATTTTGAGTTACAAATTTTCTTCCCGTCTTTCCCCTACCAACCACCCTAAAACAGCGATCCCACTGTATTGCCCCTCCTCTAATCTACTCTCTTCTATATCCTCCCCCATCACTCCTCTGACTTTCCAGTAGGGCAAGATGGATATCCCTACCCCAGTACCTGTATACCTTATTTCCCAGTTGCATGTACATAATAATAATTACTATTATTATATATATATATAT
>CM053585.1:175717280-175739353 GCA_028646515.1 Pseudochirops corinnae
ACCTTCTCCTAATTCTTTTAGTATACTTACATCTTTAGGTCCATCTACCCATATTCTCTCTTTGTTCTATCTTTGAGTCTCAATGAATAAAATAACTCTTAACAAACCAAAATCTCTTACTACTTTACAGTCATAAGAGAGTTGATTTTATTGTTTAGTCTTTTCTTGTCCATGACGCTTATTTTTTTTGTTGCCATTTTTCTCTTATTTTAAGTGCCTGTATATTGAATATGCATACCTCAGATTTCTTGTGTGGAGGAATGACTCAAATGTCTCCCATTTGTTTAAAGCCTATTTTTAATCTTTGGAAAAATAGAAAAGGAAGAAATCCAAGTTGTCAATAGCCATATGAAAAAAGTCACTAATAATTAGAAAAATGCAAATTAAAACAGCTCATTTTCCATTCCACACCCTTCACATTGAATAAATTAACAAAAAAGGAAAATGACAAATACAAAGGAGTTGACAGAAAATAGGTACTTTAATGTATGGTTGGTGGAGCTGTGAAGTGCTCCAACTATTCTGGAATGCAATTTGGAACTATGTCTCCAAAAGTATTAAATACTGCATTCATATTAACCCAGTAATACTGCTACTAAGCCTATAACAGATCTATCACCCCCCCCCCCCAGGGTTATTGTAAGGATCAAATGAGATAATAATTGTAAAGCACTTAGCACAGTATCTGGCACATAGTTAAGTGCTATATAAATTTTTGCTATCATCATCAGTATTATCATCATCATCATCATTATTATTATTATTCCCCACAAAAATCAAAGAAAGAGATCTTTTTGTTATGGCAAAGAACTGAAAACTAAGGGGATGACTATCAATTGGGGAATGGCTTAAAAGTTATGGTATTTGAATGTTATGGAATACTGCTGTGCTGTAGGAAGTAATGAAGGGCATGTCTCAGAAAAAACCTGAGAAGACATGTATGACCTGATCCACTATAAATTGAGCAGAACTGGAACAATTTATACAATAACAACAATACTGCAAAAATATTCAATTTAGAAACAGTAACTCTGATCAACACAATGACCAATGATAGTCCTAAAGGAGTCATGATGAAACAGGGTATCCACTTACAGATGGCTGTTGTCCTTCATTCTTGAAGAGGACCAAAAAGAAATCACTATGTTACAGTCAAGTTACAATGCATCTGATCAGACCAATAATGAGCTCAAGAGTGCTCTACCATAGAATAGGCACAAATAGTTCATGTGAACATTTGTGATGGACTCCCTAAATTTGAGCATCTAGCAGTTCTTTTGAGCTACTGCAATTCTGCTTTGCTCACAGCACATTCTGTGATGAGGGCACACCATGCTGGCCAATGGTCCTGTGCCAGTGTTTCCCATGTCACACAATCAATTCCAAAGTTCTTAAGAGATCTTGAGAGTATCCTTGTATCACTTCTTCCGACCACCATGTGAGCACTCACCTTGTGTAAGTTCCTCAGAAAATAGTCTTTTAGGCAAGCATAAGTTTGACATTCGAACAATGTGGACAGCCCATCAGAGTTGTGCTCTCTACAGTAGAGTTTGAATGCTTTGCAGTTTAGTTCAAGAAAGGACCTCAGTGTCTGATATCTTATCCTGCTTGGTGTACTTTAGAATCTTCCTAAGAATTCAAATGGAAGTGATTCAATTTCCTAGCATGGTGCTGGTATATAGTCCAAGTTTCACAGGCATACAACAATGAGATCAACACAACGGCTCTGTAGATCTTCAGTTTGGTAGTCTAATACCTTTTCTCTACTACACTTTCCTTCGGAGCCCCTCAAACACTTAGTTAGCTCTGGTAATGTGTGTCTCAACCTCAATTACAGATAAAAAGCTAATGGATTCAGAGTGTAAGCTGAAATATATTTTGTTTTCTTCTTTTTGGGGGACCGGGGTGGGGGTGGGGGTGGGGCGCTGCTAGTTTGAGAATTCATTTTGCATGATTATACATATTTGTAATGGGATTTTGTTTTTCTTGCCTTATGCTTCCTTGGGAAAGGTGAGAAGAGAGGGAGAGAATTTGGAACTGAAAATAAATTAAAAGTGAATTTGAAAAGAAAAAAAGGTGCATTTTTGCAAAATAAATTAACTTGTGGTGCGATCCAATTACCTTCGCTTTTAGAGTATTATTCTATCTCCTTTGTGATTTGTCATAGACAAAGGCAATCCTCGGTGGGTATAATAACATATTTTTCCATATGATCCTTTGACAATTATTACACTTAGTGACTTTCTGATGTTTCCTAAAATTTAGCTCACTATTTGGGGTGTAGAGTGTGTTCAGGGAACGTTAGTACCTCTGGTACAAGGGCTGCTGAGCTCTTTTCAGAGCTGCTTTCCACCTTTGGTGTCCACCTGATTCACTCAACTCTCTCCTGTGGCTCAAAGAAGCTGTAGCATGAGTAGCAGTCACACCCAGGTAAACCATTTCAGCAGACAGGCTAAACCAGGTTGAGGGTAATCAAGTTAGGGGAGTATCTACCCCAAACACATGAAGATTTTCGTCAGCAGAATGGGCTTTAAGAACAATTTGTTCCAATAGCCATGAAGTCATATCAACTACTCAGTGCTGACAGAGCCACATTGATTAGTGATAAGACCATGATTCTGGAGAGATGGGCTGAACACTTCTATAGTGTTCTCAACAGACCATTATTAATCAGTGCTAAAGCCAAGGACCACCTCAGACTGAAATCAATCCCTCTCTATCTAAATTTCCAACTATAGAAGAGGTATTACTGAATGCCATTATGCTCCTCTTGTGTGGCAAAGTACCTGGTGTTGATTCTATTACAGCCAAGACTTAAAGGTAGGGGGTCCACTGCTCATACAAAAGCTGACTGAAATTTTCCAAGTTGTATGGCAAGGGGAGGTGATCCTCCAGGAGTTCAAGGATGCCTCCATTGTCCATCTCTATAAAGGTAAAGGAAATAAACTATTCTGCGACCATCACAGAGGGGTTAGTCATTGCGGCAAGATTCTTCAGAGTCCTCCTTAATATGCTGATCTTTCATCTGGAAGATGGTCATCTATCTGAGAGACAGTGTGATTTCAGAAAGAGTTGAGAAATGGTCAATATGGGGTTTGCTGCCCAACAACTCAAGGAACAGAACAGACATCTGTATACAATGTTTGTCAATCTAATCAAGGTCTTTGACACTGCCAGTCATGAGGGCTTATGGAAAAATATGTCAAAATTTAGTTGCCCAAAGAAGTTCAACAGTATTCTACATCAATGTCACAATGGCATGCTTGCATGGATGATGGTCTTATGCTTTCCCAGTCCCCAGTGGAGTGAAGCAAGACTGTGTGCTTGCTCCCATGCTTTTTAGCATGATGTTTTCAGCAAAGTTGTCAGAGGCCTTCAATGAGAATGAAAACATCAAGGTCAGTTACCATACTGGTAACCTCTGACTTGATTAGGGTATATCACAAATTCTTCACTATCTTCTTCCTCCCCTCTCCTCTTTTACATGCCCTCCTATTCTGCAATTTAGTTTTATAAGAAATATCTGCTTCACTCATATTCAAATGAGATGATATTTGCAATGAGCACAGTGGCTGACACATAGTAGATGCTTAAAAAATGTTTGTTCCCCTTCCCTTAGAGATGGAGTTTTGTAAGGTCCATGATATTTCAGACTGGATTCTAATTCATCTTCTTTTCTGTTTGATTTCTGTTTTCTCTTTCTCCTTCTGTGCTTTTAGAAAGAAGTCTCTTAATTTCTGGTGTTCTTTTGTTATTCAAAGTTGCTTTATTTGTTTATTTTTCTTGTATTTTTGTTGTCTGAGGTATCTGAAAAGTAAACAGTTTGTTTCGGCCTGCTTTTCACTATGTACATGTTTCAAAAACATCTTCCATGTTTAACACCCATCTTTCTTCATTAACAGTTACACTAAGATTTACAGGGTATGACACTTTGGGTTGTATTTTGAGCTCCTTTGTTCTTCGGAATATATTGTTTTGTTCTCTTTCAGGTTTCTAGTGGGTACGGAGAAGGTCTTTTTCATGGTAAGCTGAAGAATTTTTTGTTTTTCATTGGAGCTGTTCAATTTAACCATCGTTTCTTGGAGTTTGCAACAGAAGGGTTCTCCTTCCCTCTCTCCCTCATTAAGGAATCTGTGGAATAATTCAATTAGAACTTCATTTCTGAGTTCAGAAGATCTGGACAGTTTTCCTGTATGATTTCTTACATTAGGGTGTTCAGAATTTTTTTAGAAAACCAATAATTCTTAAGATATCCCATCTTTAAGATCAATATATTTGCTTATATGCATATTATGTTTTCTTTTTAATAGTATTACTTTTTTGCTTCTCTTCTTACAGACTGTCCTTCACTTCCATGAATTTGTGTTCCCCATATTTTGGTTCTTTGGTGAATTTTGCCAATGTGGATTTAAGTTTTTCCATTCCACTAATTATTGCTGCTGATCAGATCAGAAGTTATACTTTCACAATTCTCTTTTCTCTTTTAAACTGTTCAGGAACATCCTACTATGTGGTTAAAGCTGTCTTGGAAATCCACAGAATCCTCTGCCTCATCAGATGGTGTTGATTCATTTTGGTCTGTCTTGTAATAATTGTTAATAAATGCCTGAATTCTCTTGGTTGATCTAAAAGGTCATATTCCCTTTTGTTATTAATTTCTAGCCTGTCTATTTACCTGCTTATGCTAAAGGTAACCAAGTTTTCTTCTACTAAAATCTTTGTATATTTCAGTCTTTTTTTCCCCTTATATTTCCTTATTACTTTCTGATTCTTTCCTCTTTAACTATGGTTTACTTTAAGGCTAAACCTTAGAGCCATCTAAACCTCTTCCCTCTTTCAGTGCTGCCCCAAGATACTGCGAGGGGGACAGAACTGGCCCAGCTGGATGCCAGTCTACTTTTCCTCATGTTTGGTGGAATATCAGATACGTACAGGATACACTGCTATCCTATCCCAGTTCCCTCTATTCCTCAATTCCCTAATAAGTGTTGCTATAGTGCAGAGTTCTGACACAATGCAGTTCCAGTCAGAAAAACTTTTCTGGGGGTAGAGGTGAGTTCTGTTGCAAGCCCATTGGTTAATCTGTGCAACCCTACCAGAGTATGGTAGACAGTGAGAGAGGGGGTGCTGAATGAGCCCTTAGAGATTAGAGACTAACTTTCTCTGTTTCTAATTCTTCAGGGTTATTTTTATCTCATTAGGTCCTTGGTGTCTGAGAATATGAAGACGGCTGAAATTGCTTTTTCTTGGACATCCTATTCTGATTTGGGAGATGGGGAATGGCAAAAGTATCTAGTCCTTCATGTTTTTGGTCATATGACGCAGAATTCTAGAATACTTTATTGAACACTTTATTAACGAGATATTATCAAATTTTTTTACAAGGTTATTAAATTGGGAGGATATCATTAATTAATCTATAAATCAACAAATATTCCTTAATCAATGGGTACAGTAGGCATTGCACTAGGCACTCAGGACACAAAAACAAAAATGAAATACTTCCAGCCTTGAGGAGCTTACATTTTATCAGAGGACACAGCATATCTTGGGTACAGAAGAAAAAACAGCTTCACAAGTACAAGATGGGAAGGTATGGCTAGACAATAATTGTTTTGATGTGGCTACCCAAATAACTAATATAATCTTGGACTGTATTAAGTGGGGCATAGCTTCCAGGAATAGGAAGCTGAAAGCCTCACTTACTCTGTACTAATTATATCTCATATGGAATATCATGTTGGGTCTTGAGTGTCAAGAGTTCAAAGACAGGGGAGGACAACCAGGATGCTAAATGGCCTTGAATGCATGTCATGTGAAGATCAACTAAAGGTTATCTACTGTGGAAAAAAGAAAATTCATGGAGGACATGGCAGCTGTCTTCAAGTATCTTAACAGATATCATGTGGAGGAGGGATTGGTTACACTTGTTCTGTTTGCCTCCAGATGGCAGAACCAAGTGAAATGCATAGAAATTACAAAGAGGTAAATTTAGGTGTGATGTCAGTAAACACTTCCTTAAAATGAAAGTTGTTCAAAAGTGACACAGGCTATCCTAGAGAGGTTATAAGTTACACCACTTTAGAGGGCTTCATGGAGACAGGTTGGATAAACTTTTGTGAGGGGGGGGAGTGATGTTATACCAAGTATTACATTTTTCTATGCATTATTTTGCCACTGGGGTTCCTTTTGAATTCTTTGATTCTGTAACTCTCTGTATATATGCAATTTATACAAAATAATACAAAAACAAGACAATTTGTGTACTTGCAACTAGTTAAAAGCCTAAGAAAACTTCATGTAGAAGTTGTAACTAACCTTGAACTGAAAGAAATACTGAATTTTAAGTGGGGATGAAGGAAAAGTTCATTCTAGGTATGGAAGAATATGTATATAAGAAATATGATAAATGATATTTTTGAGGGAAACATCAAAGATATGATAACATGACTAGTTCAGTTACAACAGGTTGAATGCCTAAATTCAAAAAGTAGTATTCAATGATCTAAAGGAAAAATGATGGGAGGTCTGTAGTGTAGTGACCCAGAGATCTATATTTGCCCTTGAATTGTTAAATATTTTTATCAATACCTTGAATAAAGGCATGTAATACATACTTACCAAATTTGAAGATGACACAAAGTTGAGAGAGATCACTAACTGGACTGACAGTAAGAATGCAAAGAAACCTTGAAAAACTATAACACTGGGTTAAATTAATGAGTTGACATCCAATAAAGATAAATATAAAGTACTTCACATGGATACAAAAAATTAAATTCACAAATAAAGATTTTGAGAGGTATGATAAAAGCAATTTCTTTTGAAAAAAAAAGATTCAGAGGTTTTAGTGGACAGAAGTTTCAATATGAGTCAGCAGTACATTGCGCCAGTCAAAAGTACTAATGCAAGCTAGGTCTACATTGAGAGGTAAAACTTCTAGGTATAAGGATATGATTGTGGCATCTTTATTCTGCCCAACTTCTACTACATCTGGAATATTGTGCTTTGCTGAAGCCCAAAGGGAAAAATCACGGGCAATAGATGTAACAACTACAAAGAGGTAAAATTAGACTTGAAGTAGGGAAAAAAGTTCCAAATGGAATTGGGAAGTAATTGGTTCCTTTTCAGTTCAAAACCTTCAATCAGAGGCTAAATGATTACTTTTCTTGTTTGTTATATTGAGAATTCATTTGATATATAGTTTGACAAAGATAGCTGCAAAGGTTCCCTCCAAATCAGAAATTCTATGAAAATTCTATGAAATACTCATTATAACTATTATATATGCCAGGATGCTCAATTGCTCTTATGAAAAAAGTCGTAAGTTACCATTTGAGTCATAATCATCATTTAAAGTTTAGGAATCTGAAGCCAATATCTCTGATTAGGGCTAGTATACAGGATATATAGACAACTAGTAAAAATATGTAATACCAAAAGCAATTTCTCAATATATAAGTGGTCAAAGGATATGAAAAAATAATTTCAAAATGAGGAATTACAAACTATTAAAAGCCATAAGAAAGAATATAGCAAATCACTAATGTAATAATAGTCAATAAATATTTATTAAATGTGTACTATGTGCTATATATACTATGCTGAACAATGAGGATACAATACCAAAGAGAAAAAAAGAATCCCTGCCCTCAAGGAGCTCACGATCTAGTATGAGTGAAATAATAATTTTTTGAAAAAGAAATTATAGTTTTCTAGGAAAAGAAAAAAGTTACAGGAAAAACAATCCTTAACAGTGAAAGGCAAGTAAAAAGAAAGCTCATAGACACTCACATTGAAGCTATTAATTTGTGCTCCCCTCCTGGGGGAACTTTTGATTTCTCTGTTGAAGAAAAGTACATCACATGTAAAGGAACAAGAAGCAGTGATGAAAGTGTATCATACGTAAAAAAGGAAGAAGCAATGATGAATGACAATTATCCTCGCCTCTTTCAATTGATGAAAGGTTGACCCTGCTTTGTTGGACAAAGCTATCTAACTGGCAGGGTCAGTATTTAGAGTTAGACCATTATGATCACCTTCTACTAGATTGTCTCAAATTAAGATTCAGGCTCTATATTATCAACAATAAATCATATGTATCCACCCTGATGCATATGGCATTTTACTTTTATGATTCATGGAGCATACATTCTGACATTTATAAAAGCAAGCCCACATCTATTTGATTAGGCAGAAATTCTTTCCTTTAAGAAGAGCTGAGAACAGGAGGACTCCCATGAATTCTTCAGGGTCTTTCATGTAAGTGCCAGATAACTGTACTTTGCTCTAAAGCCAGATTCACAAGGATTTGCAGAAGAGAATTTTATTTCTAAAAGCTGCCTAATAAGCATGTCATTTTTATCCAAGAGAAAAAAATTAAATGAGTAAGATATATTCTAAAGCATTATTCCATCTAAAGTTTAGGGAAAATTCTTTTTGGGGTCAGCTTTTGAATAAATATTCATTTATCAAAAATGCAAGTATGCTAATAATACCTGTCTTGAACTTGCTGAGAAAGAACTATAATCAATGCATAACAGCCTAACTAGCTTGCCATATAACACAGCAGGCCTGGAATTTAAATGAAAAGTAAATGTGGAAAAACTGCCAGTTTTCTTTCCAGAAAATGTGTTTTAAAAAATGACTCCCAAATTTCAATGGACAATACATAGTTCAGATTCCTAAAAAAAAAAAAACACAAATAAAACCAAGAAAAATTCAAACAGATTTAATCAACCCAATTGTTTTCTTCTGATTTAATAACAGCTATCAAGAGAGGAGATGAATAATTAAAGAAAAAATACTACAGGTTTACAATATCTGAACCTGTAAGGAAAATCAGACAACATCCAAAATCCTCTATAAGTCTGTTTCAAAATCATGCCACCTGAATATGATTATTTTAAAACAATAATATGCATATTTTTACACTTATGTTTTCTAAATGATGAAAAGCAATTACCACGCCACCTGAAATGTGGTTCCTTTAAACATTCTAAAAGTAATTAAAAGAGCTAATATAAAGTATAAAAATACTTCAAAGCAAAAGGTAAAATAAAACCATTATCTTATATAATTTATAATAATTTTGCTTCCATACTACTGATTCAAATCTTTGTTTTAAAAATCTTCACTTACCCTTGCCACCACTTTGAATTACCATCCTATTCATTCCCCAAACTGATTTTCTCAAAGTCCCACTGATTAAATTTTCTCCCCATCTACTTACTCCGTAACACTTTATAACTTGGTATCTGTCCTCAGCAGTCCACTGAAATTGCTCTCTAGGTTCATGAACACTCTGTTACTAGTCAAATCAAATTATTCTTTCTTGGTTTTAACCCTATTCTAGCAACATCATTTGACATTACTGAACAATATATTTTCCTTTTTGAATCATTTTTCACCCTTGGCTTATGTGACATCTTTTCTATTCTCCTGCAAGGATAGCTAATCTCTCATCTTCACTGGCTTTTCTGTCCCTGGTCTTTTACCTAAGTGATCCCACGAGACTGGTCCTAGAAAAATTGGCCTTTTGCTCTTTTTAAATATAACTTTTTCAAAAACCTCATTTACTCTCATGGTTTGAAATGTCATCTATAGGCAGATGTTTCATATATTTCCACCTTCAACCCTCACCTTTTAATCTCTCTCCAATTTTGGATGTCCTTACATTTACAAAACATACCATCCTCAAAATCCTTCCACAAGCTGAAACTTAACTTGTGATTACTGAACAAACCACTTAGCTCCTCTGTGCCTTACTGATGAGGAAAATGCTGAGGAAAACAAAGAAGCAAGAACCTCCCATGGAGAAAGAACATCACGAGTAAAGTAAAAGGGTCAGGAATTTGTGGGTTATATGAAGAAAAATGTGGAACTTCTCTTGATTAAAGTGGAGACTGTATATTGCGAAACAAGGATAGATAGGTACCTGCTGTTTCATGGGCAGATCAGCTTTCTACCTCCCCTCCCTGATTTGGTTCTACATTTTGTTCATGAAATACAATTCAATTCAACAAGAATTTAATAAATGCCTATGTGCCAGGGTTAGTGCTAGGTAACAGAGTTTCAAAGACAGAAATGAAAAGTACTTGTCCTCAATTTGCTCACTTTCTGCTGGGGGAATGATTTGAAGTAAGATCTACCTAATGATAGAGAAGCTAAAAAGCAGCAGAGAGTAAGGAGAGCATTCTAGACATGGAGGAGAGTTAGTACAAAGGCACAGATCTGGGAGACAGGTGATTACATGTGAGGAATAGAAAAAATAGGCTAATATATGTATCATACAGGGTAGGGAGTAAAGTAGACATAGGATGTGGAAGGCAAGCCTGGGGGAAGGAAATGGAGACAGGAGGGTGATCAAGACAGGAAAGGCCTCTTGCAGAAGATAGGATATAAGCTGAAACTTCAAGGAGGCCAAGAAAGCCAAAAGCAAGAGGTAACGAAGGAGAGCATTTCAGGCATTGGGGAATGGCAAGTAAAAAGGCAAGGAAATGGGAAAGCAAGTTCAAGCTTCATTATTAATTCTGTCTTGCCTTGTGAAATTCAATGATACTAATGAAACTCGCCTAAAACCTGGAAATTATGTCTGTGGCAAGTATGGATGCTTCAATCATAATAAAATGGACCCTTATTAACCACTTCTATAATGGCCTAAGGATTAGTGCCACATAGTTTGTTGTTGCTGTTGTTGCTCTTATTCAGTTGTTTTCAGTCATGTCCGACTCTTCATGACCCCATTTGGGGTTTTGTAGGCAAAGATACTGGAGGAGTTGCCCATTTCCTTTCCCAGTTCATTTTACAGAGGAGGGTCACATAGCTAGTAAGTATCTGAGGCCAGATTTGAACTCAGGAAGATGAGTCTTCCTGATTCCAGGCAAAAGCTCAATAGGCTAACACTGAAAGAATGAATAAATAAGCATCTGGGTGCTTATTATGTGACAGGCAATGTGCAAAGCATTGAGGATACCCCCTCCACCACAAACACCAAAAACAAGATAATTCCTGCTTTTAAGGAATGGGCATTTTAATAGAGAAGATAATAAGGGTAGGAGAGTTATGACCAGTATGATATGGAAGTAAAGCGTACGGTAAGTAAAATCATATGTCAACTGATTGATACATTCCTTCCAGGAAAAGGGATGTTGATTATTACTGTTCAAGTATAAATATAAAATGGGAAAAATATTAGCAAGAGGTACAGGGTTCACACATGAGAATGTTTCGTGCATCATACTATGTATGGGGGCATCTAGATAAGAAATCTCACTCATCAGAAGTGTAGGGCCCTGAGATAGAACTAGAATGCTGTGTGGAGGCAAAAGATGGAGGGTGAGGATAGCATACAGTGGCATAACATGAAGATGGCTAGGGTGCATTGTGGTGGTTTTGGGGACACCTAGAGAAAGTAAACTCAGATCAGTCAGGATGATGTGGTACCATAAAAACTGTCCCATGAACAGCTACTGAGAACGGGGCAATCAACACACCTGTATCAAATAATGATGTAACTTAATCGTTACATTTATCAATGTTTAGATTTCACATTCATCCTTGATATTTTTAAGTATAACAATGAGAAGATGAAATTGTGGTTTATAAGCTTATCTCTGGCATATGAACTAAACAATGATACTTAATTTTCTAGTAGTCTGGGGGTATAGTACACTGCATATCATCTATGTGTTTCAGCAGTGATTGATACTGGAAGAGTGGATGTCAACTAGACAAATGAAACTTTCCTAAATCCCATCTGGAAATAATAATTTAGAAAACTACACTATATCTAGGTTCTAGCTTCTGGATATATTCCCCTCACTTGGATATTTTAAAAAATCTGTTTAGAGGACTACAATAAGCAGTATCAAATTCAATTCAATTTCATTCAAAAAGCATTTACTAGGTACATACTCAGGTGCCAGGCACTGAAGAAGAAGGAGGAGGGAAAAAGACAAAAATAAAATAGTCCCTCAAAGAGCTAACGTATACTACTGGGAAAGGGGGGTGGGGGGGAGGGGGCAGAACAAAATTTACAAAAATAAGTAAAAACAAAGTAGTTTTTGTAAAAGCAACTAAATTTTCAATGAAAATTAATTAAGTAAATACCAAATATTAAGTTAAATAGCAGTTCTACCTATTGGAAATCTTTGGGGAAAACAAAAAAAAAAAGGCTCAAGGTTCCTAGGTTGTTGGTGTAATAATGAAAAGAATAGTTTCTCAAAATTCAGTACTTCAAGAAATAGGGATGCCTTTTGGACTACTAGAAATAATAAGCATTTACTAAGTACCCACTATGTGCCACGCTCTTTCCTAAGTGCTGGAAATGTAAAGAAAGGCAAAAGATATATTCTCTGCTCTCAAGGATTCCCAATCTAACTGGGGGTGGGGTGGTGGGAGAGAAACAACAAGAGAACAAATATTTACAAACAAGCTATCATCAGGATAAATAGAAAATAATTAAGAGAGGGAGGGTGCTAGAATTAAGAAGGACTGAGAAAGGTTTTAGCTGGGACTTGAAGAAAGCCAGGGAAGCCAAGAGGCAGGGATGAACATGGAGAAACATTTCAGGCTTGGGAAATGGTCATAAAATGGTCAAAAATATCCAGAGCTTGGAGATGGAGTATCTTGTTTTTGCAAAAGCAAAGAGGGCAGTGTCACTGGATCAAAGAGTATGTGAGAGAATAAAAAGTGTAAGAAGACTGGAAAGGGGGGAGGAGGAGTAGGCACAAAGTTATAAAGGGCTTTAAACATCACAAAGAGTATTTTGTATTTGATCCTGTAGGAAAAAGGGAGCCAGTGGAGTTTACCGAGTATAGAGAGTGACATGATTATATCTGCAACCCAAAAAGGGACAATATTTATTTTCTACTTCTCAGTTTGAGTGTAAAACTGCTAAATTTGTATACACAATTTGAAAACAGACATGAATTATTTTCATACTACTATTATGCAGATATTTTACTTTTAAGAATGAAATGTTCCATCGTAGAGCAAAACATTATTGTGGAACACATAGTGAATGGGTGTATTCCATCTTTTTGTTTCACTATCTTGACTTTCTCAAAATTAGCATTCCTAATATTAATACAAAGAAAAAGAAAATTTTCCAAAGGAACATATGATAGTCTAGGGTATATTTCAGAGTCACTTATTTTTCCTTAACCTTCAAGAACACAAAAAGAAGAAAGACCTGTTTTAGAAAGAAACTCCCTGGCTGATGCACCCAAACTTACCAGACTATATATTATATTCAAAAGCTATGTTATTTATAAATAAAAACAAATAAATCATCATGGCAATTCCTGGGTTATAATGATTATATAAAGTGCCTTTTAAATATTACTTTATTTGTCTTTGAGTGATCCTAAATAGAGACTTAAGTGAGGCATATGGATGATGTCAGTAAATCTGTGTCAAAAGGGTTGCCACGGTAACTACTTACTATTCTAGTAGAGCAAAGTAATTACAGAAACCAAATTAATTATGCTTAATAATCACAGACCTAATATGTATATTTTCCACAACACAGGAGGTAGGGAAATTGATAGAAATTGCTGAGCTCCACCCTCATTTGGACTTTATAACCCATAAGTGCAGAATGGAGAATTAGTCAAATGGAAATTGAAAAAGAAGTCTTAATGGGACAGGAAACCAGTATTTTACTCAGGAATTTTATTTTAAGTCCGTTTTTTTCCTTTGAGTTGGCTGCTAAAAAAATTCCACTAATTTGGCAAACATTTACAATCATTCATGGTTATATATTCAGTTATTACCATGATTAAGAATTATTTTTAGTTATTTGAAAGATTTTATCCTGCCTCTAGACGATCACAGAGGTCATTTAGTTCCTGAAAAGCCTCAAGTGAGGACCATATACACTTATCTTATATCAAAATGTAATGGACTCAGATGAAAGCAGAAATCCTTTAAAAAAACAAAAACGTGCTCAGGAAAAAAATATAAGGTCACTACTACAACATTCAAGACTAAAATGACAAAGAAATGATCCTACAGAAGGCATTAAGAAAGATCAGAAGATCACTGGTCAGTGGAAAGAACTACAGAATTTTAGAGGTCACTAAGACACCACCCTTCCACCCCGACCGCACAGAAAGATAAGAAAAGTGAAGCCCAGGGCACGCAGAGTCCCTGTCCTGGCGATTAAAGATCTAACCTTTCCACCTGTGGCTTCCAGTTCCAAATTTTATACTTTTTCATTTCCCACGCTGCTACTCCCGGCCAGCAAGAACATGAGGTTCACACAAACTTTGTTTTAAATCTGAGGGA
Organism: Pseudochirops corinnae; assembly: GCA_028646515.1. Lineage (NCBI taxonomy): Eukaryota > Metazoa > Chordata > Mammalia > Diprotodontia > Pseudocheiridae > Pseudochirops > Pseudochirops corinnae. The sequence goes on from CM053585.1 coordinate 175,731,573, forward strand.
TGACTAGAGTGACTCCCAAAGATATATAGAAGCCAGAGTCTCCAAACATAAATTATGTGTGACTCACATCTAGATTCTCCCAGAGGAAAGGAATGGGGTACAAACTACCCTAAAAAGCATTCAAGGTATACATATGAAATATCTATTTCATAGAAAATATATGATATGAAGAGTTCATTTGGAGTCCATCAATAGTTAGTAAGGCAATGAAAAACCTTACTAGCTTTCATTAGAAAGGAACTGAATTCTGAGTTGACAGGGTGGTGGGTCCCCAATTTTCCATAGGATCCTGCAGTATTATTTCTATAGCTTGTATTCATTCTGTAGTTTGAATTTTCCTAAAACATGAATACAGCTTGGGCAGCTAAAGTAATCTCTTTCCAGCCAGAAATACTTATCTAAAGAAGAACACTACCCTTTGTTCTTCAAATAGCACAGTGGCTAAGAAAATATATGGTCAGGCTTGGTATTTATGCAAGTAGCATACTGCATCTGGAAATCTCCTCTCAAAACTGATCCTGAGACTATCTAACTTGGAATAACTCCCAGGGCAAACCGTAAGGTTGGTGATATTCAGAAAACCTTTGTTCTGTGGCTAGAAAACTAGCTTCTAGGAATATCAGGTTCCCTCGTTGCCTAGAGAAATAAAAATCACTTCCTCCATGAATGGATGGATGGAATGTATGAATAACCCCCTCACTCCAAGTGGGCAAGCATGTGAATGTTTCGGTGATGTGCTTCTAAAGGAAATATATAGTGCAACAGTTACTACTATATCTTAAGTTAGGAAAGTTCATTCTTGGTTTCACATAAAAGAACATGAATTAAAATTTCCGAGGATTTTTTAAATTTAAAAATACATTTTAAAAAAATAGAAGCTGAAATATAAGGGTAGAGAAGTGATAAGATAAGGAGTGGTGGTACTTGATTCCCTACTGAGATGGATTGTTGTAAAATACAAAGATAGTAATCTCTCTAATAATAGAAATAAAGAGGAACTTCTGTCTTCCTGAGGCATATATTAAAGATATGAGAATGAACATCCTAAGATTTATCAAACCAGATAACTAGCACCTACTTAGACACAAAATGACACTGAACCTTGCAAGTAGCTAAATGTATACACAACTTACCCAGAGATCACACATACTTACCAAGGATGTCAATGACAAAAAGAAAAGCCCCTTATACACCAAAGTATCTATAGCAACATTTTTTATAGTACCAAAGCACTGAACATGAAGTTCATGTCCACTGAGGAATGTCTAAACAAGCTGTCATATATGACTGGAACATTACTTTTCTGAAAGAAACAATGACTATTGTGAATACAGAGAAGCACGGGAAAATGTATATCACCTGATACAAAATAAAGTAAGCAATGTCTACAACAATTTAAATGGAAAGAAAAAACAAAACAAAATGGTACATCATAAAATTATAATCTATAAACTTGGCAGCAAAGAAGAGATGAAACGACACCTAACCCTTCCTTTGATGGGGTGAGGGAGTGAGTATGGAAAACCACAAAAAATGTCAGACTTTAAATATGTTCGTTAAGGTGGACAAATAGTTTTTCCCACTCATTCTTTTTTATTTTAGGAAATGATCTCTAGGAAAGGAAGAGACTGTAATACATTGAGAAATTTAAGTGAAGCAGAATAAATAAAAATATATTTTGTAAAAATTGTGGAGGCAGGACATCTAGGGGCAAAGTCAAGATGGCAAAGTAGAGGTAGCACTCAGACAAGCACTCCAAACATTCTCCTCTAAACAATTTTAAAATAATGACTCAAATAAAATTCTGGACTGGAAGTGCAAAAAAAAAAAAAAAAAAAAAAAAAGGTAAGGGTAAGACTTTGTTTCAGTTTAATATAACCTAGGAGGTCAGAAGGAAAGATCTGTGACATGAGGGTAGAGGCTGTCCCAGAGACCATGTAGACAAAATACCACAGATAAGATGAGGTAGTGGAACAGAACAGCAGCCATGGTAGCACTCAAGCCAGAGAGGGTGAGGGAAACTGGCAACTGGTCAGAAAGAGGTTACAAAAGATCTCTGTGCGAGCATTTAACACAGTACTGAACACTGTTTGGCAACTTCATTAGCTATATCAACTTCTGAGTCACATTTCAAGGGCAGAGAGGAACGTTTGGGGTCAGAATGGAACAATGACTAGATAAGTTCAATGGCTTTAGTGGAATCAATGAAGTGGAAGTAAACATTTTTCTGGAACTCCCTTATTTTTTCCATTATCCAATGAATGTTGGCAATTTGGTCACTAGTTCCTCTGCCTCTTCAAAAACTAGTCTGCTCTTCTGGTAATTTTCAGTTCATATATTGCTAAAACCTAATTTGCAGAACCTTAAGTATAACCTTGCTGGTACACAAAATTACCAATTGTTTGGTAATCTGAACATTCCTTTGCATTGCCCTTCCTTAGGACTGGGACATGAACTGATCTTTTCCAATCCATTGACCACTGTTGTAATTTCCAAATTTGCTAGTATATTGACGGCCTCACTTTAACATCATCATCTTTTAGGGTTTTAAATAGCTCAGCTGGAATTCCATCATCTTCACTAGTCTTATTGTTAGTGATACTTTCTAAGGCCCACTTGACTCCATTCTCCAGGATGCCTGGCTCTAGATCAGTAACCATACCATTACGGTTATTGATGATATTAAGATCTTTCTTACACAGTTCTTTTGTATATTTTTGCCACCTCTTCTTAACCTCTTCTGCTGCTTTTAAACCCCTACTACTTTTGCCCTTTATCATGCCCATTTTGCATGAAACTTTCCCTCGACATCTCGAATTTTCTTCAAGAGATCTATTGTCTTTTCCATTCTATAGTTTTGTTCTATTTCTGTGTATTGCTCACTTAAGAATACCTCTTTATTTCTCTCTGCAGTCGTCTGGATTTATGCATTTGAAATTAGTCAATTAGAAAAAGAAGCAGAAAAGCTCACTGAAGAAAATAATTACTTAAACATTATAACTAGACAATTGAAAACTAATGACTCTTTGAGAAATCAAGAAACTAATAGAAATTCAAAAGAATAAAAACAGAGAAAATGTGAAACATCTCTTCAGAAAAAACAACTGTCTTGGAAAACAGATTAAAAAGAGATCATTTAAGAATTACTAGACCACCAGACTATCAGAAAACCAGAATTTTTTAGAAAGCCTGGGCATCCTATTTCAAGAGATTATCAAGGAAATCTGTCCTGACATCTTAGATCCTGAAGGCAAAATGAAAACTGAGAGAATCCACCCATAACCTCCTGAAAGATATTCTAAAATGAATATTAAGAATGAATTCCAGGAATATTATTTCCAGAACTTCTAGTTAAAAAAGAAAATACTTCAATCAGTCAGAAAGAAACAATTCAAATATTGTGAAGCCACAGTCATTATCACACAATATTTAGTAGCTTCCACTTTAATGTATTACAGGACTTGGAATATGTTATTCCAAGTGGTAAAAGAAATGGGACTACAACCAGGAATAACCTATCCTGCAAAAGTAAGTATAATTCTTCAAATGAAAAATACAAACATTTAATAAAAGAGAGGACTTTGAAGCACTGTTAGTGAAAAGACCAGAACTGAACAGAAAATGTGACTTTCAAACACAAGACTCAAGAGAAATATAAAAAAGTAAACATGAAAGAGAAATCATAAGGAATTAAATAAGATTACATTGTTTATCTTTCTATAAGGGAGAGAGGATACATGTAACTTCTAATAAATTTATAATTATTAAGGTAATTAGAATGAATCTACATTGACAAAGGGTGTGGAAGAGACTTGATTATGCTGGGATGTTATTTTTTTTAATGGATGGTCAAGAAAAAGGTGTCCTAGGAGAAGGGGAAGAAAGAGGAAGAATGGGGGAAATTATGTCATGAAAAAGAGATATGCAAGGATGAGGTGGGAAAAATGGTGTAGGAGGAGGTGGTGGGCCTTAAAACTCACTCTCATCTAAATGGATTCAAAGAATTAAGACAGATATACATACACACACACATACACACACGCACGCACGCGCGCACACACACGCACACACACACACAGTAGGGCACAGATATCTATCTTACCCAATCTAGGAGTAAGCAAAAGTAAAAGCAGTGAGTAGCAAGTAAAAGAGATATGAAGAAGGGTTGAGGCTAAGGTGAAAAAAGAGAAGGTAGATTAAGGAAGCCTCTGGTCAGAAGCCAAACAGACTTTAGAGGAGGAAGAGACTAAAGAGAAAGACAACCGATCCTTCCCCTTCCCCCCCAAAAAAAACAACAGAAGAAACCTAGATGGAGGAAAATGTATACTTAGTAATAATCTGTCAATAAGAATGGGATGAATTCACCTATAAAACAAAAGTGAATAACAGAATGGATTAGAAAACAGAATCCAAAAACACACTGTTTACCAGAAACACACATGAAACAAAGAAATGTAGGGATGGGGCAGCGTGCAGTGATTAGAGCACTGGCCCTAGAGTAAGGAGGACATGCAGTCAAACCCAAACTCAGACACTTAACGCACACACAAAAACCTAGCCATGTGACCTTGGGCAAGTCACTTAACCCCAATTACCCTACCTTCCCCCCTCCAAAAAAAAAAAAGCAAAAAAAAATAGAAACATAGGGAAAAGTAAAATAAGAGGCTACAGCAAAATCTATTATGCTTTAGCTAAGGTTAAAAAAAAGGTAGGGGTAGAAATTATGATTTCAGACAAAGCAAAAATAAATATAATTAAAAGAGATAAGCAGGAAAACTACATTTTGCCAAAAAGTACCATAGAGAATGAAGTAATAGTAATACTAAACATACACACACCAAAAGATATAACATCCAGATTTTTAAAGGAAAAGTTAAATGAATTACAAGAAGAAATTATAAAATTATATTAGCAAGGAATCTCAACTTTTCCCTCTCAGAGCTAGATAAATTTAAAAAAAGAAATACGACAAAAGTTAAAGAGAGTAATAGAACCTTAGCAAAGTTAGATATGAGAGACCTTTGGAGAAAACTGCATTGGAACAGAAATGAGTGTACCTTTTTCTAAGATGTATATGGCAACTTTACAAAAACTATCCTTGTATTAGAGCATAAAAGGCTCACAACCAAATGCAGAAAAGCAGAAATTTTAAATGTACCATTTTCAGCTTTAAATGCAAAAAAAATTACATTCAATAAAGGGCCAAAGAAACATACACTAAAAATTAATTGGAAACTAAATAACCTAATCCTAAACAATGAGTGGATCAAAGAATAAATCATAGAAATGATGAATAATTTATTTAAAGAGAATGACAAAAATAAGAAAAGATGGCAAAATTTGTGGGATACAGTCAAAACAGTTCTTAGGGGAAATTTTATAATTCTAAATGCATATATCAACAAAAGAGAGAAAGAGCAGATCATGAATTGTACATTGAACTAAAAAAAAACTTTAAAAAACAACAAATTTAAAATCCCCAATTAAATGCCAAAATGGAATCCTGAAAGTCAAAGGAGAGATTAAGAAAACTAAAAGCAAAAAGCCCATTAAACTAATAAATAAAACTAGAAGCTTTTTATTAAAAAGTAGACAAATCATTGGTTAACGTGATTTTTTTAAAAAATGAAAATCAAATTGCCAGTATCAAAAATGAGAAGGGTGAATACACCACCAAGAGACGGGAGAAATTAAAGCAATTATTAAGAATTATTCTGCCCAATTACATGTCAGAAAACAATCTAAGTAAAATGTATAAATATTTACAAAAATATAAACTACCCAAGTTAACAGAAGAAGAATTAGAATACTTAAATAACCCTACCTTTGAAAAAAGAAATTGAAGAAGCTATCAATGAACTCCCCAAGAAAAATCTCTAGGGTCAGATGAGTTGAGAAGTAAATTCTCCCAAATATTTAAAGAACAATTAATCCCAATGCTGTATAAACTATTTGAAAAAAACAGGTAAAGGAGTCCTACCAAATTCCTCTTATGACACAAATATGGTTCTGATACCTAAACCAAGGAGAGCAAAAAGAGAGAAAGAAAATGACAGGAAAATTTCCTTAATAAACACTGGTACAAAATTTTTAAATAAAATACTAGAAGGGAGATAACAGTAATATATCACAAAGGTCACATACCATGCCCAGGAGGAATTTATACAAGGAATGCAGGACTGCTTTACTACTGAGGAAAATATAAGCAAAACTGGTCATATTAATAACAAAAACAACAAAAATCATGTAATTAGATGTAAAAATAGCTTCTGACAAAATGCAACACGTATTTCCATTAAAAACACTAGAAAGCAAAGGAATAAATCAAGCCTTTCTTAAAATAATTAGTAGCTTTCAAAAAATAAGAGTAAGTATTTATCTATAACAGGGATAAACCTGAAACATTTCCAAAAAGATCAGGGGCAAAGCAAGGATGTCCATCATCACCACTTCAATATCATACTACAAATGCTAACAATAGCAATAAGATAAGGAAATTGAAGGCATAAAAATAGGCAATGAGGAAGCAAAACTATCACTCCTTACAGATGACAGCATACTTATAAAATCCTAGAGAATCAACTAAAAAATAAATGCGACAAAAACTTTGTCAAAATTGCAAAATATTAAATAAATTCATAAAGGTCATTAGCATATCCATATACTACTAACAAAACCTGCAGCAAGAGATAGAACAAGAAATTCTACTTAAAATAACTGCAGACAACATAAAGTATTTGGGAGACTACCTGCAAGATGTTAAACCCAGGGATTATATGAAAAATATTTACAAGATACCTTTCACACAAATAAAGATATATCTATACAACTGGAGAAATACTAATTGATCTTGGGTAGATTGAGCCAATATAACAAAGAGGATAATTCTAAGTTAATTTACTTACTCAGTGCCATGTCAATCAACCTTTCAAAGAATTATTGTACAGAACCAGAAAAAAATAACCAAAAAATTTGTCTGGAAGAATAAAAGGTCAGGATTATCAAGAAAATCAGTGAAAAAAAAAATGTGAAGAAAGGTGGCCTACCCATACCAGATTTCAAACAGATTACAAATTGGGTATCATGAAAATAATCTGTTACTGGCTGAGAAATAAAGTGATGGATTAGTGGAATAGATTAACTATATGATACACAGTAGTACATTACCATAATAATCCAGTGTTTAATAAACCCAAAGATTCAAGCCTATGGGGTAAAAACTCATCACCTGACAAAAATCACTAGGAAAACTGGAGTTTGGAAAAAAACGAAGAGACCAACATCTCACACTATAATCCAAGATTAAATGGATAAATGATTTAGACATAAAGAGTGATATAAGTAAACTAGGAGACCATGGAAAATTTGACCTGTCCGATCTATAGAGAAGGGAAGAATTTATGACCAAACAAGAGAAAGAGCATCACGGGTACAACTGGTGTAGAAGATATAGCATAAACATGGGGCGTTTAAAAAAAGAATTAAAGGAAACAACATGAAAATTCTATAATTTAATGAAAATTTAAAGCAAAGTCAAAAGACAGAAAAATTAGAAGCACGAGTACTATATTTATTATCAAAAATAATGTATTTGTAAGAATGTTGCAGAAAAATCAAGAAAAGAGAGTCAATAACTTGACTGAAGAAATCAACACCCTAAAAAATAGATTAACTAAAATGACAAAAGAGGCCCAAAAAGCCAATGAGGAAAAGAATGCCTTAAAAAGTCAACTTTGCCAGATGGAGAAAGAAACTCAAAAGCACTCTGAAGAGAATAATTC
>CM053585.1:175739853-175776626 GCA_028646515.1 Pseudochirops corinnae
ATAAAGTCATTTGCTTCCATTTGCTCCACTCTAATTCTGAAGGAATTATTCTCCTCAGTGAGCTTCTGAGATTCTTTTTCCATCTGGCAAATTTGACTTTTTAAGGCATTCTTCTCCTCATTGGCTTTTTGGGCCTCTTTTGCCATTTGAGTTAATCTATTTTTTAAGGTGTTATTTTCTTCAGTCAGGTTGTTGACTCTCTTTTCATGATTTTCTTGCATCTTTCTCGTTTCTCTTCCCAATTTTTCCTCCACTTTTCTTATTTTGTTTTCAAAATCCTTCTTAAGTTGGTCTATGGCTTTTAGGCAGTCTTCATGTTTCTTGGAAGCTTTTGGTGTGGGAGTTCTGACTGTGTTGTTTTCCTCCTGTTCCATACTTTGATCCTTTGTTTCCCCCCAAAAAAAGATTCTAGAGTTCGGTTGCTGTTCTTAATTTACTTCTTTTGCCTGCTCATGTTGCCAGTGAAATACTTGATGTTTTAGCTCTGTGAAACTCTGCTTCCAGGGGGGAAAGCTCTGTCCCAAATCGCTGGGGTTTTCGCAGCTGCCGGAGTTATTGGGAGGCTGCTGCAGCCCCCAACAACCTTGGCTCACTGAAAACACACCCCAGGACCACCACCCAAGACCACGATACAGATCCAGGCCGCTCAACGCAAGAGCACTTAGCCTCTGAGTGATCGCTTGGCCCCCTGCAGTCTGCAGGCCCGTAGCTTCTGAAACAGCTATGTGGAAGCAGCCATTAGGCTGCTGCTTCTGCTGCTTCCTTGCCCTGGAGGAAGTTTGGCTGGACCACTTTTCTCCCCCAAATTTATCTGAAATCCACTAACCTTTCACTTAGTCCTTGTTTTTTATGGCTTGATAATTCTGGAAACTGCCATAGCTGCCAGTGATGCACTCTCCCTTTTGTTCCAGCCGTGGCTCGACCTGGCTGCCTCAGGGCCAAGCCGTGGTTTCAGGCTGGGCTGGTTTTGGCTCCCAGTGTGCTGCGATGAGCCCTTCGTGCCAAGCTGCCTATAGCAGGAAATGTGTTTTTCTGTATTTTTATGTGAGTTTTGGAGCCCTAAAATTTGTTTAGAGTCATATTTTATGGGTATTTGAGGTGGCTATGTGGGAGCTGCGGTATCTTGCTGCTCCTACGCAGCCATCTTGGCTCTGCCTTTCTTTTGTTTTCATTTTTAAAAAATTGGTCATTTTTCCAGTTTTAAAAAAAGTTGTGTTCTTAATTCATTTTTCTTCCTCTTTTTTGTTAATTTTTTAAATTTTTGTTCAAATTTTCCCTGAAGACTCCTTTGGCTTCTTTGTTTTGTCCTGTAACCACCTTGTTCAAATTTTCTTGAATTAAATTATTTGTGGATTAACAAATTAAGAATTCATTTTCCAGACTTTACCAACATTCTTTAGTTGCCCTCTCCCTGCTCCCCTCCCATTTCCTTCTTTCATTGTCAGTTTCCCCTTGGATTTTCTTAATTTGAAGAAGGATCCAGAGCAGCCCCTTTCTTGATGTCATATATCTTACATTTCCTCCCATTTTTTTCAAACTTTTGGTTGTGTTCTAATTTTTTTTCCATCTTATGAAGTCATTGATTTTTGTTTGTTCTATTCTAGTTTTACTGGTAAACTAAGATTTACTAGTTCTAAGCTATTTCTTTTCCTTTCAGTTATTTTCTCTAGAGCTTTTATTCATTTATTTTTTGCTTCATTTCTTTTAAATGGTCACATAGGATTTATGACATCTGTCACCAAAGTTTTGGGTAGCTCTAGAGCTGTAGTAATTTTTTTTTATAGTTGTTGGTTTCCTCTTTGATTTATTCTTCTTTCTAGCTTTAATTCCTGAATTGATGCATTGTACCAGGGCCAAGATCTGTGGTGCCTCCCATTCAGTACCACTGGGGTCTGCTGTTCTTTCCCCTAATCCTGTGCTGCCAGAGCCAGTAGCTACCTTTGGCACCAGAGGAGGACACCTTGTCTCCAGTACGTCTTGTCCTGGGACAAGTTGTTGTTGACCTGAATGGGGCCTTGACTCTGTGGGCCTGCACTGCCATTCCACAAATGGGCACTGCTACTGCTTGAGACTCTGCCTGATTTGCTGGGGACAAAAACAGAGCAACACAAAAGGCAGCAAGGCCTGAGACCTTCTCTAGACTCTTTTTTCCATATTGTAGCCATTTCTGCTGAGGTTGTAGAAGGGTTTTTACAGGAGTCTGAGTTCTGTACTTGTCAGGGGATCTTTGGTGGAAGAAGGTTTAGAGTTTGAATTTTATAGTTTACAGTTCAAAGTTTAGAGGTCAGGGACGAAACTTTTAAAATTGATTTTAAAATCAACTTTAATTTAGTTAATTTAGATCATCCCAACTTGTTCTCAGCTAATTACATGGTGTTCATTTGGAGCATTTGTCTATATACCTAATTCTAGAAATGTCTCTGAGTTTCTGGGGAGGTTTAGCATTGTCATTTCAGGTGCCTCCCCCAGTGGCCTGCACCAGTGAATTACAACAAAGGCCCTCTGGCAGAATTGTAGTTGAACTCTCAAAGTTCAAATTATAAAAGAAAAAAAAAATCGATTTGTTCATTTGCAGGATACTTTCAATGATTTCCCTACCACATTAGACATAAATACCTCTATTTAAACTGATTTTTAGAAGTATTGAGGGAAGTATAATAAAGGAGGCAAGTACATGTTAAAAAGTGCTTTCCCTTGTCATGGAGTATGTCAAAACCACAAGCCAAGTGGATGAAAGAGTATTCTTTATAGATGTATTCTATATACTGAGGTACTCCAGATGCTTTTGTTTTTCATAAACATTATGCTAGTTTCATGAAGCCCTAGAATGTTGTAGGACTTCCTAAAGGAAAACTACTTTCAAAAGAGTTAGACCTAACTCTCTATACATAAGAATAACTATTGTCTGGACTAGAATGTGTTGGGAGCTCATAGAACTGACCCCTTAATACATATCTTGGAAGATACTGCAGGTGGACAGTTAACTGGGTATATAATTGAAAAGGATACAGTAGTGGCCTGAGTTGCATTTGGAATATTGTGTGACTCTTGTTTAAATTGAAATAACTTTTTGTGACATCCTCATTTTTTGAGTGATGGCATATGGCTCCAGATCATGGAATTCTTGGAGTAATCAAGACTGTGGGTCTTCCAGAAGGCAGTAGAGAGATAGATAGATGGTGCATATAGATACCTAGTAGCATATAGCCACCATGATTTGTATTATGGTGAAGAAAAGATATCATCCAGGATATGTATGACTGGTAAACGAAGTGGGTTTATTGCATAGCTCAATTGAGAGATAACAGAGAGGGGTGCACATGTTAAGAAACCTAGCAGAAATCTGCCATCATATTGAGGGGACCATTGGGGAGGATTTATAAGAGCACAGGAAGAGAAAACAAGACTAGGTTGTAATCTATGCTGTTAGACAGGATAACAACACCTGTGAGATGATAGATCTGTTGGCGTATTGAAGTTTCTGCCTTACCTACCTATTACAAGGATCAAATGAGATAATGTAATATAAAGTACTTGATAATCATAATGTGCTGTGGAAATGTAAGCAATTGTTTCTAGACTTCCACAGAATTTTCTTCAGTTTTTCAATGTTATGCTATAAAATTCCTTTTCAAAATTATACTCATTTTGTATCTGCTTCTAAAAACCACAAGCAAAATCATAGAAAGGTTTAGAAAATTCTGTCTCTTTTTGTGGTGTCAGGTACATGATAGTCATTAAAATTAATTTTAATACATCAAATTAATGAAACAGTTTGTGCATATGCCTGTGAAAATTATCAAGATGGGAAATTTCTGCTTGAGAATATTTATTGATCAATAAAATAATGCTAATTCATAACACTTTACTTTAAATGTGCTCAATTTAAGTACTCAAAACAATACATAGAATGTCCCAGGTTAAAGGTTTGGTTTAAACCTGTTATAGTATTTGAAGATTCATTATATGCCACTCCTTAATTAATCAGAGCACAACATATTAAGGTTATAGCAATATAATTGGTTCCCTTGATATTTATAAAGAAGAATCATGTGGCTCAATTTTCTGGAAATTATGTTTTATGTTGACTCATTGAAGCAGATGAAGATGTTTAAGCCAGAGAAGAAAAGACTAAGAGGAGATATGATGACTGTCTTCATATATTTAAAGAGCTATGAGTTATTTGTTGCTTCAGAGGAAAGAACTTGGGCAAATGGGTAGAAATTATAGGGAGGCAGAAAGAAATAATTTTCTAACAACTGGAATAGTACAACAGTGGGATGGACCTTATGAGATGTTGAGTTCCCAGTCACTAAAGACATTCAGCAGAAAATACTGACTGTGCTCTTTCATACATAAGGATTAGGGGAGTTGGACTAGAGCAGGGATCTTAACCTGGCCTCCAAGAACCTAAAAAACATTAAAAAAAAAAATTGTATTCCAGTTGTATTCCATAATTAGTTTCCTTTGTAATCCTATGTATGTTCTTTTATCCTTTTAAAAGCATTATTCTCAGAAGAGACCCATTGATTTCACTGAACTGCCAGAGGGTTCCATGATGCAAAAAAAGGTTAAAATCCTGACTCAGTGACCTCTGAGATAACTCGTAACTTTTATTTTTTGCCTTTTTTTTTGAGGGGGCAGGGCAGGGCAAGGGTTGAGTGACTTGCCCAAGGTCACATGGCTAGTAAGTATTAAGTTTCTCAAGTCTAAGTTGAACTCAGGTCCTCCTTATTCCAGGGTCGGTGCTCTATTCACTGTGCCACCTAGCTGCCCAATAACTCATAACTTTTAAGAGTCTGGATTTCTCAAAACAAACAAACAAACAAACAAACAAACAAACAAAAACCAAACCCCAAAACATTTTCTTCTTAGTGTGTAGAATGGTGATTTTGTCCCTGAATAGAAAGTTATAGAAAGTTGTATCTTTGTAAGGATCCATAGAAAATAGCAGTTCCTGTTGCATAATAGGTATTTAATAACTGCTGATTATTCAGCTGATTGATTTGTCATGATGTAGTGGAAAAGATGTTATGTGAGGAGTTGCGAGAGGGGAAGTAGAAACAGGAAGAAAATAACATTTCTATTGCACTAACTATGTGCCATTCACTGAGCTAAGTGTTGTTATTATTATTTAGCAAATATCTCATTTGATATGAAGAGACCTGAGTTATTCTTTTGGCTCTACCAGGAACTATAACTATTGCCAAGCTACTAAAAACTCTCTGGGTCTCAATTTCTTCATCTGAAGATTACATGTTATACCAGATGATCTCTGTTGATTCTTCTAGTTCTTTTCTATCAGTTGTTTTTCAGGTGTGTCTGATTCTTTATCACTCCATTTGAGTTTTTCTTGTCAAAGATACTGGAGCAGTTTGCCATTTCCTTTTCCAACTCATTTTTCAGATGAGGAAATGAAGGCAAACAAGGTTAAGTGTCTTACCCAGGGTCACACAGCTAGTAAGTGTCTGAAGCTAGGTTTGAACTCAGGAAGATGAATCTTCTTGCTCTGCGTCTGACACTCTATCTCTACTGAGCCCCCTTGTTGCCTCTCTTCTAGTTATAATATTCTGTAATTCTGTGATTTTTGTTTTATTTTGGTGATACTACATGTGAAGTTTCTTCAGACATTTTCATAGTAGATGTAGTAAAGTAAAAAGTAAAGTAAAAAAAAGTCTATAGCTAGTTCTTTTTTTCTTTACTTGTTATCAGTTTGTGTTATCAGTCTTTTCTGTTTTCTTGTGTATAATTTACTTTTGATAGCTTTTTGTTATCTTTTGATAAAATATTAGAACAACATCTGGAGGGCAGAAAAATCTATATTCCACATTATCTTTTCCGGGTGCAAATAAGGAAACATGTTATTGCTTTTGTTTGATTAATGCCACTCCTTCACTTTCACCTCCCCTATTTCCCACTCCTTAGTTTTTCTACTATATTTTCAAAATTGTTCTTTTAGAGAAAGTTAATATTTTTTGTTTCTCTGTTGCCTTCATTTCCCAATATATTCTCCTCAATATCCAGCTCCTAGAGGGTAATCCTTTATGAGGAATAAAAGTTCAACAAAACTAACCAGTGTGGACCAAGTGCAAAAGTATGTTCACTATTCTATATCCATTAACTGTTTACTCTCTACCCCCACCCAACCTTTGCAAAGAAGGGAGGGAGGTGCATTCTTCTCTGTCTTCTTTGTGGCCACACTTAGTCATCATTATTCATCATTTCTTTAGCACAATAATATTCTATTTACATGTCGTATGTTTTCTAGCTATTTTCCAATTGATAAGCATCTACTTTGTTTTTAGTTTTTTGGTATTACAAAAAGTGTTCATTTAAGTATTTGAGGGATTTTTCTTTTTATCATCGACTTCCCTGAGATTGCTTCCTAAGCATAATTCCAAATAGCTTTTCAGAATTGTTGGACCAGTATGCCAATTCACAGATTCATTAGTAGCATAGTAGTGTGCATATCTTTCCACAACCTCTGCAACAATGATTATAACTGATTTTTATATTTTTTCTATGCTTATATTGTGATTCTGTTTGTAATAATTATCAAAATAATGATATTATTTCTCATTTAATTATTAGTACACTGTTTTGTGTAAATTGTTTCCAAGAAATATTTTACTTCCTCTCTTTTCTTTTTAGCATGAAAATAATGCCAAATTTTATTTAAGGCATGAATTTAGAAGTGTCAGGGCAAAATATTTTCATAAATTTATCCAGTGAACATTTCTTGAGCACTTACTTTGTACATTGGGCACTGGTGATTGGAAGCAAAATGGTGAGAACCATAAAAAACCAAAAATTTTGTCAATCAGTGAGCTTGTATTTATTAAGCTCCTTCTATATGCCAGATATTGTGTTTAGTTCAGGTGATGCAAAGAATGACAAAAATAGTCACTGCTCTCAGGGAACTCACAGTTTATTGAGAGGGAGGGGCAACATTTAAACAGCAGTATATAGGATAAGTTGAAGGTCGTGTCAGAGGGAAGACACCAAGATGAAGGAGAACAGGGGAAAGCTTCTTGCAGAAGGTGGTACTTCATCTGAGACTTGAAGAAAGCTGAGGAAGGTAAGAGGTGGGAAAAAGGAGGGAGGGCATTCTAGGCATGGAAGACCAGTGCGTCACAGAATGTATTAAGAACAGCAAAGAAACTAGTGTCTCTGGATCACAGAGTATAGGGAGGGGAGTAAGGTGTGAATGGAAAAGCAATAAGTGACCAGGTTATAAAGTAATTTAAAAATCAAAAGATTTTATATTTGATCCTGATTGCAGCAAGGAACTACTGGAATTGATTGAATAATCTAGGAGCAAGATGGGCCTTGCATCATGGTGGCAGTGTAAGAGAAGAAAAGGGGTTGTATACATGGGAAGAAAAGGGAAGGGAAGAAGCTTAAATATAGTGCCTGCTATGTTCCGGGCACTGTTCTAATCACTTTTTACAAGTATTATCTCATTTGATCCTCATAGCAACCTTGTGAAGTTGGTGTTTATATTCCAGAGATGTTGCAAATATATAAAAGACAGGACATGGTATTGAATGGATATGGGGGAGAGGGGCAGTGAGAGAAAGTGAGGAGTCGATGGTGACATCTAAGCTGAGGGTTTTAGAGACATAAAAATCCAACTGTATTCTTTTCATTGAAATTTAGATTTGAGTTACTTTTGGAAGTCACAATATAATCCAACCGGCTTTCTAAAACTTTTTAATCTGCAAGAACAAAAGGGGTGGATAGTAGGAAACATGGAGTAAATAAGTCTTTCTGCTTCATCTCATCACTCCAATAAAGAGTGATATAGCTTCCTTTGGATAATTTTATGGGAAAAGTTATTTAATAATGGAGAAAACAGTTTCAGGGAAGGTGAAGACAGAGAAAGAATGTTGGTGGAGGAAGTATAAGATCTAGTGAGTGAAACTATCCTTTAAGACTCAGCTGCAGTGCTGTCTGTCCTTTGATCTTTCTAATGGAAAAATCCTTCCTTCTTCAGAACTACACTAGTACTTTTGTGATACTCATACAGTTTATGTATATATTGGGTCAGTATCATATGTAGTATTTGAGATAATACAATATATATTTCTAGTAACCTATAGTAGCTTGTAGTCTTCCTTTTTTAAGCCTATAGAAAGATAGGGTGTCACTTCATTATGCAACATAGTATTAGTGGAAGGGATCCTGGGTTTGGAGTTAGAGGACTTGGATTCAAACCTCAGTGCTAGCCTTAATGCCCATGTGATCTTGTGCAAGTCACTTTACCTCTATGGTCTTTGGTTTCCTTATATGTAAAATGGCTAAATGCCTTCAGAAACCCTTTTCAGGCTTTACTGCATGATGCTTTGATCTTAATTAACCCATGAAGGAAAATAATATGTAATTTGACACAACCAGATGACACTAAGCCACAGTGCCAGTGGCCCTGACAGGGTCTTTCTGAACCATTCCTGAATATCCTCACCAGTGTGCATTCAAGAACCTCTCAGACTCTCCCTGCTCTACTTTATAAGGTGTATAGTTTTAAATAGTTGGACAAGAAAGAAACTTACCAGTGACCGTTTCTTTCTTGCCCACTGATAAAATGATATCAGTGTCTGATGCTGAAACATTTGATAGTGCTGAAGACTTTGGTAGCAAGAAATTTTTCTGTGTCTTCAGTTGTAGTAGCTGTAGGACCTGCAGGAGCAGTTGTTAGGTCGCATCTCCACATGGGTTGCTTTCTTTCCTTTCTATTTTAAAAAAATTTGTGAGTTGTTTTATTTTAAACTGAAATACAAAATAAGAGAAAAAACAAACTTAAATACTAAAACTAAAATAATACAGAAAAAGAAAAGAAAAAAAACATTGCCATGTACACAGCAGAATGTGAGAGAGAATTCAAAATATATAGCAATAAATTTCCATTTCAATAAGGCCTATATAATAAATATTATTCATTGTGTTAAGAGCTGTCCATCTTTTTATTTGCTTTGTTGTAAGTTTTCTTTTGCTCTCTGCTGTGCATTTTTTACTTTGTTTTTTTCCCCTCCCCTCTGACCCAAAGGCTACAATTAAGTGCAGATACGTTTGCATGTATGTAGGCATATATGTATATATAAACAAATATATACATAAACTACTTACTTACATATACATATACTTAGATATTGATACTCATAGTCATATATAGACATATACATTCATATGCATCTATGTAAAGCTGTACTATACTTATTTATCTTCCATTTCTCTGAGGATAGATAACTTCTTCTTTCATAAGTCCAGATCTTTCCATATTTTTCAAAGTCCACCAACTTGTCCTTTCCTACACCACAGCAATATTCCCACCTTATACTCTCTGGTTGTTTTAAATAGTCCCAAAAAACATTGATATATACATATATGTGTCTGTGTGTATGTATGTGTATCTATCTATCTATCTGATATGTAGTATAGTTTCCCTGTTTTTTTTTATTAAATTTATTTTAGCCTTAACTTTGTCTAAGATCGTGATTACCACTCCTGCTTTTTTTCCATTACAAATTCTACTCCTGATCTTTATTTTATGTTTGTACCTATCTCTTATTTCCTATCCTTCCTGACTCCTCCATTTAACTTCTACCTGCTACCTTGCTCTCCTATTACTTAACCTTCCTCTCCCTCCCCCTTCCCCCCCCCCAGGATCACTTCCTTATCCTCCCACTTCCATTAATCTAAAACCCCTTCCGTATCCCCCTTTAACCTATTCCCTCTGTCTCCCTTCTAAAGATCCCTTCTGTATCCTTTCCCCCTTCCCTATCTCCTTATTTCTTTCTGAATTTAGAAGACTTTTGTACTCTTCTAGATATATGTATATTGTTCTCTCTTGAACCTATTCCCAATGAAAGTGGGTTTCCAGGACTACCAGGTCTATTCCCTCATCTAATTTCTCTTCGTTGGTTTTTCCTCATTTGTATAAAATAATCACTCTTTTTAGCTGTTCTTAATTTACTTTTTAAAATCATATACTTATGTCTACCCAGTCTTTCCTATAGACTACACAATTACTAATAAGTCTTAAACATATGTTTTATATTTTATATAGATAAGAGGTAAATAGTCTGTCCTTACCGAGTCCCTTGTAATTAGTCTTTGGTGTATACTTTTTTTTTTTCTTTTTGGGAGGGCAGTTGGGGTTAAGTGACTTGACCAAAGTCACATGGCTAGTAACTGTCAAGTGTCTGAGGTTGGATTTGAACTCAGGTCCTCCTGACTCCAGGACCAGTGACTCTAGTCACTCTGCCCCCTAGCTGCCTCAAGGACAATTTTCTTTAATTATTTCTTGTATTATTGTATCAAAATTCTTTTTTTGATCGTAGCTTTCAGGTAATATGATTATTTTTATGGCTTCTCTTCTTGATCTGTTCTCCAAATCAGTTTTTCTTATGAGATAGTTCACATTCTTTTCTATTTTTTCGTTCTTTATATTTTATTTTTTCTTGATCTCTTATAATTTCACTGGCTGCCTCTTGCCCAGTTTTGAATTTTAAGGAGTTGTTTTCTTAAGATTCTGAATCTTCTTTTCTAATTGGTTGACTTTCTTTTAATAATATTGTTTTTCTTGGATTGTTCTTATTTCTTAGTTTTTCCTCAGTCTCTCTCATTTGATTCTTTAAAGTCTTTTTATAGTTCTTCTATGAATTCTTTTTGGGCAGGTGACTATTTGATATTACTCTTTGGGGGTAGAAGAGGATTTCTTTGTTTCAGTATCCTACTCTGAAGATGAACCCTCGTCTTCTCTATTCCCATAGTAACTCTCTGTGGTTGGATTCTTTCTTCTTCGCCCATTCACTTTTTTGTTGTTTGTAGCATCTTAGTTTTTGTAATCACCTCTAGTTCTGGAGTATGGGGATGCTACCCCTTGCTTTAGATCCTCCTTCAGTTCTCCCCTGTGGCCTATAACTGAAATCAAGGCATTTAGCCTTCTGTAAGTGCCCACCGTCTGCAGTGTCCCTACCCCATTGTTTCTGCACTTAATTTGGCATGTGCTGGTTCCTTCTAGCCTCACTAGCCTGTCTCTGTAGCACAGCTGTGTGTGGTGTCCCTTGTTAGCAGAGGATCCCTTGATCTTCCTCCGCTTGGATGTCCAACTCCCCTCACTGTTCTGACTGGGACAGAGGCAACCTCCCAACTCAGCTAACCCCAGGGTTTACTGCTTGTTGTTTAAATGAACCTAGGTTGGAGGTGTTTACTCTTCACAGGGACCAAACCTCCTCTTGGGATTTTTCTTTAGATTTTCTCTGATTGTCCCAGGAGGGCCATTGTTCTGCCCCTACCCTTATTTATTTTTTACTAGCTGTATGTTTGCTCTGAGGCACTATTTTATCTCATCTCATTTATGGGGGAAATCTAGAGAGCTTGGAATTTTCTGACCCACTCCACCATCTTCCCAGAATCCTCTGTCTACCTCTTTCTAGGTAATGGCTGAGGGCTCTGGGTGGGAAACATTGCTATTCCATTGCTTTTGGGCTCAGTGTCCTGGGCTGTCTCCATCAGGATCTGAAGGGAAATGATGATCAGGGTGGTGGTTTGACTTGCCTGGCATATATTGTCTTTCCCTCAGAGTCACTGACTTTTTGGCTAGGCAACCTTGTCAACCCTTTGTGTAGCAGATTCTTGAGATGACTGGCCCCTTCTCCATAGTAACTGCTTGTCTAGATGATGACTGTGAGGCCTGGGCTCAAAGCAGGTCTACTGTTCTGGGTGGCATTGTAGAAGAGAAGGAGCATAGGAAATAGCATTAATGGTTTTACATGGGCATGGCATGCTGTGTTGCTCAGCCATATCCCAAGGCTTCCTGTTGCTCTCATAGGTGTTGGATAGGGACTAAGGGACTAAGGCAGAAGTTTCCAAAATTTCTTGGTTCATGGTGCTTTTGATGTCTTAGTAAATTTCTCATGGCACCTCTATACCAAAAGAAATACCTGGCAGTTATGTTTTTTAAGTAGTTAGGTTAAAGATTCAACATATCCTAGTGTGTACCCATAGGTTTTATGTGGTGCCCTTGGTCACCACAGGCCACGGTTTGGGAACCATGGATATAAAGGGATCAGTGCTTATATTCTGGGCCCAGCTCTGATTCTTAAACTGGAACAGTGGATAACGTCAAGGAAGTGCCAGGAGGATCATTAGTCTCCTGTCCTCACACCCCTCCCCCCAAAATAGAAATTTGCTTTCCTAATACCCAGAGATTTTCATTCTCAAAGGCAAAAATATTCTTGTGGCTGGGACCCTTGCTTTCCTATTCCCAAATGTCAAGTGGAATATTTGACAGGAAGTCTGTTAAGGAAAGAAAAACCATGGGGAAAGGCTGGACTGCATGCCCACATAAGAAAATCTTGGCCATCTTCCATTTCTTCTCAGCTTTATGTCTTTTGAACACACATTCACAGCATACCCACTTTCATTGCTTTCCTGATTAACTTTCCTTTATGGGAAAACTTGGGGTCTCTGTGGTCCCAAGAGATGATTTGAGTTCCCAGGGCCTGCAAAACTCTCGCTTTTCTGTTCTGCTTAATTTTATCTTGTATTTTAGTTTTTCTGTACATTCTTTTCATCAGGCTACATATTCCCTGAAAGCAAGGAAAATGTTCTGGTCTTAAATTTGTGTTTCCATTTTCTGTCTTGGACATAGTAAGAACTTAATATTTTTTGGCCACGTGATTGTTAATTAACCATAATTGCACAGGAGGTTGTTCTATGTAGAATAATCAGCATGTATTTACCTACTTTTCATTGTACTCATAATGTTTTGTTTTGAATTTGGATTTGTGATTTCATTGACCAGGGGAACTCTTAGTGAAGAAACTCCCTCTTCCATTGCACATTTTAATTTGTCTGCAACTTAGAGTTTGAGAAAAAATACTAAGTCACTGCAAGGTTAAGTGACTTGCCCTGAGTTGCATAGCCAGCATGTATCAGAGGCAAGGCAAAGATTAGGTCTTTCAATTCCCAGGCCAGCTCTGTCTAGTATGCCATGATATTTGTTTACAATCTATTGCATTATAAATCTATTTGTAAATTGCATACATATTAGCAAAAACTTTTGTTTACATACAATTTTTAGTGTTTACATATTTTAAGATGCCTGCATAATGAAGGACATGATCCCTTTAGAAAAAGAATTAATAGTTATTACTTCAGTTGTTTCCCCTTGAATTATATTAAAAAAGAAGAAAAATCTGGAGTTTTGTGTATAGCACTAAGGATATTTTGATTTTAACAGAATTATAGAATGCATTTTTTTTTTTACCTTAGGGGATATTATTTTCAATGCTCACTACCCAGAATTGCCCCCTGATTTTATCTTTGGAGAAGATGCTGAGTTTCTGCCAGATCCCTCTGCTCTGCGTGTGAGTATGTTTGGCATACTTATATGATGATTATTTGATGTTGAAAAAAAGAATTGGCTTTAAATAGAGAAATTTGCTTGTTAGGCAGTTTGCCACCCACCCCACCCTTTGCTTTCCATACCCACATCCATTTTTTTCTCTGACATGTGAATAAACATAATCCTTTTGCTGCTCTTAATGTTAATAATTAGATCATATATTATAGTTTTATTTTCAGAATGTTTAAATCAATTTCAGAAAAGATGGCTGTACGAAAGAGAAGCAGGCTTTCTAGTTTCCCTATATTTAATGTTCAAAAATGGTGAATTTCATACATTACCAAGTAATGATCAAGAAGTCCAGTGAGAAACTCTATGAAGAGACCTCTTTCGTCCTAGAAAATGTCCTCTTGAAGACCAGAGGTAACGGGAAAACAAACTCCTCAAGCAGAATGAGGGCTAGCTAAACCAGAGATAGAACATATGTAGCCTACAACATTATACCAAAGGCAGCAAGGACAAAGTCTTCTCCCCCTTTTCTTCCTTCCCTAAGAAACCCCCAGAGTGGGGACCTGGGAGCCCAGAGACCTTGTGACTAGTGTGGTACCTCAGTGCTCATACCTGAATCTAGGCTCAGGAGATCTGAGGTGTCTGACACTGTCCTGAAATGTCAGAGAGGACTCTGAATACATATGCTTTTAATTTCAATGATCTAGGAGGATCTAGTCCCAGGAGGTGAGAACCTCAGAGATTCAGGGCGGAAACAAAGCAGAGCTAACCACCCTGACCTTAAAAGTGAATCAGGAAGTGGAGTCTGGCCCTGGCATCAAGCCCCACTTCAGAAATACAAGCTAGAGAGATGAATAAATCAAAGAACACACCAGCCGGTATAAAAAAATAAAAATATCTATCTTCATAACAATTGCAATTAGAGATTTAAAGGAAAAAAATTGATTTTCTACAAGGACTATATAAATACTAGAAGAAACAAAGGAAGAAAAATTTAAAAACTAATAAAAGTGTTTCTGGAAAACAAAATAAACTCTAAGTAGCTTAGAAAAGAAAGTACTAAACCTTAGCCAAGAAATGGAATCCTTGAAACTAGAGAAGACCCAAGGAAATCATTGATGCCATGAGAGTGTAAGAAATGTTAGAAAATCAAAAGATTGAAATATTAGAAGAAAATACAAGGTTTCTGATATAAAAAACAACTAACATAGAAAATAGGTCAAAGAGATAATTTTGTGAACCATTGGACTTCCTGAAAACCATGATTTAAAAAAAAAAGAGGTTGTACATTATATTCCAAATGATCTTACATGGAAAACTCCCCAGATCTGTTATATAAAGGGCAAAGTAAATTTGGAAATAACCCACCAATTTTCTGAAAGAATCTCAAAAAGAAAAGTCCCAGGAGCATTATAGCTAAATTCCAGAATTTCAATGTCAAAGAAAAAAAAAATGCTTCAAGAGTCTAGAAAGAAACAATTCAAGTATCAAGGAACTATAGTCAGGACCACAGAAGGTTTTGGCAGCTTCAGCCAAAAATGAGAGGAGTTCTTGAATTTTAAGATTCCAAAAAGCAAAATATATAGTCTTATCACCAAGAGTAACTTAGTAACCTTATCTACAAAATTGAGCATAATTTCACAGGGGAAAAAATGTATCTTTAATAAAATAGAGGACATTTTTGCATTTCTGCTGAAAAGATTGGTGTTCCAGTAGGAATTATGACATACAAACACAGAGTCAAGAGAACTTAGAAAAGTAAATTTATCTGAGTAATTGGAAGAAGCTGTGTGATGATAGAGTGCTAACATTTTAATGATTGCAAAGAAATATGCATCTCATCAGAAAATTAATATCTCAAAAGATATTGAGGGTGTAAGACAGGAAAAATAGATGACCTGGGGCTAAATTGTTTGTTTGTTTTTTTCTGAGGGTTTTAAGATGTGAAAGCAAAGGGAGGATAAAATGAGGAATACATTTTTGTAGAAAGAAGGAGGAAGGTGGTGAAATTTGATACTTCTCATAATTGTGATATATGAGAATATACAAATGTGAATAAAGTGAGCATCAGATGAACCTCCTATTTGAAATGGACAAATCAAAGTTTGAACACATAGACACATACACACATACATATACACAGAGTTTGATATAGAAGTACATCAAACTCAACTCAGAAACATTGAGGTTTGAAGTAGGATAGTTAAGAGGGAAGATAAAGCCAGGAGGAGAATAGTTATCACAAGGAAGTCAAATTTTCTAATCTTGATGGGGGAATTAAAAGACAAAAGCAAAGAAAATTTAAAACCTAGATTGTAAAGGGAGTACTTTATATTGCTTTTTAGGCAGTTGGGGAATGTATGAACAAATTGTGGTACATGAACGTAGTAGATATCATTGAACTGTAAGAAATGACAAAAAGATGACTTCAGAAAATCTTGGGTAGTATGAATTAATGTAGTATGAAGTAGGCAGATCCAGGAGAATAATTTATATACAAAGTCAACAACATTTTAAGGAATACGTCTTTGAAGGACTTGTCTGACCAATGCAATGACTATGTCTTCAGAGGTTCTCTGGTGGAACCCACCTCTTGACAGAGGTGTGATGGATATAAGGCACAGAGACATTTTCATATACAGCAACAATTTGAATTTGTTTGATTATGCTTGTTTATTAGGAGGTTCCCTTCCTCTTCTTCTTTGTCTCCATTAATTTGAGGTAGTAACAGAGGGAATATAGAGTAGATTAATTAATAGAGTAATTAAAAAGAAAAAGAGGACCATTGAAACATTTAAATAAAATAGTAGAGAACAGAAGGAAGTTCAAAATGAACCATTAACAAGGATGACAGTTTTGAAAGTAACATGTAAAATTTATTATATACTTTTTAAAAAACAAGTTCTATGAAGTAGAGATTCATGGTTTCATGTAGAGTACCATTTTTGTGTTCTGCTGTGTGCACGGAAATGTTCTTTTTGGTGATCAAATTCAGAATAAAAAAATAAAATTAGAAAAAGTTAAATCAATGGAATACTATAGGATACTGGCTAAAGAATTCTACATGTCAGTTTAATGAGCCGTCTGAAACATTTGGTTTGAGCATAATACTTAGTGCTTATAATAGTTTTCTGCTATACACTGCAAATTAATATTTTAATCAGCAGAATTTTTTTTTTCATTGTTCCAATAGTCTTTTTGTGTGGTAGAGTAGGTGGTAAAGTTCGACTGGATTTCGGCATTGTCTGAGGAGTGAAGACCATGCACTGTGAATGGTGGGTGACACTGCCATAAGCAATTTATTAGTTGAAATGAGAATTACTGTAATTAAAATCAAATTTTACTTGGACAGGATTGTATTTTGCCTGGTTACGGGAGAGAGGATGTGACTTCTTGATTTAAGATTTCTGCCTATTATATAAAAAGTGTTGCTTTATCTTAGCTTGCTCAAGAATAGCTCAGCCAAGTTGCTAGTGCCCTTTAAACTATATGTCATATACCTATGAACTATATATGAATTATGAATACTTATCTATGTGCCTAATGGAGAAGGTTTTATTTATTCCTTAGAAAGTTTTCATAACCTCCTGCCTTTTTTTTTTTTTTTGCAGAGGAATGGATAATCAAGCTATAGTAACATAAATTTTTCAGTGGAACCTCAACTTTTAAACAGTTCAGAATTGACTATGTTAAGGAGATTGAATAGCACGAAAACCACTATGCCTTCATGTTGATTTAGGTCTTTCCAGTTTACAAAGTGCTTTTTCATATGTTATCTCCTTGTATCCTCACAAGAATCATGTGAACAGGCAGAGGCAGATTTTAGCTGTGTATTCCATGGCTAAAACTAGTCTTTTCAAGGAGGAAAATTATAACTCCTGAAGTATCACATATGCATCACTAAATAAAGAGATCATTTGAAGCTGACTAATAGTAAATATGTAGTATGCATCTAAAAAAAAAGCAATACTTTTTTGCCAATTTTTTTGTAATTTCAAAGGGTTATAATAATTTACATTACTCAAAGAATGTATGAAATTCCCTGTAGTGTTCTTTAGAGCTTCTCTATGAGTCAAGACCATTAACTTTTCTGAGATATTATCAGGAATAATTCAGTGTTGACTGGAGTAGGAACGTTGCCTAAGGGAGATGGGATGATGATGTATGAAGATGTAGAATGATAGCTAATAATAAAAGCTTACATTTGTATAGTACTTTGTGGTTGGAAAAGTGCTATCTATCCTATCCTTCCTTCCTTCTTCCCTTCCTCTGTTCTTCCTTTCCTTCCTTTTTTCCTCTTTCTTTCCTCCTTCTCTCCCTCCCTCCCTCCTTCCTTCTCTCCCTCCCTTCCTCCTTCCTTCTTCCCTCTCTCCCTCCCTCCCTCCTTCCTTCCTTGCTTCCTTCCTTCCTTGTCAAGGGTACTACTATTCTCCTAATCACTTAAACTCATAACCAGGTTACTTCCTCAACTTCTCACTCATTTTCATGCCCCTCAAATACTACAGTTGCTACATTCTGTCATTTTTACCTGTGTATATCTAGTTTATTCATAGTTATTTGAATGTTGTGTCATTCATGTGACCTCCTTGAAAAACAGGAATTGTTGGTTTTTTTGTTTTTGCCTTTCTTTGTATCATCAGCACTTATCACAGCATCTGGCACATAGTAGGTGCTTAATAAATGCTAGTTGACTGACTCAATGGGTCTTTAATTTTTTAGGCACATCATATTACTAAGACTATCTACTAAGATGCCTTAGAGTAAAAATCTGTTAGTGAAGGGAGTCTACACAATGATTAAATATTGACTTCCTGAAGTGTGTCTTTAACATTTCTGTGATATTTCCTGAAGGAGTTTTAGGTGCTTAGTCCCAAGGCCAAAGCCTAAACTTTGGAACTCTCTGTCTTGCCCTAAAGTAGTACTAGTTTAGCTAGTAGCAAAAAAAACATGAGAATAAACTAATCAAAGAATTATCAAGCTCCTTCATGAACTGCCTCTGTCAGCCTTCAAACAGTGGCAGAAAAATCACAGCAGTAGTATGGAGAGGATGAAGGCATATGTTTGTAATTTTTATATAGTTGATTACTAGCAGTTAAACAATCCTGTCCAATGAATATTTGTTTAATAACTCAGCGTCAGTCTGGAAAGAGACCTTCTTTTCAGCAGATTTATTAATAATTCAAATGAAGACAGAAAATGTAATTAATATTAGACTGCCACAAATATTAATATAAAATTTAAAAGATTAAATATTTGATATTATATATTTAATATTAAAATGACAGAAAGCTGAGAGGCATAGTTAAAATAATTTATGAAAGAAGTAGAATTCAAGAGGCTCTTGATAGGCTAGAATGTGAACATGGGGCCTTGGTCAGGGTAGGGGGAACCTAAGAAAAAGTTCATGTTCTTTAGACCTGGTGCCTTTAGTTAAATAAATCCTGGTTTGATACAAAAGTATGTTGTGACTCTTTTAAAAAAGAATATAGCATACACAAAGGCTCCAGTTCCAGGAGCATCTCTGCACTCTCTTGTTGACATCTAGCAAATGACATCTGGAATACAAGGTTAGGAGCCACATTTTAAGAACATCATTTTCTGTACTAGGGGACATTCAGTGGTGGGTTCTAAACATTTTGTCAACCTGTTTATTCAGGAAGAACTTACAAAAAATCCCAAGGGGGACTCAGTGCATTTTTTGAGTGTACTCTGAAGTGTGACTTTTTAAGTAAGAAAAGAGATGATCATCAGTAGTGTTAAACAATAATTTTCAATGTTTGAAAGAATTATGAATATTTGGCTGCACCTGAGTTCAACATCGCATCCTCCTCCTTCTGTGCCTTTGGATAAGCTAATGCCATGCTTGAAGTATCCTGCTTCTTCATCTCCACTTATTAGAATATTTAGCTTACTTCAAAACCGTGGGAAGGTGGTTTTTTGGTTTTGTTTTGTTTTGTTTGGTCAAAATTTGCTTTCCTTCCTTACCTTATTTTGTATTTGTAAGATGTCCCAAAAGTTTTAGCTTTTATTAAGCTATCAAAACTTAAAACTGCGCTAGGGCTTTTGGGACACTCTGTACTTATTTGTGCACATATTTCATGGTATGTTGCTCCTTACAAACTCCTTAAAGTAAGAAACTTTTTCATTTTGTCTTTGTATTCTGCTCCCTTGCATTTGGTAGGTGTTTAATAGATTCTTATTGAGTCGAATATGTAATACAGATAAATCTTAGAGGAAACATGACAGCTACCCTGAAATATTTATAGGACTATTAGAGAGGGAAGAAGGAGCAGATTTATTCCACATTCATTGTTCCAGAAGACAGAATCGACTAGTGGTTGGAAGTGAATTTTTCCTTATTATAAGTGGATCTTTATTTATTATAGAAAAACTTTTCTTTGGAGTAGATTTCTCTATATAATGGAATGGGTTCCCCTTTCAGAAAATCAGTTCTGTATTCTGTATTAACCTATATAATAAAATATTAGATGGCTTACATTTAGTCCTACTTAAATTTGCTGGAGTTTATCAGCAGATTGGCTATAAGGTGATTTATATTTTGGCCATAGAAATACTCAAAGACCAAGTTTAGAAGAGTTATGACCTTTGCCAGTAGAAAGAGAACATACACTGACAGATTAACAGTCCATTTTTGCAATAGTGAATGCTCATACTCAAACAGTTCTGTGTGGGCATTCCTTACAATGATATAGATCACAATTAATCTTTGTTTTTCCCGCCTGTGTAAATCTTATGCATGACTTTATGCAAGTTCTCCAGAGGAGGGTCATATAGCATAACTAGTGTTCTTCCTCACCTTTTCTTAATATTAAGAGGGATGTCAGTAGAACGCTTAGGCTATTCATTGGTTATCCATTGCTTTTGCCAACTGGGCAGGCCTATATTTTTCCCTTATACGGTTCTTTGATGACATCTTTTATTTCAGTTTTCTTTAATAATTCAATATTTGCAATATGTTATAGAGAGCTTATACCCACGGTGTACCTCTTCACTGTCCTCTGGGAATACTGATTTTTGCTTCTTTGAAGAAGCATCTAGCTAGGGAAATGGTGATTACAAAATCAGCATGGCTTCATTGAGATCAGGTCATTCTACAGTAAACTAATTTCCTTTTTTTGACAGGTTTACTAAAGTGGTATGTATTATGTTGTGGATATATAACTTAGCTAGGTTTGATAAAGTACCTTATACTATTTTTATGGAGAAGATAGAGAGATACAGATTTAGATAATAATAAAATCAGATTAATTCAGAACTGACTGTATGACCAGACTCAAAAAGTAGTTGTTCATAGTTTAATGTCACTTTGTCAGATCTTTGGTGGGGTACCCAAGTGATCTGTAGTTGGTTATGTATGTTTTCACATTTTTATAGATGACTTAGATAATGTCATTGATGACATGCTTATCAGATTTGCAGATGACATAAACAAGAGATATCTAACACAGTACATGTTAGAGTCAGATTGCTAAAGGATGCTACCAGGCTATAAAGCATTGGGATCAATCTGTTAAAGTGAAATCAGTAGGAGAAAGTGTAAAGCTTTTCAGCTTCACAAATACAAGATGGGGGAGACATGGTTAGACAACCATTATTGTGAAAAAGATCTGGAGGTTTTAGTAGACTATGAGTTCAATGAATCAGCATTGTGATGTGGCTGCCAGAAAAACTAAAGCATTCTTGGGCTACATTAAGAAGAGCATAGCTTCCGAGAATAGGGTGCTCTGCTCTTGTCACACCTTATCTGAAATATTATGTTCACTTCTAGGCATGAGTGTTGAAGAAATACATTGATAAGCCAGAAAATGCCCAGAGGGCACAATCAACATGGTGAAAAGGCCTTGAGTCAGTATTATCTGAGGATTGACTGAATGAACTGGGCATTTTTTTCCCTGGAGAAGAGAACACTCAGCAGTGACTTGGTAGCTGTCTTCAGTATTTGAAGGGTTGTCACAAGATATATTTTAATATAGAAATAATCAAGCATTTTTATTTCTGTTTCTAAAAACTATTTGCTTAAAAACAGTAGATATAATTATTTTATTTGTATATAGGGTGGAGGAAGAAATTCTTAGTTACGTGAAGATTATTACCCTCCTCTTCAGCATTGATACAATTTTGGAGATCAGTTATTAAAATTGTAAACAAACAAATCCAGTCTTCTGTGATTCATTCTATTATTATAAAGATCCGATGTGCCTGAATTGAGCTAACTGCTTCTAGTGCACAAATGAGCCATGTTTTGGTCTTGTTCTCCGGATACAAACTTGTTTCTAATACCTGGTAGGTATTATTTATAGATCATTAAATAAATTGAAATAGAAATTTCAACCATAAAACTCAACCAGTCAATCATGTCATAAGTACTTGCTGTGTATCAGGTACAGGGCTAGGTGCTGAGGACAGGGGATGAGATAGGACTTGTGATTTCATTGGTGTAATGCTGATTTCCTGGGTAAGGAAATTTTCTCTACTATCAAAGATTATTACTTTCTCTAAAGCTAACAGTCTTTGGGAGTTTTCCGGCAGTGGGAGTTTCAATGACTTGTTCTGGGCCACATTGCCAGTGTGTGTCACAGGTGGAACTTGAACTCATACCTTCCCGACTCAAGAGCTCCTGTGCTCCTTATCTCCTTTAATAGTATTTCTCAAACTTTGTTGTCTCAACCATATTTTAATACTCTTAAAAATGAGAGAGGACACCAGAGATCAAATATCTATTGATACTTCCTATGTTAAAAATTTAAACTGATAATTAGAAATGTGTATTAATTTTAAAATAATAATGGACCCATGACATGTTAGTTTAAATAATATGTATTCACAGACTAACAATATTTTCCCAAACAAAGGAAAATGAGTGAGAAGAATTGCATTGTTTTACATTTTTACAAATCTCTTTAATGTCTGGCTTAATAGAAGACAGCTGGATTCTCATGCTTTTGTATTTCTGTTGTGATAATGTTGTTATGATTGAAATATATGAAGAAAATCTGGCTTCAAACAGATATGTAGTTGGAAGAGGGGGGAGAGAATATTTTCTTTTAATAACTTTTTTCAAATAATTGTTTTAGTTGCAGTATGGAATTTAAAGCCATATCAGTGAACTTTTCATGTTCTGTTAACATTAAAATTCATTGATCTATCTTGTACTTTGAATGAATCTTTCACTCATGTATGATTTTGTAATATTATGTATTGGTCATTTGGAAAGTATTGGTTTACTCAGTTATGCAGATCTTTCAAATGTTGATACATTTCATTATATACAATATCTAAAAATAGCATTCATTAATGTTGTCAATGCTCTCATGAGAAAAGTTATTAAGTATTGGGAAGCTGTCAAGCTCATGATGGTGGAAATGAGTTTTCCGAAATTCTTATTTTTATTTGGAAGCTCAAATTTTATCACTGACAAAAAATGCTATCAGTTTTTTCCCTTGAAGTGATAGGCTAACTTGTTTCATTTTTGAGAAAATGTCTATTCAAGTCTGAATATCTAGTTTGCCTCTCAGGTTCTATCCAGTAAAAATGATGCTCTATGGGGATGGCTAGGTAGTGCAATGAATGGAACACTGGCCCTGGAGTCAGGAGGACCTGAGTTCATATTTGACCTCAAACATATAACACTTACTAGCCACGTGACCTTGGGGAAGTTACTTGGCTCTAATTGTCCTGCCGTCCCCCCTTAAAAAAGAAAAAAAAAATGATCCTCCGTGAAAAAAAGTAGCTCATTCATTTAACAACTCAAACAGTTGCACAAGTGATTGTCCTGGAGACAACTTTCATAATTTGGCATGCATCAGAAGTGCTTTATGTATACTTCCCATTTCATCATGGATTATTAAAAAGGCATATATTCAAAGATTGAGATATTTTTATCGATTCATTACGGACATTCTTAAATGAAATGTCTCAAAAAATGGTGAGTGGGTGATCCTAAAGAATAAAATGACAACTAATAAAGTTTGGTGTCACTGCCTTCATTTGGTCTAAGGTACCAGCAGTTTTACTCACCATTGCTTTTGTACCATTAGTACAAACATCAACACAGTCATTTCAGGAGAAAACCATGAGGTTAAGACCGTACTTGTTTTTCTTCTCAAGTGTTTACATAAAAGATCTTATCTTCTTTGATGACTATTTGGTGCTGATATCAGATAAATACAAGCAAAACAGAAATCGATCCTTTTATAAAACAAAAATACAATTCAGTTCACAGATTATGGTGCCTATGGAAAATACCTTACTCTCATGAACTGATGAGAGTAAAAAAGACAAACAATATAGTCTCCTCCTCCTCCTTTTTCTCCTCCTCCTTTTCCCAACAGTTCACGCTTTGAGAACTGTGTTACTATACCATGATACCTGTTCATCGTGCTTGGGATATAAAGACAAAAGGAAAATGGTCCCTGCCCACAAGAAGCTTATGTTCTAACAGGGGAGACTATATATCTATATCTCTATATCTATATCTATATCTATATTGTTGTTCTTGATTAATTGTTGAATTGTATCTGATTCTATGTGAACTTCTGTTCATGAGGTTTTCTTGGCAAAGATATGGGAGTGGTTTGCCATTTGGAACTGAGACAAATTTGCCCACGATCATACAGCTAGTAAGTGTCTGAAGCCATATTTGAATTTGGATCTTTCTAACTCCAAGCCCAGTGCTCTATCTGCTGTACCACCTAGCTGCCCCATGTACATATATGGACATATGCAAAACATCTGTTACAACCAGTGGAATGCCACGAGAAAGAAAAAAGAGAGAGAGCAAATAGCATGCTTTGACTTGCATTCAGACTCTGTAATTCTTTCTCTGGGTGTGGATAGCATTTTCCATCATGAGCCTTTTGGAGTTGTCTTAGAACCTTACATTGTTGAGAAGAGCCCGGTCTACCAAAGGTAGTTATCACACAATGTGGCTGTAACTGTGTGCAATGTTCTCTTGGTTCTACTCCCCTCACTCAATATCAGTTAGTATGTTTTGCCATGTTTTTCTGAAGTACACCTGCTTATTATTTCTTACAGCACAATAGTATTCCATTACATTCATATACCACAACTTATTCAGCCACTCCCCAGTTGATAGGCATCCCCTCAATTTCCAATTCTTTGCTACCATAGAAAGAGCTGTTTTAAATATTTTTGCACATGTGGGTCCTTTTCCCATGTGTATGATCTCTTTGTGATAACAGCCCTAGAAGTGGTATTGCTGGGCCAAAGGGTGTGCACATTTTTATAGCTTTTTGGGAATAGTTCCAAATTGCTCTCCAAAATGGTTGGATCAGTTCGCAACTCCACCAACAATGCAAAATGACACCGAAACATTTTATTAATTAATTTATTTTTAGTTTTCAATGTTCACTTCAATAAGTTTTAAATTTTCTCCCCTTCCTTCCCCCCTCCCTCTCCAAGATGGTATGCAGTATGATATGGCTTTACAATACATTCCTATCAAACACATTTTCACATTAGTCATGTTGCATAGAAGAATTATAATGAATTGGAGAGACCATGAGAAAGGCAAAACAAAACAAAACAAAAACAAAGAAGAAAATAGTCTGCTTCACTCTGCATCTGCATAGTTCTTTCTCTGGATGTGGATGGAATTTAATGTCGTGTGTCTTTTGGAATTGTTTTAGGTCCTTGCATTGCTGAGAAGGGCCGTCTATCAAAACCAGGCATTACACACTATCGCTGTTTCTGTGAATAATGTTCTGGTTCTGCTCACTTCACTCAGCATCAGTTCATACAACTATTTTCATGATTTTCTGAAGTTTGCCTGTTGATAGTTTCTTATAGCACAATAGTATTCCATTACATTCATATACCACAACTTGTTTAGCCATTCCCCAATTGATGGGCATCTCCTCAATTTCCAGTTCTTGGGCACAACGAAAAGAGCTGCTATAAATATTTTTGTATCCTTGGATCCTTTTCCCATTTGTTTGATCTCTTCAAGATACAGTCCTAGAAGTGGTATTGGATCAAAATGCCACTTTTAAAATAGCAATTGTTCTTGACTTTTTTTTGGTGGTATGTTTTTAATAAAAAAGTTTTCCGTGTTGACGTGAAATCTACTCTAGTCTTCTTAATGTACTTCATATAAAACTATAGACATTCATTAATTATCTCCTATATGAAAGGCAGTATGCTAACCACCAAGGATTGAAATAGGAAAAAGAAAGAGTCTCTGCCCTCAAGAAGCTTATAACCTAATGGAGAAAGACAATATACAAAAAGAACCTGAAAAACATGTCTAGGAGAGTACCACTGAATACTTGGTGTGTGGGTCATGATGATGGTGTTACTGAAATCAAACAGCAGCTCTTGGCAAATTAAGAGGCTTGGATTTTGAACTCTCTGCAAAGGGAAACTAGGAGAGGAGTTTTTTGCTCCTTCCACTCAGGGAAGTAGGAGCACCTAAAGGTATTGATGAAGTAGCAAAAGCTGAGCATTCTCCATGATGATCTGTTTCTTGGTTATGAGTTTTTCCAGAGTGGGCCTGATGAAGATGATTATGATAGAGTTTCTATTTTTTATCAGTTGCTCTTCTGACTTTCAACTCTCTGGAATACCTACCCCTCACTCCCACCCCCAGAATAAACTGATTACCTGAAATCTCATTATTATGGTGATTGACTCAGTTTTTGATAAACTTCACTTTTCATCTTCCCAGTCCCCTCTGATTGGAAGACTGGAGTGTGGAGCAATATACTTCTTCCAAAGCTTTCATTTATGGAGAGCTCAGAACTTTCCAAATATCTCTCCATTTTCTATCAGCTGCTCTGCTTGATTTGAACTCCACAGACTATCATACCCTTTCATGGGGTACTGTCTGATGGTTTCCTCTCTCCTACTTTTCATCTTCCTTTTGTGTGTCATCTTCCCCCATCAGATTGTAAGTTCCTTGAGGGCAGGGACTGCCTTTCTTTTTCTTATTTATATACCCAACACTTAGCACAGTGCCTGGCACATAGTAGGTACTTAATACATGTTTATAGAATTGAATTGATGGAGTTGAAATCAAGCAGAGCAACTGGTGGTAAATGAAGAGATGACTGGTATTTTGAATCCTATATGAAGGGAGCATAATAGGAGATATTTTTTATTCTATTCTCCAGTTCTCTAGTCAAAAAGGCAGAAGCAACTTAGAATGCTAATGAGATGTGAATAGCAAAGCTCAAGCAGTCTCCATGTTGAGTTTCCTGGTCATGAATTTATTCCAGGGGAAACATGCTTGGTTTTTTTTTAAATTTATTTGCAGTATATGAATAAATCATAGATTTGGAACTAGGTTTAAGACTATATATTAATAATCAAACAAAATATATGTTATAGTGCTTTTGGGTAGCTTTTTCAGTAATTGCCAAATTGATAATAATGTGCTCCTTAAACTCTTTGCTGTATAGTGAATATATTTCCTTGTGTGTGATAGAAATTGTGAATTCTTTGTGAAAAGTCTATAAATGTGTAATTGAATTATAACTGAAGAAGTGATTAGGATCCTCATTCTTTGTTAATGGATGTGTGAAACCTTTTGTTAAGAAAGGTGGCTTCATGTTTATGCCTTCAAGGAAGTAGATAAAATACCTTTTATCAAGTTTATACATCAGTAAGGGGCATTTGAACTGTTAATATCCATTTTTGCTGAGAGGTTAGAGTTTTCATCACCTCCTTTGATGTAATTATTCTGTTTTTCCTTACATTAAGTGTGAACAATCTTTCTGTTTCTTGCTTGATCCACTGTGTGTTTTGTTGTGTTGTACTTTTCACCTGGTATATGAATTACCTTGGACAGATTGTACTTTTGATATGGTTTCATGTATGTTTCTTTTGACATTAAGTTGATTCAGAATTTTGTGAACTTGAACAGATGAAGCTAGATTCAGCTGGTTCCCTCATCTCTAGTTAGTTTTTTGTCAGTTGAGAATGGGATTTTGTGTCATACACTTTTTTTTTGGTACTATTTTAAATTTTGTAGTTTTAAAGAGTGTATATTACTCCAAGGAAATGCACAAATTTGTGTCTTCTAAAAAGAACAATTTGATGATTTTGAGAGAGATTGAAGTAGTTTTGGTTTGGAATATCAAATGTTTTAAGTATCATTAAAGCCAACAGTGAAATAGGATCAGTTTTTATCAAAATGCAAAAGAAGTGGCCTTATTGTTAGAAATCAAGCAAAGATCTTCATAGGTATTTGGCAGCTGGAGGGGTTGTTAGGGAATGTTTTCCTGTGTAGCATAGGATTCCTAAAGTTGAAAGGATAATGATAAGAACAATAAAGAGACAATTGCTAACCACTGATATGAAGACAAAACAATTGTTTTGGCTGAGCCAATATAAAAAAAAAAACTGAAACACTGAAATTTAAAGAAAAGGTAAATTTTACTGATGAAACTCACTCTCATTCCTTAGTTTTATTTTTTAGATATCATCCCTTCATATTCAACTCATATCTGTGCCTTCTGTTTATATATACTGCTTTTAACTGCCTTAATAATGAGAAAATTTTTATGAATTACAAGCATCATCTTCCCATGTAGGAATGTAAATAGTTTAACTTTATTAAGTCACTTATGATTTCCCTTTCCTGTTTACCTTTTTATACTTTTCTTGAGTCTTGTATTTGAAAGTCAAATTTTCTATTCGGCTCTGGTCTTTTCATCAAGGATGTTTGAAAGTCCTCTATTTCATTGAATGTCCATTTTTTCCATCTGAAGGATTATATTTAGTTTTGCTGGGTAAGTGATTCTTGGTTTTAATCCTAGCTCCTTTGCCCTCTGGAATATTATATTCTAAATCTTTCTATCATTTAATGTAGAAGCTGCTAAATCTTATGTTATCTTGACTATGGCTTGATGATACTTAAATTGTTTCTTTCTGGCTGCTTGCAATATTTTCTCCTTGACCTAGGACCTCTGAAATTTGGCTATGATATTTCTGGGAGTTTTTATTTTGGGATCTCTTTCAGGAGGTGATGGGTGGATTCTTTCAATTTCCAGTTTCCCCTCTGGTTCTAGAATATCAGCACAGTTTTCCTCGATATTTTGAAAGAAGATTTTTTTTTCTGCCCTGGAACTGTGACAAAGGTCCCCCGCTCCACTGTAGTTGCAAGCTCTGGTGTGCTAGTGTTCCTCCTCGTCCCAGGACTGCCACCCACATCTGAATATGGGCAAAGCACCAGAGTCCTGCCTTAGAGTTAGCAAAGAAACCTCTGTAATCTCCTTTATACTAGTTATTTGACCCCCTTACTGTCTGTGGGCTGAGAGCTCTGGAAGCAGCTTCTGCCAGTGCTGATTTAGTGACTCCCAGGATTCACTCCATGTTTGTTTGGCCTAGGCTTGTGCTGGTGTCAGCCTGTGCTAGACTGTACTTCACTCTCACACAGGTGCAGCAGACACTTCCAGTTGACCTAAGTTGTTTTTGACTGGAAAATTATTTCACCCTCTACTTTTGTGGGTTCTGCTTTAAAAGATTTGGATTTCTATAAGCAGAAATTAGGGGTCCTTTCAGGTTTGGGGATTGACCATAAGCAGAGTTATGAAAGCATAAGATGTGTTTGGAGGACCGTGAATAAATCAATTTTATTGGAACGGAGGTTTTGAAATAGAATAGTGAGAGATAAAATTAAAAGTAGACTTTGGAGCTAGATCATAGAAGGCCTTGAAGGCATCATATACTTTTGGACTTTTTTCTGTAAACAAGGGGATAATGTTAGCATGACTGACAGTTGAATCTTTAGTAAACCAATTTGATAGTAGTTTAAAGATTAGATTGGAGGAGAGGAGAGACTTTTGACTGATAAACCCAAATTAGGAGTCTTCATTTTTTTATGTCATTGATTACTATAACAGTTTAGGTATTTTATATACACACACATACATGTACGTACATACATACACACATGCACACATATGTATGTGTATATACATATGTTGTATAATATATACATGTGTATATGTCTACATGCATGTGTGTGTAAACACACACAGATGTGCGGAGAGATACAGAGAAAGAGAGAGAAAGATATACATACACACTTACATACCTTTGCTGCCTCCTGAGTGGACAGTGATAGAAAGGAGCAAAGATTCATGAAACAAAGAAGTTGGAGAAAAAGTTTTTGTTCTTGGGTAAGTCATTAAAAACACTCTATGTAACTTTCTAAAGGAGTTTAGCCATAAAAGGAGGAGATATACATATGTACAATACATATATGTATACACACAAAATATTTATGTGTGTATACACACATAATAAAAAAGCATTCCTTGTTTTATTGCACTTTGATTTATTGTGCTTTGCAGATTTTGTTTTTTGTTTTGTTTTTTAACAAGAAGAGGAATGTTTGTGGCAACTCTGTGTTGAACAAGTCTATCACTGCCATTTTTCCAATAGTGTATGGTCACATTGTGTCTTTATGTTGCATTTTGGCAACTCTTGCAATATTTCAAACTTTTTCATTACTATATGTTATGATGATTTTTGATCAGTGACCTTTCACGTTACTGTTGTAATTATTTCGGGGCTCCATTAACCACATCTATGTAATTATAGAAGGTGAACTTAATAAATATTGCATGTGTTCTGATGCTCCACTGATTGGCCATTCTCCTGTCTTTCTCCCTCTCCTTAGGCCTCCCTATTCACTGAGACACAACAGTATAGCTACGTAAGCTTAGTTGATAAACCAGTGGCAAGGTTTGAGAGGATTGAGTCCGATTTTGCTAGTTCTGCTGTGTAAAATGCTATCAGCATCATGTGACATAGAGAAATCTTATATGAAAGAAAGAACCAACGATTGCAGCAAATTTCATTGTTGTCTTATTTTAAGAAAGTGTTAGGGCAAATAGGTGGCTCAGTGAATAGAGTATCGACCCTGGAGTCAGGAGATCCTAAGTTCAAATGCGGCCTCAGACACTTAACACTTAATAGCCATGTGACCTTGGGCAAGTCACTTAACCCCAATTGTCCCCCCCTACTTTCCCCCTTCCAAAAAGCAAAAAAAAAAAAAAAGTAAAGAAGAAATTGCCACAGCCGCCCCAATCTTAAGCAACCACCTCCCTGATTAGTCAGAAGCCATCAACATCGAAGTAAGACCCTAGACTAATAAAAAGATTGCAACTCACTGAAGGCTCAGATGATGGTTAGCATTTTTAAGCAATAAAATATTTTTAAATTAAGGTATGTGCATTTTTTTAGACATAATACTATTGCGTGTTTAATAGACTACAACATACTGTCAACGTAACTTTTATGTGCACTGGGAAAACAAAAAGTTCATGTAATTTACTTTGTTACTATATTGTTTTTCAGTGGTCTGGAACTAAAACCCTTAATATCTCTGAGGTATGCCTGTATCTCTTTTCTTTGTGTGTTTATGTGCGTGTGTACACATACATACATATATATGTATGTGTACATACACATATATGCTTATGTTTTTAAAAGGAATTTAGCCACAAATGCAAGAATGGATTTTTTTACACACACACACATATGTATACACATATATACATATATAGTCATATAGAAACAGCATGTGTATATGCATATTGCATGTGTGTATGTATATATCATGCGCATACACACATTTATGTATAAACACAAGATAGACATCTTTCTTAAGTAGCTTAGCTATAAAAGGGAGGATGGAGATAGGGATGTGTATACCAGTATATATCTATTTCTGTGTATATACATCTTTCTGTAGATGGATATTTTATAGATATAGACATACTTATTTATATCTCCATTTTCTGCTTTTGTGGCTGAACCCCTTAAGAAGTTTGTCTGCATTTGGTCAGTCAATATATATTTATCAAGTGCCTCCTATGTATCATGTACTGTGATTAACACTAGGGATACAAAGAAAAGTAAAAAACAATCCCTGCCCTCTAGGAACTCACAATCTAACAACTGGTACTTCTGTTTTTGCTTCTCTAAACTCTCTGTAATCTGATTTCTCAACCTGAGCATTCAGCTGAAATTGCCCTCTCCAAAATTACCAGTCATCTCTTAATTATTAAACCTAATGGCCCTTCCCTGGTCTTGATCCTCCTTGACCTCTCTACAGCATTTGACACTGTTAATAACTTTCTCTTCTTGTCTACTCTTGGTTAAGTTGTCAAAATATGACTCTTTCTTGGTTCTCCTCCTGTTCCTTCTCATTTTCCCTTGTTAGTTTATCATTTATGTCATATTTCCT
Source organism: Pseudochirops corinnae (assembly GCA_028646515.1). NCBI lineage: Eukaryota > Metazoa > Chordata > Mammalia > Diprotodontia > Pseudocheiridae > Pseudochirops > Pseudochirops corinnae. The sequence goes on from CM053585.1 coordinate 175,771,452, forward strand.
AACTGTAGTATCTTCCAGGGCTGTTCCTGGGCACTTTTTTCCTTCTCTTGGTGGTCTCATCAGCTTCCATGGGTTCAGTTTCTCTCTCCTGACCTTCTATCATGTATCACCAACTGTCCTTTTGACATTTTAGGTCTCCTTTAGCAGGCTGTTGACTCACTTTTCATGATTTTCTTGCATCATTCTCATTTCTCTTCCCAATTTTTCCTCCACTTCTCTTACTTGATTTTCAGAATCCTTGAGCCCCTCCATGGCCTGTAACCAGTTCATATTTTTCTTGGAAGCTTTTGATGCAAGAGTTCTGACTTTGTTGTCTTCCTCGCGTTCTGTGCATTGATCCTTTTTGTCCCCAAAAAAGAATCTATGGTCTGATTGCATTTCCTCAGCTTGCTCATCTTACCAGTGAATTACTTGACTTTTGAGCTCTTTGTCATGGTAGAGCTCTGTTTCCAGAATGGAGAGAGGTTTGTCCCGAATCACTAGGGTTTTTGCAGCTGCCAGAGCTATTAGGAGGGTGCCCTCTTTACAGTCTCCACAAGCTCTGGCACACTGGCCACACCAGGACTACCACCAAAGACCATGATCCAGATCCAAGCAGGTTAAAGCTAGAGTGATTACCCTCTGAATGGTAGGTTGGTCCCCCTACGATCTGTAGGCAAGGAGCTCTGGAGGCAGCCAAGTGGCAGCAGCTTCAGCCGCCCTGCATCTGCTATGTGTCCCACAGATGGCAGGGGCTGGACTGAGCTCTTCTGTCCCCCTGTTCCGACAGAGTTTCCCACTGACCTTTTACTTTCTCTTTGGTGTTTATGGGTTGAGAAGTCTGGAAACTGCCACAGCTGCTGGTGATTCACTCTTCTGAAGTATGCTCTGGCCACTCTTGGTCGAGGCTGCCCTGGGGCCAGAACCACACGGCTCAGGTGGGACTGTGCTTAGCTCCTAGCCAGTGAAATAGACTCTTCTTGTCGGTCTGCCAGTCTGCCTTCAGTGGGAGATTTGTTTCTCTCTGTCACTTTGTGGGCTCTGTAGCTTTAAAATTTGTTTAGAGTCATTTTTTCACATATATTGGAAGTGATTGGAGCAGGACCTCACACCAAATTTGTGCTTTTACTCTGCCATCTTGGCTCTGTCCCCCTCCTTTTCACATTTTTAACTAGATCTCTTATAGGCATCTCCAATAGAGCTTATCTAAATATGAACTCATTTCATTTTCTGTCTTTATCCCCCAAACTCATTAACCCAATTTTCCTATGAATGTTAATACCACTATCCTCCCAATAGTTTAATTTTGTAACCTTGGTATCATTCTCCATTCCATTCTCTCACTCATTTCACATATCTCTCCCTCTCTCCTTCCCCCACTTCCTCCAGCCCCATCTTGTTATTTTTACCTTCACATTATCTCTTATTTATGAGATATTACTTTCTCTTCATTCACATAGCCACCACCCTAGTACAAGATCTCATCTTTTCCTTAACATCTTAACTATCATAATAGCTTTCTGGTTGAACTCTACATCAAGTGTCTCTTTCTTATTCATCCTCTGCACAACTGTAAGCTGATTTTCTTAAAATGTAGATCTGACCATGTCACATACTCCCCCACCCTTCACCCCTATTCCCCATTCAGTAAACTCTTATGGCTTCCTATTACTCCCATATAACATATAGTTGACAAGATGAATGAAACTCTGTAGCTTCCTTTTAACTGATCTGGGTAAGCTGCAACCATTGATAACTCCCACTCACTTCTGTTTTGTCCCGAATGGACAGTAATAGATAAGAACAAATTTTCGTAAAATACAGAATTTCGAGGAAAAAGTTTTAACCTTTGGGTAAGTCATTAAAAGCTTTCTCTACTTCAATTTCTTTAAGCAGACTAGAGATTTGGAGTAACTAACTTCTTAAGTCTTCCCACCTATTAACTTGTATGGTCATTTCAGAAATAGATTGTAAAAAGTCTGTAGAATGCTTAGCTGTGGTGTCTCAGCTAACATTAACTCATTCTGATGACTTTTAAAGTTGATACACATTTCTCTCCATATATTATTTTATTATCTTCTCTCATGGATTATTAAGGAATTGAAACTTTTTATTATTTTAGTAATCTGAAGAAAAACAGTTTCCTTTTGAGATGTTGAGGATTCTAGAAATGTTCATATATGCCTTTTATACCTTCTCTTTTTTAAGGTCACTTGAAGAGTAGTGTTGAACTTTGTGTGTGCACAAAGATATAAGAGAACCATAACTTCTATCATGTGTATTACCTCTTCCAGTATTTTATATTATGGCCTAAGAGCAGATGACTAACTGAATCTGCCCAGAGGTCCTTTGTTTTATGTATGAATGAATGAATGAATGATTGAGTGAATGAAAAATTTAAATATTACTCAGTCATATGTGCTTTGCTAATATACTGTTAATAAAAATAGAAAAATGAGACAGTCCCTCCTCTCAGGGAGTTCACATTCTAGTTTGAGAGGCGTGTTTAATTCTGGGAGTGGTGGAAAAGTCCGTGGTGAAGCTATAGGGTGGATGGGAAAGCCTGGTATCTTTAGGGCTCATTGGCAGGAGAGATGGCAATGCCCAGAGATCTACAAGGAGGAGTGATAAGCAGTTAGTGAAGACTAAAAGGCATAGTGGCAGGTTAGATAATGAGGTTCATTGGTTCTCGGTCTTTCCAGATTAAATGAATTGGAAATTCCATGCTCAGCAGAGTAGTGTGAATGCCTTCCAGTTGGGGGGACTAGAAGAACCCAGGCCATAGAAGAAACATGTTTACACATGATAAGCCTTTCTCTCTGTATGCTCTTGGCTTATGGGATCTTATTAAGGAGAGATATAAAACAGGAGCATCCCCACTTGTCTTTTTTAAAAAAATTTTTAAAAAACCAAAACAATTTATTTATACATCTATGATGAAAACTAGAAAAGGGACTTTGTTTTTAAAAAGAAAAAGAAAGCAATGTGTGATATAGAGTCTTGTACAGAAGAGGGAAAAGACAATAAGAGGGGAGAAGACACACACACACACACACACACACACACACACACACACACACACACACACCCTCAAAAGAACTTGGGTAGTTATTAGAGAGGTGATGGTAGAAGCTTTTGAAGGAAAGAAGCTGGGCTTAGCAAGGTCCAGGTTCTTTGTTAGTCACCTGCTTCATATAGGCTTCCTGCAGGTACTTCTTAAAGGTTATGGGTTTGTCCAGAGCTCAACAGCATGTGGATCCAGTGAATTGTCAATGTTACATTCTCCCAGCAAGTTTAGATATATAGAGTATGATAGTTCTGACATCTTATGGGGCTGTTGTTTAGTTGTTTCAGTGATGTCTGACTCTTTGTGACCCCATTTAGGGTTTTCTTGGTAAAGATATGGGAGTGATTTCCTTCTCCAGCTTATTATACAGATGAGGAAATGAGGCAAACAAGAGTAAGTGACTTGTCCAGGGTCACAACACAACTAATAAGTGTCTGAGGCTGGATTTGAACTTATGAAGATCAATCTTTTTGATTACAAGCCGAGTGCTCTATCCTTTGTGTCACCTAGCTGATCACTTGTCGTTGAAGAAGACCAAGCAGATGCTGCCTATCTGTCCAGTTTGGTATGGTAAGAAAGTCTGACAGACTTTGTAGTTGGTGCATTGAGAAGTAACCTGTGTAATTCTAGCCAGAGCTTGTACCTCAGGACTTCATATATTATTGCAGCTGCCTCATGGATGGGCCCAGCCCGTTTAAGGAAATTAACTTAAGGAAGACAGAAATTCCATTGTCTCCACATAGCATTAGGGTTGACAGTTCCTGCTTTTACCTCTCTAGCGATCTTTTCCCTGCCTATCCCCTTCCATTCCAGTCTTGGTCACTTTTTGCATGACGATGGTAGCTAGGTCATAATTCTGAGAGGCTACTGGGGAAAGCAGCTAAAGGAAAAGGTATACCCAGGTGGCAACTGCTGTAAATTCTGTTCTTACTTTGAGCTTTCTGGAATTAATTGTACAGGGATGACACAGCTTAAGTAAAATTAGTAAAAAGCCTGTCTTTTCATTGTTCTTCTGATGAATTCCTTTGATTTCACTTCTTAATTTTAAGAGGTTTGTGTTGATTGTTAGGGTTTTGTTTAGGCTTATGTAGTGATGTTATATTACTGGTTGAAGGTTTTTTTAAAAAAATGTCAACTTATTTTGTTATGGAATTTGGATGCCTACAGGTTTGAGCACATTAAAAAGCAAAATACTATTACAAATTTTGAACCCAATTCCAGTGTATGTTTTTTCCAACATTTTGAAAAGCAGAAAATCTTAGCTTTAAAAAAAAAAAACAGTTTCAGTGAAATTCTCTGCATCCGGCTGATATTGTATGCCAAAGTACAGCCTCCACAGAAGCCTCAAAGAGCCAAGATTTTTAAACCCACAAATAAGCCTATGAGGAAATTGCCAATTCCACCTTAAAATCATCCAATGAAATTTGTAATTCATAGTTGCAGTCTTGAATTGATTCTGACTTGGGTAGATATTACTTTCCAAAATCATACATCTCTTTCTTTTACAAAATAGATTTAAGTTGTTAAGATGGTGAGATAGATGAAATTACACCATACAAAACATTAAACTTCTTTTAGAAATTTATAGCTGTTTCCTAAAATGAGAAAATGTTAAGAGACAATATTGTAGTAGATAAAGTGCTGTATCTGGAGTTAAGAAGAACTGGGTTCAAAGCCCACCTCTCTATAGTTGTTTGACCATGGGAAAGTCACTTGCCTTTCTGAACCACTTTCTTCATCTGTAAAATGAAGTGGTTAGACTAGATAACCTTTCATCATCCCATAACATTCTAAATCTGTGACCTGTCATCCTATGAATGAATTTTCTCCATGAACACTACATGTATATACTAGATGGCTACTTGTTATGGGTAATTTGTGGGAAGCATTCCTTAAAAGACCATAGAAATTTGTAATGTGACCTCCATGTTACTTTTCCATTCTATGCTTATGTTACTCTGTGTGTAGCAATGATATTTTTTTTTTAATTTATTTTTTATTTACTCATTTACTTTTAATTTACAAGATTCAGTTCCACAATCACTTGGGTTTCAGATTTTCTCCCCTCCCTTTCCCCCTCCCCCCATGGTGGCGTGCAATCATGTATAGGATCTGCAAATACTTTCACA
>CM053585.1:175777126-175798042 GCA_028646515.1 Pseudochirops corinnae
GTCTCACTAAGGAAGCCCATCCTAACAAATAAACTCATTCCTAATTCTCATTTTCTCTAGTGTGCTTATCCTGTTTCCTACTGTAACTCTCTTCTTTGCTGAATAGTATCTGGATTAATTACCTTGGTGACATTAATAACATAAATGTTTGTTGGATGATTGGAAAACTAATTGAAGAGCTTAAAAAAAAGAGTTAAATCCTGCTATAACAGATATAGTACACAAAGAAGAAACTTGAAAAATACTAACGTATAAACCTGTATATAGAGAAATGTGTATATGTCAGTGAAGACAAACAAAAACATATATAGTAAAAAAAAAATACTTTTGTGTTTCATTGATCAAGCCACTGTTGGATACTGGAGGGTCCCTAGCATATTTATTAACGTCTTTTTTTAAAGGGAAACATTAAATATAAAAAAGTACAATCATTAAAGAAGATTTTCTATTTCCCAAAGGCAATCCAGACCACTTTTTTCTCCCTAATTCTGGACCCAATTGTTTGTCCATTTGTACTGTCTGTCCAGGATATCTATGTGTATGCGTGTGTATATATGTGTGTATATATGTGTGTGTATATATATACACACACACACACACACACACACACACACACACACACACAAATGGGTCAGCATTATTTATTGTTCATAGTTCTACATAATCTGGACAAATGAAATTCTTCATTTGTTTTCCCATGTGGATGATGATGATGATGATGATGATGAACTCAGTTGAGTGATAATAAATTTTTTCCAGGAGATTCTGTAGTGTTCTAATATAATCAGTTCTGCTTTAACTTGACATGTGTTCCCAAAAAAGCACCGTCTTATATAAAATTGAGCAATAAAAGCCACCAGGATTATAGGTAAAACAGACTTAGGATACAATGCTTAAAAACTTCATCTGTGCCACATTTTAAAAAAAGATAGGAATCTAATAAAAATGGTACAGTTTTATATACGTTAAAAAGTTAAGAAATACATATATACTATAGTAAATAGTGGCAGTATCTGTACTCTTGGGTTGCTGCTCAGTGGTTCCCTCCAACATCCCCCTTTCTTTGTCCTTGCAAAGTGTGGAGCAAGTTGAGCAGACTAAAACTGGGCCTTGACAGAAGAGGTATGGTGGTGGTAGAGTGGACTAGTCCTTCTCTGCCTGCTTTTCCTACTGTACTAGAATATATACAGTATATATGATACTTCATCTTGACAGAGGATTGAAGGGTTGGAAGCGGGCACTAGAAGGGTTACAGCTTGTGGATTATGGTGAAGTGGTGCAATTTTCTGCATTCATGCTATTTCTTAAGGAAGAAATCGAGTAGAAGCAAACTCAAAATGAATTTTGTTCAAAACATTCCCTAATATGTCAGTCATGTTGGAACAAATATGTGTTGTTTGAAACAAGCATCTACTCTAGCAGAACTGACTGTACTCAGTGCAACCAGCATAGTGGCATATAAAGAACCTTACTCCCTATAGACAATCCGTCTTGGGGGCTTTCACTACACCTACTCTGTGTCAGTGGTAAATACCTGGCAGTCAGTCAGTAAACATTTATTAAGTGTCTACCAACCTGCCAAGAATTGTGCTAAGCATTGGGAATATAAAAAAATCAAGGAACAGGAAGTGCCGTTGAGTAGATCCTCATGTAATGGTGGAGATGACATGCAAACAACTATGTACAATATGCAAACAAAAAAATATATGTATATACACACATGCATACACATATGCATGTCAAAAGGTATATATGTATACATGCATGTGTACATGTATATGTATACATATATACACCAGACAGACACAGTTATGTAATATATACATATATATGTGATAAATAGGAAATAATCAACAAAAGGAAGGCACTAGAATTAAGGGGAATTGGGAAAGGCTTCCTATAGAATATAGAATTTTATCTGAGACTTGAAAGGAAGACAGGGAAGACAGGAAGCAAAGATAAGGAGAGAGAACATTCCAGGTATGGGGGATAGCCAGTGAAAATGCCTGGAGCTGAGAGATGGAGTGTCTTATTTGACCATTGTCACTGGCCTCTGGCAAACATAAACTTCCCTCTCTGACTTTCGTTGATATTTATGATCAAAACTGTTGTAGGAAAGGCCTGACTCAGACCAGTTCTCTGGCAGTTTAGGTTAAAAAAATGGAACAAAATTATATTGGTGGAACATTTAGAAATTAAGTAGTTTTACTTTACCATGGCAGGAGAAGGATATTCAGAAAGGACCATTCAACAAAGACACCATATGGATTGAGTCTAGTATTAGTTTTGCTGTGTCTTCCATTCCAAATCTCTAGGCCAAGTTAGAGGTTAGGTAACTAGAAAGCCATATCAATAGCCCAGTCCTTGTCCCCTGTTCCATTCTTCAGCCTAAACTTCCAGAGAACAGGTCAGAGTTAGGCCTTTCCTATAGCACTTCTGATAATTTCAGTACCTTTTAGGAAAAGACCTAGTTTAGTTCACATCAGGATTGCGGGAACAGTCTTCTGTCACAAGAGAGTTATTGGACAGAGTTATGTCTGTTTTTTAATTCTTTTAAGGAATCTTAAATTTCTATGTGGATAGAAGACATCTTAGAACATTTAAAAGTGGCATTTTGCTATACTTCAGCATTCAAGTATTTTTTAAGTTAGCAGTCAGCATAGTGAGATCTTGTACTGTAGTCTTCCTCTCAGTCAGTTGCTTGATGGTAAAGATCTGGTCTACTCTGTAATATTGCTTACAAAAGCCTATCTGTTCCTTACTAACTCTCAAAAACAAAGGCCTATCTTTTTAATGCCAGTATTATTTTGGTGGTAGTGCATGTCTGTGATTCATGGACAATTGCAGTCTCTGAAGAACTAAAAGTACTGTCACATAAAGGGCAATGGAGAGGCACGTAGTGGATGTGAATAGGCTGAAACATATAACAAATCAGAGAAATGTGTAATCATTTAAATGATGATGGACTAATTATGTGATAAGAATGAGGGATAACTAACCCCTTGATAGACTGTGTTCTTCATTGATATACTAGAGGTGGTAGGAGAAAGTGAGCAGCTCCTCTAGTGTGCTAGATGGGTCCTATGTGGCTGATTTTTGGAGGGCATGAATAAGTGAATGAAAAGACACCTGTCTGACTTTTTCTTTTGTGTCTCCTTTGCTTGAAATTCATCTAGGTTACTATGCCTAACCATAGATATTGCCTAAGGCTTTGTTCTGAGCCCTCTGCTCTTTTCCCTCCCTTGTTTTTTCCTTGATGTTATCAGTAGCTTCCATGGATTCAATGATCTTCTCTAAACTGATGATTCTGAGATCTACATATCCAGCCTCAACCTCTTTGCTGACATCCCAGCTGGGATCTCCAACTTCCTTTTATGTATCTGCGACTTTTAAGTCTCATAAACATCTTTAAACTCAGCGTGACCAAAACTGCTTATTTTTTTTGCCACTCCAAACCCTCCCCTCTTTAAGATTTAAAAAAAAAAATTATTGTAAAGGGCAGTCACCCAGGCTTGCAAACCTTTGTGTCATCCCCAACTCCTTATTCTCTCTTACCTCCCATAAGCAATCATTTGCTAAGTCTTATCAGTTTTACCTTGGAAAGATCACTCCTTTACATCCTTTCTCTCTGTATCTACTACCACCTTAGTACAAGCCCCTATCACCTCATTCCTGGATTATTCCAATACCCTTCTGGTTGATCTCCTTCTCTCAAGTCTCTACCCACTCCAGACTGTTCTCCACTCAACTGTCAAATTTGTTTTCTTAATGCAGTTCTTATCAGGTCACCCTCCTATTCAATAAACTCCAGAGACTCTTTGTCACCTCCAGAATTAAGTATCAAATATTATTTATCATTCCAAGTCTTTTAGCCTTTCTACCTTTCCTGTCCTGTTGTACCTTATTCCTGCCCTCATGCTCTGCAGTACAATGCCATTAACCTTCTTACTGTTCCTCACGCAGGATACTCCATCCACTTACTGTGGACATTTTTCCTGGCTGTCTCTCTTGACTGGAATGCTCTTCTTCCTCATCTCTTCTCTCCCTGTACCCTCCCTTCTACCACCATATATATACATTATATTCCCTTCAACTATCCTCATAGTGAGAAAAGTTTCATAAGTTACAATTATCATTTTTCCATGTAGGTATGTAAATAGTTCAACTTTGATAAGTTCCTTATGATTTCTTTTTCCTGTGTACCTTCTCATGCTTCTCTGGCTTCTTGTGTTTGAATGTCAGATTTTCTATTTGGCTCTGGTTTTTTCATCAAGAATACTTGAAAGTCCTCCACTTAAATGACCATATTTTCCCCTGAAACATTTTACTCAGTTTTGCTGGCTAGGTGATTCCTGGTTTTAATCCTAGCTCCTTTGATCTGCAGAATGTCATATTCTAAGCCCTTTGATCCCTTAATGTAGAAGCTGCTAGATCCTGTGTTATCCCGATTGTGTTTCCACAATATTGGAATTGTTTCTTCTTGGCTGCTTGTAATATTTTCTCCTTGATCTGGGAAGTCCAGAACCTGGCTATAATATTCCTAGGAGTTTTCTTTTTAGGATCTTTTTCAAGAGGTGATTGGTGAATTTTTTCTATTTCTATTTTGCCCTCTGGTTCTAAAATATCAGGTGAATTTTCCTTGAAAATTTCTTAGAGGATGATTACTAGGTTGTTTTTTTGATCATTTCAGGTAGTCCAATAATTTTTAAATTGTCTCTCCTGGATCCATTTTCCAGGTCAGTGTTTTTTTCCAATGAGATATGTCACATTACCTTCTGTTTTTTCATTTGTTTGGATCTGTTTAATAGTATCTTGATTTCTCATAAAGTCATTAGCTTCCATTTGCTCCACTCTAATTCTGAAGGAATTATTTTCTTCAGTGAGCTTTTGAAATTCTTTTTCCATCTGGCAAAATTGGCTTTTTAAGGCATCCTGCTCCTCATTGGCATTTTGGGCCTCTTTTGCCATATGAGTTAGTCTATTTTTTTATTTTTTTTTGCTTTTTTTGGCAAGGGGAAGGCTGGGCAATTGGGGTTAAGTGACTTGCCCAAGGTCACGTGACTAATAAGTGTTAAGTGTCTGAGGCTGGATTTGGACTTGGGTCCTTCTGACTCCAGAGCCAGTGCTCTATTCACTGTGCCACCTAGCTGCACCCTGAGTTAGTCTATTTTTTAAGGTGTTATTTTCTTCAGTCAGGGTTGTTGACTATCTTTGCGTGATTTTCTTGTATCATTCTCATTTCTCTTCCCAATTTTTACTCCATTTCTCTTACTTGATTTTCAAAATCCATATTGAGCTCCTCCATGGCCTGTAACGAGTTCATATTTTTCTTGGAAGCTTTTGTTGCAGGAGTTCTGACTTTGCTGTCTTCCTCCTGTTCCACGCTTTGATCCTTTTTGTCCACCAAAAAGGAATCTAATGTTGGGTGGTTGTGCTTGCTTTGCTTCTTTTGCTTGCTTATGTTGCCACTCAATTACTTAACTTTTTAGCTCTTTGCCACAGTAGAACTCCACTTCCAGAGGGGAGAGCTTTGTCCAAATTGCTGGAGTTTTCACCACTGCTGCAGCTATTAGGAGGGCGCTGTCGCTACAGCCCCCACCAGCTTTGGCTCATTGATCACACACCTCAGGACCACCAACCAAGACTCTGATCCCTATCCAGGCAGGTTAAGGCAAGAGCACTCAGCCTCGGAATGGTAGCGTGTCCCCCCTACAATCTGCAGGCCGGGAGCTCTGAAGTAGCCACATGGAGGCGGCTGCAGGGTCACCACTTCTGCCGCTTCTTGCTCCAGGGGTAGAGGCCGGACTGCACTCCCTCCCCCCCAATCCAGCAGAGTTCTTCTGACCTTTTCCTTTGTCTTTGGCATTTATGGTTTGATAATTCTGGAAACCACCACAGCTGCTGCTGATCAGGGCCACCCTTGGGCTAAAACCATGGGCTCATGTGGGGCTGTGCTATGCTTCCAGTGCTCTGTGATGGATCCTTCTTGCCAGGCTGCCTTCAGTGGGAGATTTGTTTCTCTCTGTCATTTTGCGGGTTTTGTAGCTCTAAAATTTGTTTAGAGTCATATTTTATAGGTATTTGAGGTGGTTATGAGGGGAGCCCACAGAGTTTTCCTGCTTCTATGCTGCCATCTATGGCCCCCTCTTAAGTCCCAGTTAAACTACCAACTTTTTTAGGAAGCCTTTCCTGATTACCCTTAATACTTGTCCCTTCTCTTTAATTATTATCTCCTAGTTATCCTGTCTATTTGTACATACTTGCTTGCGTGCTGTCTACCCCAGTAGATTGTGAGTTCCTTGAGAGCAGGGACTGATTTTTAGCTTTTGTATCCTCAATGCTTAGCTAAGTACTTGACAGAGTAGGCACTTAATAAATCCATGTTGATCTGTCTATACTATACTGATAACTAGGGATTCTGAAGGAAAAGGGGCAAATCTTTTAATAAAATCTTAGAAGAAGCTCAAAGTTTCTAGCCTTTTTAGTAGATCACATTATAAAAAATAACTTTCTTAGGAACTTCAAAGGTGACAGCAGTTTTTTGGGTTGTAAAGAATTGAACATATTCTGCCTTATTGTGTTTTTCAGTCATTTTGAACTAGGATTGTGCTATATAGTTCCCTATGATACGAGGAAAAAACTAGGTAACTGATAGGGGAATACTTACTGGGTGCCAAAGGTGACATCCATCCAACTCTCTGTTAAAAAATATCAGCAAGAAGAAAGCCTACCTGTGGGAGAGTTTAGATACCTGGAAGTTGCTGGAGCCAGTGGTTGAAATAGAAAGGGGGCAAACTAAGGTGGCAGGGTACTAAAGTGACTTTTTTCAGCAAGATATAAAACCTTGCAAAAGAGTACTGTACTATATGTAGAAGTCTCCTTGATAACAATAAGAAAATATTGCTTCATGCTCCGGATTGGTAATTCTTTTCTGGGGACCATCATTTTAGGAAGGATTCGGCTTTGATTCTGTTTGTTCCTTGAGTATAAAGGATGGTATAACTGGTTTTCTTTGTAGTTCTTAGTATTTTATTTTATATATTTAAAAATAATATTCTGAAAATGGGTCCACAGACTTCATTAGACAGTGCCAAAGGGGTCCATGACAGAAACAAAGGCTCGGAGCCTCATCCTTAGACTAATCCTAGGGTTCTCCATATTCCTAGTATGCCTCAGAATCTCCAAGGTAACAGAGGAATGATTTGGCCAATGATGATACCTTTTCTCTTCCTCCTGCACCTAAGACATTTAACTTCGAATGTAGATCATTTCTAGAAGAACATTTAAAAAAACCATTCCAATTAGACAATAATGTCTGGGGAAAAATGCTTAGTGTTAGTTTTTGTACCATTATCACTATTAGGCTATACTTTTTTAGTGTGCATCAGTTTATGCTTTTTACTTAAGCATTTTCAAATAGCTTGTGTTATCAGGGACAGAAAAGATTAAAGTGAAATATTTTAGGACTACTTATCAAATCTGCCCCCCAAATATATTTTTTTTATGTAGAATGGAAAGGAAATCAGATCTTCGCAACTTGTAAGTTTTAAATTTAGAGGCAACTATGTTGCATAGTGGATAGAATACTGAGTCAGGAAGATCAGAGTTCAAACGTGACTTCAGACATATTTTAGCTGTACAACCCTGGAGAAGTCACTTAATATCTGTCTGCCTTAGTTTCTTTAACTGTAAAGTGGGGATAACAGTAACATTTACTTCTTTGTTTTTTTGTGAGGATCAAATGAATCTTAATTGTAAATCGGTTAGCATAAGGTCTAGAATGTAGTGGGTACTTGCTTAATGAATGATTATTCTCTTCGCCATTCCCTCTGACTGTAATAATAAAGTTAAGCTGCTAAGTTGCTACTTCTGTATTCTTGAAGTTTTCCAGTAAGTTTGCTAATTACCTGGTATAAAGAGGAATGAGTGATTGTAATGATCGATGTGAAGGGGTTCAAGCCCAGCCATAGCCACGTGAAGTTTTGTTGTGATTTAAGGGAGACAGCTTAGTGCCGTGGAAGGAGTACTTGTCTTTAAAGTCAGAGTGCCTGGTTTTGAATCGTGATTCAATCACATGCTGCCTGTGACATTGGGCAAGTCACTGAACCTCTCTAGACCTCAGTTTTCTCATCTGTCAAATGAAGAGATTAGTCTAGATTAGCTCTTAAGATTCTCTCCAGCACAAGCTCCATGATCCTTTGAAATGGAATGATTTGCACTAAATTCACTGTGAACCTGAGATTAACATCCTGTGTAGCTCTTCTGTCATCCATTCAAGTATGAACAGTGGTTGCTTAAGTGTATTACCACCCAGAGTGTCTAAATTAAAGGGCTCTACAGTCATTTGGATGTATATGTTTGTTATAAAGACAAATGTCACATTATTTTATAGTCATATCTCAAATATTAAGCTTGTAGAAAAATTCTTTTGGCAGGTTCTTTCTACTTCTTTAAAAATGCCTGGGGAATTTTGCTCAGGGGCAGGTATGTGCCCTATTTTGTCATTTGACTTCTCAGTTATAACAAGCTACTCATTTGTAGCCCACAGTATCGGTGTTTCCTAGATGAATCTCAAAATGCTTTGTTTTTTCTCTGTGACCCTTTTCCCTTCTTCCCACTGCCTTAGAGAGTTCCTCTTCTTCCTTTTTCCTGATAACTCCCATCTTCTAGTCGTTCTTTGTAATTCTTTACCACCTCTACCACCATTAAGTTACCTTCTTCTGTTTCAGTTTCATTATGTATTTGTGATAGATACTATAACAGTTATTTAATAAAACTAAAAATACGATTTTCCCGTTAAACCAAAACACACAGCTCCTCCCCTGATTCACTTTATAGTGATATTTTTATTTGTTAATTTTGTGTTTGTTAGCCTGTTGACAGTCATGACTTATGATCATCAAAGATCCTTCTGATCCTTCTTTTGAGTAACATCTGTATTTGTGGTTATCTTTTTGTAAAGTGATAGAATTAAAAAAACTTCTGAGTCCTGGATTATTAAGATACTAGATTGGATATTTTCATTTTATACTAAATGAAGCTTAATTTATTGTCCTTTCCAAGTTTAATTTATGATATGCCAGTTTGAGAGGTTTTGCATTTACATTGGAAGAAAGGAAACCGTGTGATAAAACAGTTCAAAATTAGCTCATTTTGCACTTAATGACTGACTATAAAGAGTCTATACACATGTATCATTAAATGTGATATTTTATATTTGTGGTATATTTTTGGATCTCAGTGGAAATTAATTTGAATTATATTAGTTCTGAAAATTGATATTTGGCTCTTGGTGTTACTAGTTGGAAAACTTTTGGTTATTTTGCTATAGTAGTAAACCTTTCTGTTTCAGGGTCATTGAGATTTTTGCTTCAATATAGTCTCTGTTTCCCTTATTAACATACCTTTAAAATATTTAAATTTACTTGCATTTATAATCTCTTCCTCCCACAGCCCACATTTCCTCCCTGTTAAAAAAAAAGGAAAAGAAAACTCTCATCATAACTATATGTGTGTGTACATACACACACACACACACACACACACACACACACACATTCTACCAGGACAAATTCCCACATGGAAAAATATGTATTCCCTTCTCTCCTCACCTCTCTGTCTCTCTCTTTCTGAATTTCAGTAGTCATCTCTCTGGAAGGAGGAAAGTGAAATAACCATTTCTATGAACCTTTCGTCTGTATATCAAATACATTTCGGTTAATTGTTTTCTAATTTTTTTTTTTTCCAAGTTGTACCTCCTTGACTCCTGGACCTAGTTGTGATCGATTTAAGTTGCATATACCATATGCTGGAGAAACATTAAAATGTAAGTAAATGCTGTTTATTTTTCAAAGAAACATCAGTTACTAAATTTTTTTTATCTCAAATGATATTTCCTTCTACATTAAGAAATGCTACTGCTCTGCATTTATATCTTTGTGACGTGCTTACCATGATTCCTAGGAATTATGCTTCTGTTATTTAAGGTTATGACTTGGTTAAAACATCTCATCTCTCTGCCATGTATGGTTTTTCCCCTAGTAAGAGAACTGACAGGTATTAAAGTATAATTAAAAGAGCAAGGATGTAAATCTTTTTTTCCTCCATAGCAATAGGAGACTGTTACTTTCATTCATATACTGCAATTTAAGAGAGACATCAAAATGCAGACAGTCACCTACTTATGAATACCTGCCTTATGAATGACCACTTAAGTTCCCATCTTGTAGAGAATCCTAGAGGTGTCCTTTGGAATTATTGTGAGCAGATAGGTGTTCTTGGCATTGTTTTCCCATAAAATAATTATCTATGATTCCAAAGCATAATTATAAACATATTCCACATAAAATTGTCTGCATGTAGTATAAATATTGATAGTAAAATAGGGATTATTAATTCTCAACTTGGAATCAAAAAGATCTGAGTTTGAATCCTCCAACAGATGCTTACTAACTGTGTGAATGTGGGCAAGTCACTTAAGTCTTCAGTCTCAGTTTCACCATCTGTAAAATGGTAATAACACCACCATACAAAGTTATTTGAGACTCAAATGAAATAATATTTGTCAAGTGCTTTATAAGCCTTAAAACGTTGTTATCAGTGTTTAATTATTTTATTAATAAGATATTTTTAATAAACTAGAAAGCAAGATTTGCCTATTCCTTAAAGGTTTTCTTAGGCTACCCATCTGGAAGTGGTCTTTCACTTAGCCTTAAGGCCTTCTTAATCTTAAACACTTATAAGGCTAAACATTGTCTTATTATCAATGCTTAGCATAGCACATTGCACATATTGGACACTTAAAATGCTTTTAAATGAATGAATAAATGAATGATATAAAAAACAGTATAGTAGGAAATTAGGTGCTGAGAAGTTTAATATTTCTACTATGCTGCTAGGCATTATGTTAGTCAGCATCTTGCTTTATCTTAGTTGTCATCCATTTTACTTTTTATATTTTTCCAAGATTCACTTACTTGAAGATTATTATTCTTGATCATATATGGTATTTTTAGCATCTAATTAGAGAGGCAAGTCACCTCAGATTTAGCAGGTGTTCTAAAAAGGGCTTTATGAAAGGAAATTAGCAAGGGTTTTTTTTGTACCATAAACATTCTCTCTATTTTAGTGGTAATGCCAATTTTTATACTTTTTGGTATTTTTATGCTTTTTGGAATGAAGTAACTTTTGAGGATTTCTTTGTATTGGCATTTTGAGATACTATAATAGTTTCTTAGAATCCGTAATGCATCAGATATATTATTTTGTAACTAGCAACAAACCTTTTGTAAGAAAATCATCATTTTTGTTGGAAGTAGTAACAAAATTTAATCCATTTGTTGTTATTGTAATATATTTTACCAGGAATTTTTTAAATTTGGGTTTAAACCTCTTTTTACCCTTGCATGAGGAATCATCGGATATTAGAGCTGATGCAAAAGATTTTTTAGAAGTCACTGAGTCCAAGTCATTGTTTTTATGGATGAGACAATTGACCTTGAATGTAAAATGAAAAGATGTAAGCTAAGCTAAACCCAAGGGAGGTATAGCATATTGGACAGAATTCTAGTTTTAGTGAGCAAAATCTATATTTAGATGCCATTTATCATATTTATTAGCTTTATGACCATAGCCAATTGAATTTTAGGGTAAACCTAAGTACTAACAATCGTACACATTCACTACCTTGAAGGTAGTACCTACCTCATAGTTCCACTGTTGCCACTTGCTTATTGGCTCAACATCCCCTCCACGTCAGCTAACAACTGTTCACATAAGAAGCGCTCTGATCTGTTGACATTAATTTTCTGGTAGTAGTCTTACCTTGGGGCTGTTGCTTTTGTTGAATGCAAGTGTTTAGCTTGGAGAGGATATGTCTGTGACCGGTCCAGTACTCTGTACTACACATCACTCTCACATCCTGTCTGTCTCTTCTCCTTACAATGATATAGTCTATTAAATGCCATTATATAAATGCAGTGTACTTTCTAGGGATATCCACGTGGATGATGAGGTTATACACACATTGCCAGAGCTAGTTCAGTGTTTGGGAGGCTCCAAAGGGAAGTGTGGGAGAGAAGCGATATTAGGCAGCCTACCAAACTGAAGGTCTACAGAGCTGTTGTGCTTACCTCATTATTTTATGCCTGTGAAACATGGACAGTATACCAGCACCATGCCAGGAAATTGAATTGCTTCCATTTGAATTTTCTTAGAAAGATTCTGAAGATTACCTGGGAAGATAAGGTACCAGACAATGAGGTACTTTCTCAAGCTGAACTGCCAAGCATTTAAATTCTACTTCAGAGAGTACAGCTTTGATGGGTTGGCCACATTGTTTGAATGCCAAATGTACATTTGCCTAAAAAACTATTTTACAGAAAACTCACACAAGGCAAATGCTCATATGAAGGTCAGAAGAAGTGATATAAGGCTTCTCTCTCAAGGTCTCTTTGAAAATCTTTGGAGTCAGTTGTGAGACATGGAAGATGCTGGCAGAGGACTACCCACCATGGTGTGTTCACATCAAAGACGGCACTGTGCTCTATGAGCAAAGCAGAATTGCAGTAGTTCAAAAGAAATATGAGATGTGCAGATTGACAGACATCTCCACTCCAAAGTTTCGTAAGGACTATTTGTGCCTGACCTGTGGTAGAGCCTTCTGAGCTTGTATTGGTCTGATCAGCCACATTTGGACACATGGTACCTTGACTCCAACATAGTGATGTCATTTTGGTATAAAGGACAACAACCAACCAACCTCAAAGAATTATTGTTATATAAAGTGCTTTAGAAACTTTAAAATGAGGGGTGGCTAGATGGAGCAGTGAATAGAGCACCGGACCTGGAGTCAGGAGGACCTGAATTCAAATGTGACCTCAGACACTTAACATTTACTAGCTATGTGACCTTGGGCAAGTCACTTAACCCCAATTTCCCTGCCTTCACCCTTCAAAAAGGAAAAAAAAAGAAGAAACTTTAAAATATTGTTTAAAAACATTATTGTTCCAGAAAATTATGAATAAGAATTAGGGAAAAAAGGCAAAGTAATGATTAATAGAATCTCTAGATCACTGAAGTAGAATCCTCAGATTTACTTCACCAAGAAATGTCACAGTCAAACTTCATAATTTCATTATCAAGCAACAACTGTTTCATGCATCCAATTTACTACAGTTATCTTGAAGTTATAGTCCTTAAGGACACAGAGAATATTCACATCTCTCCTTGCTGAAGGCCACAAGACACAGTTTCCTCTCTAATCTACCAAAAGTGGAGGATTCCTCTCAGTTAGCTACTTCCATTTGTAGAGATATCACCAAAAGCACAGATCAAGAGCATGAAAGTCAGTCTAGGCTTGTCTTCTTTTGTACTCCTGGCCCCCACTTCAGTTGAATTCATTCTGTTCCAGTCTTGGGATACTGCTACATTTATTCTGGTCTGGTTTTGACTCAAGCCAGTTCCCTTACGAGTTAGGTTTGGTATTTGAACAAAATGAGATATTCATAGGTCATTCAGTATTTATCAAAAAGAGATTTATATCACCCATGGCAGGATAGTAGTTGATAAGGATCATCATTGAGGATACTTTGATTTAAATTACCTGGGTGAAACTAGTTATCCTATCTATATTTCAGTCAAGCATGAGAATATCCACTTCCCTGTGGACTGAATTCCTGATCTTTGGCTGGAGCTTTGACCTATTATGACTTCTTTTTGGATTTTCTGATGATTATTTGGTCTCATTTTGGGGAGGGGGCAGTACTTGTGGGAAAGATCTTGGAACTGCTTTCCTCCTACTCCACCATCTTTGTCTTGGTATATAGGTTCTTAAAAGAATAGCAAACTGAATGCTGTTTACATTGAATTTGAAAGACTTATGATTTTTTATCAATTGGAACATTAATGAATATACATATTTTTCATCATTATCTGGTACCTGCAAAATAATTTATCAAATTTTATGAAATAGAAAAATCATAATAGAAATAAATATAAAAATTGTAGAAAGGATAAGCATATGCTTTACAAAAATGTAATGTTAATGGGTTAGGAAGATCTTCCCTGCCTATTAATAGGCTCGTGTGACTGACTTTGAGCCCTGGTCCAACTCATAGCTGTGATACATCTTGAGTCACAGAGGTTATTGGGGGAGGAAAGCTTACTTAGGGGAAGCTTGCTTGTAGGAAGGCTTTCACACCTTTTGCTAGTTTCTCATTAGGCACTGAGTCATGAGGGTTGTAATGCCTTCTGGCTCTGAGACGTGTGTGTATATATACTCTGAGTTAGTATTTTGCTTTGAGGGCTCGCTTATGAGCAGGATCTTGTAATTCCCTGGTCGAGATTCTGAGTGGCTATATGTTCAGGGCTCCCCACCTGCTCAGATATTGAGGCTCTCTTGATCCAGGGATGTATGCGAAGTGTATATAATTAAATGTAATTTAAAAATGTTGTTGACCCCTTAAACAGCTATCTTTCCTAGTAAAGTAGATCTAAGAACCTGTGCTAGCAGCCATCCTGAGTATGCCAGTGTGGTTGCTGCTACAAAAGGGTAATTCAACAAAGTAGTAGACAATAATGGAAACATGAGTAAAAGGGTATGAATCTAATTGGAAAGCAAGAATATCCTAATATTGAGTTGACTAAAGGAAAAATCATCGAAGCAATTAGTAATTATTTTCAAGAGTTTTAATGTGACAGTGTGCCAATTTTTATCAGAATCTTTCAAGCAGTCCTTAAAAGGAAAATTCCTTAGAAGAAAATACATACTGAAAAAATCTAGAAGGAAAGGTGATTTTGAGAGTTCATTGTAAGAAAAGCCAAAAACTATAAAATCAGCATATTAAGAAGCCTAAAGGAAGCCAAAAGATATATCTTTAAAAAATTAGAGGAGAAATGGATAAAAGGAAAAAATATTAAACTTGTAAACAGAACAATAAGCTGGTTTTACAAAGTATTACTATCAAACATGATTCAAAAAGAGACAGCATCCAATTGATTTTCTGTTAGATAATCTGGTGTTAGAAATTGAGTAAGTCATAAATGAATTGCTAAGGAAGAAAAAAAAATTCTTGTTCCAAATGTTCTTTTTTAAGTTTTTCATCAGATGTTTAAAGAAAGATTTGATATATGTATTACAAAAATTAATCCCAATAATAAAGAACATTATCTACCAGATTCCTCTTATGAATAAAATTTTACTGTGATACTCCTACAAGGGGATGAAGTTAAGAAAGATAACTTTATAATAATGTGAGCATTAATTATGAGTGAAAATATTTTAATTAAAATTATGTTAAGCTGCAGTAACATGGTATATACAAAAACTAATTGATTAAGAACAAGTTAAATTAATTGTAGTCATTGGTCAAAATTAGGAAAACAATTAGTATTTTTCAAAAAAATAAACAGAAATTAAAATATTATTTAATAGGAACAGAAAAAGTGTTTAAGAAAATATGGCATGTATGTATATTAATAACAAAACAAAACTTAAAAAGCACAATCAGGGAAAAGTAAAAAGTATTTATCTAATACTAAGAACTAATTTTGTTTGTCAAAAAGTATTATACTAGAATCTTTCTCAGTAAGTTCAGTAGCAGAGTAAGAATGACCTCTTTGCCCAAGTATTTGACATACTAATAGACATATTAGCTCCAACCATAAAACAAAAGAAAACATACTTTAACAAAGGCAAGGAAACATTATCCTTATTTGTGGACTGATGCTTTACTTACTTAGTCAATCTCAGAAAATCAGTCAAGAGATTCATCCAGATGTTATTCACTTAAGTAGCAGGTTACATACCAGGTCTCCAAATATCATTGGGATTTCTGTATAGTAGTAACAGACTCATGGAGGAAGTAATAGAAAGAGAAATTCCATTTCGGATCACTCTATTATACATAAAATAGCTAGATGTTATACTGTCAATTCAGTGATATAAAAATTCTCTTTACAAAAGTAAAGGAAAATAAATAATTGGTATTATATTCATTTTATTTAAACTATATAAACATAATAAAATATAAAGAAACTAGTCAAATTAATACATTGATTTTATTCTCTATCAGTCTAGTTACCAAGGGAAGGAAAGAGAAAGAGAGAAGGATATGCTTTATAGTAGTAGACAAAATAACAAAAAAAAATTAGTGTAAAAGTCTCAAGAATTTCATGACTTATAATTTTTGAAAATTAATTATGCTAAAGATCTTGTATTGGTAGGCTTTAAGTAACATTATTAATTAAAAAGAATTGTCAGCTTAGAAGAGAGAGTAGAAAATATTATAAATTATGTGAACTCTATGAAAAAGTGAATGGAGGAAATAGAACACAAAAATGTAAGGATGGTAGAACAAGTATAAAAACCGTATCAAGACAGCAAAATTGGAAGATCATGTAGGTATATAACAGACCAGAGCAACTAACCTCACAAACTTTTTTAGACAATCCAAGAATGATTTGAACGATAGAAAAGTACAGTGAAATACCATGTCCTGCTACCTTGTTAGGTTTCCAGATACCTCTATCCAGGCCACAATATTGAGTATGGTGAGGACAACATATTACCTTCTCTTTTTGTGTGATGGAAGGGTAGGCTTCAGGATGCCTTCTGGGGGAAGCAACTTTGCAGATAAGGTAGGTGAGAGTGGTCCCGAAATCTACCAGATCAACTTTGACCCTTTTAGCTTTCTACTCACTTATTCCCATCCACGTTTTATTTCTACCCACTATGAAAATTCCCCCACTTCCCTCCCCCCCCCCCCCCCCCAGGAGCTGCTTAATGTCCAGCATTAAGCATTCAGAGTTGTAAATAAAAGAAATGACCAGGCTATGTGGGTAGTTCAGGAAGAACCGTGTACTCTGTTTAATGATGATTTGAACAAGATTTTTAAAGGCCCAAAGGACAAAGATTCAAGTATTCTCATCAATAGACTTAGTTTATCACATCCTGGGATATTATCATAGTTTTATCATTACAACAGTCTGCTACATCCTGGAAGTAAACTCAGTTAAAATCAAGGCACCAAAAGTCTTGAGAAATCCTGCAGGTCTTTGGAAGTCGGTTAACATTGTTAAAGGCATTAACAAAGAGGATGCAAATCAGAGTAGGCCTCCAAACATCTAGGTTTTGTAAATCATTGTCTTGAATCTGCTGTACCTTGGGACCAACACAGGAATGTAAAATCTAATAAAAGACTTGTCTTTTTTAAGTATCTGAAGTTTTGGGGGCAAGAGTTTTTGTTGGAGTCAAAATCTCAGACAAAAGTCTTTTTAAGTGCACCCCTGAGGTTCTTTCAGGGAAGCCTTTGCAAGGGAATTAGGGTACATAATTAAGGTCTCTTATGTGAGTCCTAGATCAGATCTGTTTTGGCTAGCCTCCCCCCCCCCCCGGGGCTACAGTCTCACCATGTCCCATCCAGATCTGCCCACCTTTTCTACTGTGCCCTTTGGAACTCATGCTGTACAGGTAACAAATTTTCTCTTACCTCACAACACTTTGTCTTTTGCTCCTTCCACCTTCCGGTACTCACTGAGACCTGATTTCTTCTAGATAACACTTCATTCCTGAGTATGCTTTCCAGTACTGGATGTACTTTCTTTCATACCCTTTGACTCGTTGGTTATGGAGAGGGTGTTAAAATTATCTTCATTCCAGATCGCTATTTTTAAACTTTCTTATAACCATCATTCACAATCACTATCCTCTTTTGAGGTTCAGTCAATCAAAGTTTGTCACCCAATCCGAATACTGGCAGTTGTAATCTGTCTTATCCCTAGAAAATTTTCCTTCTTTTCTCTGTGTCTGACTCTCCACCTCAACTCCTACTTTAATTCTAGAGGACTTCAACATATTTATCTTCCCTAAGATTCCCTAACTTTCTAGTTCTTCAACTTCAGGATCCATAGACTTACTCCTTTGCTTCACCACAGTTACATATAGGGATGCTCATATGCTTGATCTTGCTATCTCTCGCAAGTGTTAAACATTCATGTTCAAGAACTTAAGGTTTCCTTTATAAGATCATTATATATATATGTGTGTGTGTGTGTGTGTGTGTATGTATATATGTGTGTGTATATATATATATGTATGTATGTATATATGTATGCACATATATTTTTTCCTTCCATCTATCCACATATTTTACTACTCCTAAATCTGTTCTTTATTTTCACTGGGACCTCTATTCGTATCATACATTAGGACTTTCTTGGGCAATTTACCCCTCTTACTGGTTTCACAGTCTCTTGACATCATTTCCATCATCTCTTTCACTTCAGGCTATCATGATGTGATGGCACTACTATTTGCCAAGACCAACTGTTATACATGAACCCTTGACCCCATTCCTTTCTGACTTTTCTAGAAGATTGTCTCCACTATTTCTTCACTTTTGCGTACAACTATGTCTGTGGTTCTTACATACTTTAAAAACCAAACCCACCAAGTATCTTTCTATATCTTCCCTCTTAGCTATACTCCTCAACAAGCTTTCTATATTAGGTGCTGCTACTTCCTCTCCTATCGCTTTCTTCTAAACTTGTAATTTTGACTGCCAGTCTCATCATTTAACTGAAATAGATTTCTCCACAGTTATCAATGATATCTTAATTGCAAAACCTAATTATCTTTTCTCAGTCCTTTTCCTACTTGACCTCTTTGCAGCATTTGAAATCATTGACTATGTTCAACTCGTACGTACTCTCTCTTTTTTGGGTTTTTGATAGTCTTTTCTCTATTTGATCTCCTCTCTGTCTTCCTGCTCCCCCTAAGCCTTTTTTGCTAGATCTTCATCCATGTTGTACTCACTAACTGTGAGTATTCCGTAAGACTCTGTCCTGGGTCTTTGTCTTGTTTCCTTCTGTAGTCTATCATTTTGTGATTTCAACAGCTCTCCTGGGTTAAATCATAGTCACTCTACCAATGATTCACAGAAGTATAATTATAGTCCTAGTTTCTCTTCTGATCTCCAGCCATGCATCACCAACTGCCTTTTGGATATTTTAAATTGGATGTTCTGTAGTCATGTCAAAATCAATATATCCCAGACTGACTTATTATCTTTACCCTCTAAATCTTCCTTTCTTCGAACCTTCCCCATTATTATTGAGGGCACCACCAGTATGTCCATTTCCCCAGGTCTGAAACCTCAGTGTCACCCTTGACCTCTCATTCATCTTATATACCAATTAATTGCTGAGTTATAATTTCTTTTATCTACGACAGCTCCAGTATGCTTCCCCTTCTTTCTACTCACAAAGTCACCGCTTTAGTTCAGGTCTTCATCATTTGTTTCCTGAACTATTTCAACAGTCTTCTAATTGAACTCCCTGCCCCAGAAGGGTGTGTGAAAAGGAGTAGGAATACTATCATCAAAGAGATTTATAAATGTAAAAAACATTGGTCCAAAATGGGAAGGGGATAGGTCAAGAGTAAGATGTAACAGAGGGACAGCCCATATGTGGCCTCTGGTACTTACCTCATTGCAAGGATACAGGAAGGCTCCCAGCATACCTCAGTAGAGAATTTATAACAGGACATTGACAAGAGTTCAAGCAAAAAGTCCTGAATGGGTTATGACTTCTACCACTGGAGAGAATACTCAAATTAATAGTTACATTGAGTATTGAACTGTGACACATAGATAGTTTTCTGCTCCAATTAGGTGTATTAAAATTCTCTGGTTGTAGTAGGTCCTATAGATTATTTCATGTAGAAATAGGAAGTAACTACCTTTGTGTCACAACCTTCATATACTTCTTGTCAGTTCAGAACTACCTATAACTTTGAAAACTTACTGTACTAGCAGTGCTTTAGTTTTTCAGGGTGTTTCTGTGGCTGAGATATTGTTTAGACTGACCCCTTAATACTTTAATGGATCTATGATTTCATTGACTTGAGTACTCCTTCTAACAATGCAGATCACAACCCATTGATTCTCCTATAAAGCTTCCATTGAGAGTTCACTCATTATTCTGGGAGCCTTTCTTTAGATCTCCTGGCAGTTCAGTAGAGCATGTCTCCTTTGCCCACTCTTCATTTCTTGTTCTTCTATTTGGAGTCAATCAACAAGTGCTAATTAAGTGCATACTGTGTGCCACGAACTGCTTTTTATTATTGACATGCTCAGCTTAAATAATAAAATATTATATATGAGTGCAGCACAATTATAAGAAACAACTTTAATATTATTATTATAAAAATGAAATGAATAGAAATTTTATGAGTCAAGGAAAAGCTGAAGAATTTGAGGTGGTTGAAAATCTGTACATAACAACCTCTAGATGTGCTACATAATAAAAAATAATTAATGGCAAAAATAAAGTCTGTCTTGAATGATTTTAAAGAGGAGATGGGCATACTTAGAATGAAATTTTAAAAAAAAGTCTCTTTTGAGTTTTATGGCAAGAATCCAACTAATAGACCAAATATAGCAAAATAGAGATATTTTAAAAGCTCGTATCTCATCTAAGCATCAGGAATGAATACATCTGGCTACAGTCTTTAACAGTCTAAAGGACCTGAACACAACGGTCTGTGCTACATCTATATAAGCCGTCTGTATCAGCAATGCAGTATTCACAATGCCTACAGTAACTATAAATATGCTGATATAGTTATTAATCACAAAATGGAACAGGCTCTCTACATAAGAAATATAGATAGTGCATTCATTTAAATACCAGAAGACTGAGTCCCAAAACCAGAAAGTCAAAGCCAACCCAGTAGTAATGAAGTTGGCACATGTGGTCAAAGTAATAAACACCCACATCCTCAAGCCTTCAAACAGGACAGGCTACCTCAGGCAAAGATCCTCCTCTCCTCACGCACGCAACTGCTCAGCGTCCAGGCAGCTTGGTCCCAGCAGCTCCGGCCCCTGGCAGTTCCTGCCCCAGGCAGTCCTCAGCAGG
>CM053585.1:175798542-175825967 GCA_028646515.1 Pseudochirops corinnae
TATTATTATTATTATTATTGACTACATCCAACTGGAACTTGAGATACATAGGCACTGTGGTTGGGATATCCATCTTGCCCTACCGAAAAGTGACATAGGAGAGAATAGACTGGGGGAGGGGGGACACACTGGGATGGCTATTTTGGGGTGGGGGGGGGAAGAGGGGGAGAAAATATGTAACTCAAAATCTTGTGGAAATGAATGATGCAAACTATAATAAAATTTAAAAAAAAAAAGAAAAAATATGAATTGGTTACAGGCCATGGAAGAGCTCAAAATGGATTTTGAAAATCAAGTAAGAGAAGTAGAGGAAGAATTGGGAAGAGAAAGGAGAGTGATGCAAAAAATCATGAAGTAGTATTATGTAGGAGCATATTAGGAATCTCCTTTTTAGTTCAACTAGATGTATTAAAAAAAAATACATTCTCCAGTCTAAAATGTTTTCCGGATTTTTCCCTTAAGCAAAATGTCAGAAAAGTAAAGAACAAAGACTAAAGACCCTGGAAATAAGACTCTAAAGCAGGGATGGGGAACCTGCAGACTCGAAGCCATATATGGCCTTCTAGGTCTTTCGGTATGGTCTTTTGACAGAGTCCAAGTTTTACAGAACAAATCCATTTATTAAGGGGATTGATTCTATGAAGTCTGGATTCAGTCAAAAGGCTGCACTTAAGGACCTAGACAGCCACATGTGGCCTCAAGGCCACAGATTCCCCACCCCTAATCTAGGGCAATAAACAAATTTACCAATATCATTGTTTAAGCCTATGAGCTTCTCTTCTTCACCCGTAGTTGGGCCACTTGGCCACCATGGCAACTCAGTTTCCTCATCTATAAATGTGAATAATAATAAGAATAGCACCTATCTTAGAAGGTTGTTGTGAGAGTTAAATGAGATAATATATGTAAAGCCCTTGGCAAACTTTTAGAGTGCTATATAAATGCCATTATGATCATCATTATAATTATTATTTTTCAGTCTTTGAGGAGAGAATGATTAAGGAATTGAGTAGTGACTATTATTCTGGAATGTTAT
Organism: Pseudochirops corinnae; assembly: GCA_028646515.1. Lineage (NCBI taxonomy): Eukaryota > Metazoa > Chordata > Mammalia > Diprotodontia > Pseudocheiridae > Pseudochirops > Pseudochirops corinnae. Next base: position 175,799,579 of record CM053585.1, read on the forward strand.
ATTTTAACATATTATAGTATTTTCCTAGTTCCAGAGTCCTACAAATGCTATCACAAATTGTCTTGGGATAGAAAGAAATGTCCTGGGGCACAGGTGGACTGTGTCAGTTTGGACATTTCTTAGGCTAAAAATGCCTGGATATTAATGTTAAATTAAGAAAAAAAATTTTTGCCAAATATGCAGAATACAGTGCTACATTAATGCTTGCTATTTTATTGCTTTAAAGTCTGTAATGAACATTACTCATGTTAACTCATCTGATCCTCACAACGAACCTGAGAAGTGCTATTATTGTTACCATTTTACAGTTGAGGAAACTGAGACACAGAGAGGTTAAATGACTTGTCCTGAATCACACAACTTGTAAGTTATAGAAGCAGGATATGAACTCAGATCTTCCTGAACCAAGTCCCAAGCTCCACCCATTGGACCACCTAGCTAACCTCCTGATACAACTGTCTCCATGACTCGGTTGTCTACAACCTCAACCACTTAAGACCAAAACTTTATATGCTCCATCGACCCACTTGGCACATCAACTTCTTGAAAGACTGATGTTACATCATTCTTCCCAACCAATAAACACTGGGAGATCTATGCTCATATAACAGGGAAATTGTTATTGGCTGCCCATCAGATGCCTAACATTTATTCTTCCCCTCAGTCAAGCACTGCCAATTATCCTATTGCTACCAGCAAGGCCCAAGCATTCTGGATTCATTCTTGACTCCATATAAACTATAAAAGCTATAAGTCTGAGATGGAAAACTGGCTCAGAAGTAAAATCTTTCCTAGTTATTATTCACCTGCTCACTTAGTCCTGTTTATTCAGTTCCTGAAGATCTATCAGCAATGAATTGCTTAAACTTTGGATTTCCTTTCTCAATAGCCTAACAATATTCTTGAATTTTTTCAACATTCCTAGTTTACTCTGTCATCGTGGTTTTTGTGTGATTATCTGATTTTATTATATTATATTTTATATTATATATGTATAAGTTATAGTGCCTCTACAGGGTCCCTCATGCCAAAATGTTGCTTGGCTAGTTCCTGGACCCTGAACTGGGTCTGGCCTATTCCTATATCTGTCCCCTGTCCTTCACCACCAAACCTGACTCAGAATTCCTGGTCTAGATGCCTAGAACTTCAGTTTAAAGGAAAATGTGTAGTCCAGTAATGTCTACCCTTCCTTGTTGAGCTCTACTCTACAGACTTCCTCTACCATGGCCCCAAGGGTGTATCTTTATCTCCTCCACCCCTTCTAGTTTCCTTTCATGTGCGTATTTCCTCTTTGAGGGTAGGGAACTGTCTTTCTTTTTGTTTTCCTGTTAGTATTCCCAGCACTTAGCACAATGCCTAACATATAGTATACATTTAATAAATACTTGATGACCTTCACTTGACTCATCTTACCTCCACGTTCCTTATCAGTGCTGGGACCACAGATGGCTTTAAGACCCTAGATTCTACTCTAGTGTCCCTGATTTCTATATCACTATTCATAATAAAGTTTACATTATAAAGTTTATTCAGCAAAGATATTCAAAGTAAATAAGATGCTTGTACTTTTGCAAAACAATGAATAACTTTAAAAATAAAAATAAACACAAACTTTTGTTTGGAGGGGGGTGGGGTGGCTGAGGTTCTGGCTTCTGTTCAAATACCATTGTATTTACATCATACATCATAGATGTAGGACAGAAAAAGACATCAGAAGCCACCTACTCCAAACCTCTTACTTAAAAGAGGAAGAAGGTGAGGACCAGAGAGTTTATGTGATTTGCCCAAAAGCACAGGTAGCAAGTGGCACAGCGGGGATTCCAATCCAGTGCCTCTGACCCCAAATCCAGCACTCTCTGCACTATACCATACTGCCTCTTCATATTATTTATTATCACCATCTATACCATCATAATTTCATTCACTAATTTAGTTAACAAATTTAATTCAACAAATACTAATTAAGTGCCTATGGTGTTCAAGGCACTATGCTAGGTTGTAGGGATACAAAATTTTTAAAATGTCATAATCCCTGAAGTCAAAAAGTTTATACTCCAATAGGGAGGCCAAGATATGTACAGAAATAAAAGTAATAAAGGGTAAAAGTGGCAAAGAAGTGATCAAGAAAAAGGTGCTTCAGGAAAATATGAAAAGGGAGACATAATTTTTAGTTGGGTAAATGAAGAAAGACTTCATGGAAAATATTTCACATGAATTGGTCCCTGAAGTAATAGGAGAAAAATAGAGGCTTTAAGAAATCTGGGTGTGAAAGAAAGGAGAGATAGAGTACTTACAAGAAAGAGGTTAAGTCACTATTTTTTCAAGTAAGGGAAATTTATACATGTTTGAAAGCAGAGAAAGAATCAGGGAGCAGAGAATAATCTAAAATATAATAGGCAAGATGGAAGAGTGCTATGAAAATAAATGATTATTGGACTTAGAACTAGGAAAGACCTAGATTCAAATATGACACTAACTAGTTGCATGAATATGAACTAAGCACATAAATCTTCTGATGCATGTAATACTTTTCTCACAGAATTAGGATCAAATGAAATAAGGTATACACTGTAGATTGCAAACTTTAAAGTGTTTTATATATCAGCTATTATCATTAACATATTACATAACTGAAAGACTTATTTTCATTACCACTTTTGATAGAAGTAAAAATAAACAGTAAAACTATTGTTCTGTAAGAAATGATGAAGTAGATGGTTTCAGAAAACCCTGTGAAGACTTAAAGGAACTGATGCTGAGTGACATAAGCAGAACCAGGAGTATAATGTACATAGTAACAGAAATACTATAAAGATAATTAAATGCAAAAGATTTAGCTACCTTAATCAATACAATAATCCACTACAATTCCAAAAAGACTCATAATTAAAAATGCTATCCCCCTCCAGATTAATGGACTCAGACTGCAGATTGAAGCACGTTTTTTTCCCCTTTTCTTGTTTTTTTCCCTCCAAAACATGACTAATACAGAAATATGCTTGCATGACTTCATATGTATAATGGGTATCACAGTTCTTGCCTTCTTAATGGGTGAGGGAAGGAATGAAGGGAAAGAAAAAAGTTTAAACTGAAAAAAATTTAAAAAAAGAAAAAGCTGAAAAAATAAACAGTGAAATTTTAAAACCCTAAATCCTTAAGAATTACCTTCAATCTAAAACAATCTGCTACCTCTCCCCTCATAAAATGAGATGAAAAAAATTTTGCCTCCTAGCTAAAGACAATTGTTTGTCTAAAATATTAGCCACAAAAGCCTTCAAGACTCTCTGTGTATTCATGTTTTTCAGTAGCTATATCTAACCAGCAATCAATAGGAACAATGGAACAAAGTATCTGAATTAAGAATCTATTTTTAACTCAGGAATCAAATGCAGAACATGAGGAGAAAATTCAACAGGTAGGTGTGGGCGTGTAAAATGCCACAGCAGATGCCCTGCCTAGAGAGAGAAGTCTGTCATTTGCCAGTAGGGTTGAGTCACCAGGACATGTTAAAAAGAACTTATTAAGGTTTAGCTACAACAGGCTGCAGACAGACCTCTGCTCTTCTCCCACTATTAAAAAGTTATATATTTCCAGGCATAATTCCAAAATGCTGGAGACATTTTAGACATCTTCCAGATTATAAGTATCACTTATAATGGCAAAGACAAAGTACAGCATCTTGCAGATGGCAGTACACTTGTAATCAGAACAACCAAGAGCAAAGATGCTACTACACATTCTGTAGGCTCTTGGCACAGTTCCCTGAAATGCAGAAATCATCACTATTAAATCCCAGCATACACTCCACCTAGAGGCATAAACCAAGTAAATTTGTCATGACTGAAATGCCAAATTTATAACACACTTGAAATCCTATTACAGTGAATTTAAGAGGGTGCTTCTTTAACTCACTGTGATGAGACTTCACAGGTGCTATATTATTCATCAAAAAACCATGGTGGCAGGAGGGGGAGAAAATTTGGAACTCAAGGGATTATGGGACTGAATGTTATAAACTAAAAGTAAACAAATAATTTTTTTCAAACTTCATGAAAGTGGATTTATGTAAGGATGAATTTAAGCAGATTAACACTATCTTAAGCAAGCAAAAAAAAAAAAAAAAAAAAACAGCCAAAAGCTGAAATTATCCAGAACCTAAAACCAAGAAAGCACCTTTCACATAAGCTTCCAATTTTCCACCTCATATCATAAGAAAGACATATGAATAGACTTTATGTCTATTGATATGAATATGTATCTTGTATGTATATGTATGAATATGTATCTATGTATATTGATATGAATATAAAACAGGGATACTCAGACCTTGGCTCTTGATTAGCATGTGGCTCTTTTATCTGAGGTTCTTCAAAACCTCTAATTTCTACATTAAAATATATTAAAAGGTGTGACTCTAATATCATAATATGTGATTAATTTATCAGCACCAATTGCCAATTAGGCATTTTAAACTAGATGTCCTAGAAACATCTTAAATTTTACAAGTCCAAAATAGAACTCATTATCTTTCTCTGCAAATCCACCCTTCTTCCAAACTTCTATAATTCTATGGAAGACAGTATCCTTTCAATCTCCCAGATCTATAACCATGGCATTTTCCTCAGCTCCTCACTCTACCTCACCCAACATAGCCAATCAGTCACTATATCTTACTTGTACCTTTATAACATCACTCCCATTTGATCCCTTCTTTCTTCTCTCACAGCAAGCACCTTAGCTCAGGCCCCCAACACCTCTAAACTAGATTATTCTAACAGCCTTATAATTAGTCTCCTTGTCTCAAGGTTCTCTTTACTTCAGTCCATTCCCTTTATAGCTACCAAACTGACTGCTGTAAAGCATATATCTGAGCATGACACTCCCTCTATTCAATTAACTCCTGTAGCATTTTATTGCTTCTAGAATCAAATATAAATTCCTCTGTTTAGTTTTTAAAACCCTTCCCTCTCAACCTGTCTCCCAATACATTTTTCTAACATCACTGTACATTATTCCTCCTCTTACACTATGGTCCAAACAAAGTGGCCTATTCTTGGTTCTTCATACATGACACTCCATATCCCATCTTCTGACTTTATAATAGCTATACCCATGACCACCACCACTACCATGCCCAGAACATACTCTTCATTCTCATCAACTTGGAGAATTCCTTTCTTTAAGACCCTACTCAAACACCATGTCATGCAAGAAGACTTTCTTGATATCCTCTCCTCAACTCCTGGTGTCCTCTCTTTCAAATCAGCTTGTATTTAACTACTTTGTATTTATTTATACTTATTCTCTGTTTTAATAATGTAAACACACACACGTTATCTCCTCCATTAGAATGTAAGCTCCTTATGAGAGTAATCATTTCATTCACTATTTTTGTATGACAAATGCCTAAAAGAGGTGATAAAGATTTCTGAAGCACTGTATGCCCCAGGCACTCTATTAAGTACATTAATATATTAAGCATAAGGAACACTAAGATATTAGGGATACAGGGGTACTAAGAAAGGCAAAAGACAGTCCTGGTCCTCAAGAAACTCACAATCTAACAGGAGAGACAGCATGCAAACTAGGTAGAGACAAGCAGTATACAGTATAAACAGAAAATAATCAACCATAGGAAGGCATTAAAATCTGGGGAAAGGCTTCCTATAGAAGATGTAATTTTGGGTAGGACTTAAAGAAAGTCAGAGAAATTACCAGACAGAGAGGAGAAGAGAGAATTTCAAGCATGAGGGATAGACAGTAAAAATGCCTGGAGGTGGGAAACTGAGTATCTTGTTCAAGGAACAGCAAGGAATACAGTATCACTGGATAGAAGAGTATTGGGGGAAAAAGAGTAAAGTGTAAGAAGCCTGAAAAGGTTATGAAGGGCTTTGAACATAAAACAGAGGATTTTATATTTGATCCTGGAGGTGACAAGGAGACACAGGTATTTACTGAGAAGAGGGGGTAACATGATCAAACCTGAACTTTAGGAAAATCATTTTGATGGCTTAGTGGAGGATGAGCTGGAGAGGGGAGAGACTTGTGGTAGGCAGTCAAACTAGCAGGCTACTACAATAAACAAGGAGTGAGTAGAAGAAGGTCCACACTGGGGTGGTAACAAAATCAAAGGAGAGAAGAAGGCATATTCTAGATAAAGGTAAAATCAACAGGCTGTGGCAACAGATTAGATAAAGGAGGTGAGAGGCAGAGAGTGAGGTTTGAGTTTCAAAACTGAGGGACTGAAAGGATGGTAGTGGCCTTAACAGTAATAGGGAAGTTTAGAAGGGGGAGAGAGGGGCGCACGGCTAGGTGGCCCAGTGAATAGAGCACCGGCCCTGGAGTCAGGAGAACCTGAATTCAAATCTGGCCTCAGACACTTAACACTTACTAGCCATGTGACCTTGGGCAAGTCACTTAACCCCAACTGCCCTGCCTTTCTCCCTCAAAAAAAAGTTAAAAAAAAAAGAAGTAGGGGAAGACACTGGGAAACCTGCTTCCAAGAGACTCAAAAACTGATACATGCAGAGACATCTGTGTTGGTCTACCATACTGATAGGATCAGTCTTTGTCCATTGACTCTGTAGCCAGAACAAGCTACCTCCTTAAAACTGCCTGCATATCACATGATCATCTGAAGGTGAAAGGAATTCTTCATGTGCGTAGTAACATCCTATTACATTCATGGAATTTGAGGAAACGCCCAGGCCATCACTCTCCTCTCCCCTCTGCTCCTGCCTCTCTGGACTTCCCCTCCATCCAAACAGAATTCTCACCCTGGAAGATGCCTTCACCCCATCCTTGGTTGGAAGATGTGCCCATCAGCCAAGCTCAGTCCTCTTCCAGCCCAGCTCCTAACTCTTTCTTCACCATGCCCCATGTGGTACCATCCCTCCAAAACATGCTATGCACACACTTTTCAGTTCTCTTTTATTCACTGTATTCCCTCCCCTCTCCCCTTAGAATATAAGCCCCTGAAAGACTCTCTTTTTGCTTTCTGTTTATATTTCCAGAACTTAGAACCTTGTCTGTGATGAAGCAAACAGTTAATAAATGCTTCCTCTATCTTAAAAAAAAAAAAGAAGTGGGGAATTTAGTGAGAAAGATACGGAGTATTATTTTAGACATGATGAGTTTAAGACGTCTATTGGACATCCAGTACTAGATGTCTAAAAGACAGTTGTAGATGCAAGACTGGAGATCAGTAGAGAGGTTGGGAGGAGTGAGGCAGAGCCAAAATGGCAGAGCAAAGGCAGGGACATCATCAGAGATCTCCCCCAAACCCCTTCAAATACCTTTAATATAAGACTCTAAATAAATTCTACAGCAGCAGAACCCACAAAAAGACAGAATGCAACAAATTTCCAGCCCAAGACAACTTGGAAAATTGGCAGAAGTTGGAGTAGGATAGGCAGATGAGAATCATCAGCACAGAGATATTAGTTGAATCCATGGGAATTGGTAAGATGATCAAGTGAAATATGTAGTATAAATAACTGTTTAAGGATTGATCATGTCTAAGAAATAATTTCACTATTTTATAGTCACAATTATATAGCAGATTCTGCAGGATATATAACATTGTGAGGTTTCTGAGAAGTCAAAAGAAATTATTTCTAAAAGAATTTTAATGAATTTTTCTAAAAAGTGCTACACAAATAGATATGATATCCAGGAATACCCTAGTAAAAAGTATTTCTATTTCTGTTTTAGAGGTGAAAAAAACTAAGGCAAATATTAAATGAATGAAATAAAAATATTGTAATTAAATAGCAGCAAGACAAAAACTAAAGGTTCACCTTTCTCATTTACCACTAAAACCTCCTATTTACATCTTGATTCAAATCTGGAAATTCTTTCAGTTCAGGTAATAACAACAATAACCACTTGCTTCTCTGATAAAGGCCTCATTTCTCAGATATATAAAGAACTGAGACAAATTTATAAAAATAAGAGTCATTCCCCAATTGATAAATGATCAAAAGATATGAATAGTTTTCGGATGAATAAAAGCTCTCTATAGCCATATGAAAAAAATGCTGACACACTACTGATTGGAGAAATGCAAATTAAAACAATTCTGAGGTACTACTTCATACCTAATAGATTAGTTAATAGGACTGAAAAGGAAAATGACCAATGGTGAAGAGGACATGGGAAAAATGAGATATTAATACACTGCTGGTGAAGTTATGAAGTGATTCAACCATTCTGGAGAGAAATTTGGAACTATTTCCAAAGAGCTATAAAACCATGCATATACCCTTTGACCTAGCAATACCACTACTAGGTCTGTGTTCTCCCCCCAAAAAACAAAAAGGAAAAGAGACCTATATGTACAAAAATATTTATAGCAACTCTTCTGGTAGCAAAGCACTGGAAATTGAAGTGATGCTTATTAACTGGGGAATGGCTGAACAAGCTGTGATATGTGATTATGATGGAATACTATTGTGTTATAAGAAATAAGGAGCAGGATGCTTTCAGAATAACCTGGAAAAACATACATGAGCTGATGCAAAGTGAAATATACTGTGGTGATTAGAGTACTGGCCCTGGAGTCAGGAGGACCTGAACTCAAATTCGGCCTCAGACACCTAACACTTACTAGCCATGTGACATTGGGCAAGTCATTTAACCCCAAATGCCCTGCCATCCCCCCTCCAAAAAAAAAATGCAAAAAAAAAACAACACATACTGTATACAAAGTAACAGCAATACTGTGCAATGACCAGCTATGAATGACTTAGCTATTCTCAGCAATACAATGACCCAAGACAACTCTGAAGGGCTTTTGATGAAAAATGCTATCCATTCCCATACAAAGAACTGATGGTGTCTGAATACAGACTGAAACAAAGATTTTTTTACTTTACTTTTCTTGAGGTTTTTTTTTGGTCTGAGTTTTCTTTCACAACATGACTATTATGGAAATGTTTTGCATGACTACACATGTATAACTCTGTCGAATTGCTGGCCTTCTGAATGAGGCAGGGTACGGAGAGAGGAAGGAAGAGAATTTGTAACTCAAGGTTTTAAAATGAATGTTTAAAATAGTTATTTATATATAACTGGGGAAAAATACAAAATTTTTAAAAAGACTAAAAAAACAACAACTTGTATTAAGATTTGCCAAGTACTTTACAAGTTATTATTTCATTTGATCCTAATAATAATCCTAGGAGGTAGGCACTATTATTATCTCCATAGCCCCATCTTACAGATGAGGAAACTGAAGCAAAAAATGGCTTACTCATCTGCCCAGAGTCACACAGCTAGTAAATGTATGATGCAGGATTGGGACTCAGGCAGTACTTTATCCGCTGAGCCATCAACTGTCCAAAAGCACATTCCTTAAGAAAAGAAGCTACATTACTTGGTTATGCCACTGAACACAAGTCTTCTGACTTCAATGTTCTAATACACAAAATTACTTTATCTTCATTTCCATTCAAAATTGTGTACAAAGGAAATCTATGTTCCTCAATGGCTAACCAAAACTGAGAACAAAGTTCTAAGTTTATAATAAGCAAATCTACAGCAGTTTAACACCTGTAAAGTAAGTTGTAACCCTTAAATATATTTGGGGAGTAAATCAGAAACAAAGGCACAACTTCTAGGTCCTGTTCCTGTTTAATATTCATTCTTATTTCAAAGAACAGAGGGATATATAAAGAAAAGTTATGATACCTATCACTTGGGTGAAGTATATGGAAGAGTGAGTAGAACATTACAAAAAACCCTAATATACACTCAGAAGAAAAAACTACAAGAGAAATAGAAGTGGTAAAAAGTAAGGCATAAAGACAAGCAGGAAGGTTGAGAAACACAAAGTAAAGTCAGAAGTGAAGGAATCACACAGATAATGCCCATGGACTACTTATAATACTCTCTTTATTCTTGGACCGTTAAAAAAAAAAGCAATTCTAGTACAGGTCTCTGAAGGACAAAAATCAAAAGTGAAATACTACACTAAGAAGACACACTTGTAATAAGCACATAAGTATATCACATTTATTCACCAGAATGGCTAACAAGAATAACTGCAAAATAACCTTTCTGCATAAGCTCCTGATGACAACTACAGCACAACCATAATAAAGGACATTCTGAGACCCTGAGATGGTAAGCGTGCTTCCCAAAGTCACACAGTAAGGAAAAGATCAAAGCCCCAAACCCAAGTGTTCAAAATCTAAGTCCTAGGCTCTTCCCATCACACAATCAACTACCTACAGCAACTACTGTATGTTTTTATATCTATTAAACTAATGAATGAAAGAACTCTCTTCCATTTGGGAAACTGGCAATATTGGCTTTAAAGCTTCTTTCCCATCACCTCTACTAATGGTCTTCTCCCTACACCCCTCCCCTATCAAAAGCAGGTGATTCTAGATCTTCAACAATTATCTTATTCTTCTACTATGTCATAGAGTTGTCCAACTGAAGAAATAGTTGATATGTCTCAGTACCAAAGAAATACTATATCCAAGTGTTCAGTTGATTCAGGTAAAGGGAAGCATAGAGGACAGAGTGCAGGACATGGAGTCAGAAAGTCCTGATTTGGAATCTTCCTGAGATACCTCACCTCATAAAATTAGTTTTCTTGTATATAAAATAGGTATAATAATACCATGTACCTCACAGGGTTGTTGTGACAATAAATTGAGATAATATACGTAAAGCACTTTGCAAACCACAAAGTACTAGGCAAATGTTAACTACTATTATTAAAACAGAGAATATATGTGAGAGGAAGAGGAAATCAGTATGGCATGAGCAATATTCATTATGTGGGCATATCTCCAGACCCACCTGGAGAAGGACAGAGAAGCTGTGTCTTGGTTCCTAAGACCACTGGAAATATGTGTTTTCCGATGGTCTAAGGCGACCCCTGTGACCCCTGTGAAAGGGTCGTTCAACCCCCAAAGGGGGTGACCCACAGGTTGAGAACCGCTGTCATAATCTGGATGCCTAAAATATCTCACATCAGGATTAGTAATCAAAATAAGTCAAGTACTACAAGCCTAAAAATTCAACAGCTACAGTGTGTCTACTTGATCGACCCAAACTGGAAAAGTAGGTAACATGTCTAATGCAGGGGTCAGCAAACTTCTTCTGTAAGGGGCCAGACAGTAACTGCTTTAAGTTTTACATGCCAAGAGGCAAAATCAAGGACATTATGTAGGTACTTATAAAACAAGAGAGAAAGCAAATTTCTTTCCAAAAATTTCAAAAATCTTTTATTGATGAAATTCAAAATACAATAATATAAGTGAGTACATTTTTTTGTAATACAGGTCTACTAATGAGAAAAAAATTCTTTTTTGGGAGGATAACATTTCACTTGAAGTTCAAAGGGCTCTTATTAAAACTGATTGCAAATGTTCATTTGTTAATGCTGACCTGTAATAAGACTTTATATATTTCAGTTTTGAATATGTCTTTCAAACAGTGAAGCACTGCTAAATGTTGATATCAACGCACAAGTATATGATTTTAATCAAGCATATTCATTGTTTAGAATACTTTGTGATAAGCATAAGAAAAGTCAGAAATGAAGGAATCACAGAGATAGAAGACATCTGTAGAATTCTATTTGAGTCTTCTCTTGATATTTGCCTTTTAGCATGCCATAACACTGAAATTAATGACTTCCAATTGACGATTAGGTTGAAGTTCCTCAAATTCATAATTAAATGAATTTTGAATTATGGAAATTTCTTTCGTACTTTCTTTTGTACAACAAACATTGTTGGAACTATTCTGAAGGTCAGAAAATATGTCTTCTGTAAATCTGTGTGGAAATGGAGGTCTCACTTCTTGTTTTAAGTACTGAAAGCACAGGAAGTTTATAAAGCATCTTGACATTACTGGCAATTCAAATAATGTTAGTGGTCCTGGAACTGATTTTGCCACAGTATAAATTTCACATAAAAGTGCAGTTCTGCCTTGTAATTTAAGGTTGAAATAATTAAGAAACATTATCAAGCCTGAAGCAAAAGCTAATTTTCAAAGCCATTAAGTGTTCAAAATGCTGTCAAGTTATAAAAAAGGTAATCTGCATCAACCCCGCTTCCACTCCTGATATATGACTTCACTTCTGCCTGGGTCTCCCTCATCTCCATCTTCCAAACAAAGAAGAGAGGTGAAATAAGACATGACTTTTCATCTAACTTCACACCTTCCATCTCCCGGGCTGTAGAAGAGGAAAGGCAGTCCAGGTCAGGGCAAGATTTCCATCTCCCACCCCTGCTCCAGGTGACTTCAACCTCCTGCTGCCTCATTTTCCATCCAATATCAGTGACTTTCCATCTGACTGTACAATGGGGAGCAAGACTTCCATCTCCTGCTGCATAGGTTCGACTTCCATCTCATGTTGTGGGTGTCTCTTGCCTGATCAACAAGATCCTCTGGGAAAAGGAAAGGTGCCTTCCCCTTAATGATTAACATATTCACACCTGTTTATACTCTATACCTTTCACTGATCCTGAATCCCTATAGAACATTATCTAAATCCCATTCCCCTCCAATCGATTCCTTTGTCCCATTCCCCTCAACCCTCCATCTCAAAGTCCCAACCAAATGCTATCCAGCCCACCACTGTGCCCTCTAAAATGCCTGCTCTATAGGTAACAAACTTACCTTCATCATAAATTTTAATTCTCCCACTCCTTTTATCTTCTTGCAATCACTAAGACCTGGCTCCCCTCTGATGACACTACCTCCCTAGCCACTCACTCCTTCCAGTACTGGCTGAATTTTCACCCATTCCCCTCAGCTCACTGGTCAAGGACAGGGCATTGAAATACTCCTTGCTCCCCACTGCCACTTCCAGGTTCTCCTCTTACCTCCATTCCATCACTCAGTAACCTGTCCTCCTTTGAGTCCCATAAAATTCACATCTTCCAGTCAATCAAAATCCTCGTAGATGTTGTGTAAAGACTTACAAGACATTCCCTTTCTTCTTCAACAAATTCAGTACCTAGCTCACAATCTTGCTTTCATCCCTAATTCCTAACATCACACTAGGAGACTTCAATATACATATCAATACTTGAGATACTGAATTCCTCAATCTACTTCACTTTCCAAGACACATCGCTCCATGTTACCTCAGCCACACACAAAGATGGTCATACCCTTGATCTCGCCATAAACCACAAATACACCATCTCCATGTTCAAGAATTCTGAAATCCCCTTACCTGACCATAATCTATCATCTTTCTCCCTTTTTCTAGTTATCTTCTACTATTACCTCCCTCTTTTTATAGTTATCTTCTCGGCTATTACCCCTGTTCCTTTCCCCATCTTGAACTCCTAGTGAACCAATTCAACTCCATAATGCTCTCTTTTCTTAAGTCCCTGGACCCCTTATCATATGGCCAACTTTGCTCTGCCAAACCTCAACCTGGATCACTCCCACCGTCCACTGCCTTCTCTCCCACACACGGTGCTGAACAAAAGAGAGAAAAATCATACAACCGTTCTGACTGGATTCACTCCAAATTTATTTTACACAACCTCAACTGTGCCCTCACTGCTGCTTGACAATCCTACTACATCTCCTTTATTACTCACTATTGTACTCTCTATAGCAAATCTTCCAAACTTTTTTCATCCCTCCCATGGCTCTCCCTATTTCCCACTCTCTCAACTGCAAAATTTGTCTTTATGTTTAACGGAAAAAAACTGAAGCCATTCACCAAGCCTTTTTTCCTTCCTTTTCTTTCTCTTTTTTTCTTATCACTCATATGCCTTCTGCCACTATCTCCTCCTTCACCTCTGTCTCACATGAGGTGGCCTTACTTCTTGCCAAGGCAAACTCCTCTACCTAGACAAGCGATCCCATTCCATCTCATTTTCTCTAAGAGAAGGTCTTCTCTATTATCCCTACTTTTTCAATTATCTACAATCTCTCCCTGTCTATTGGCTCCTTTCCTGCTGCCTGTAAACATGCCCATATCTCCCGTCTTCAAAAAACCCTCATTTGATTCTTCCATCCCCACAAACTACTGCCCTATATTTCTTCTGCCCTTTGTAGCTAAACTCCTTGAGAAGGCCATCTACAACAGTCACTACATCTGTCACTCTTTCTCCTCTTACTCTCTTCTTAATCCCCTACAATCTAGCTTCTGATCTCATCACTCCAACAAAACTATCCTCTCCAAAGTTATCAATGATCCTAATTGCCAAATCCAATTGCCTTTTCTCAATACTCATTTTTTTAAACCTCTATGAAGCCTCTGACATTATCGATCAACCTCTTCTCCTTAATACTGTCTTCTCACTAGGTTTTCAAGACATCTCTCTCCCCTCATTCTCTTTCTACCTATCAAACCACTCCTTCTCAATATCCTATGCAGGATCTTCATCCAGGTCATGCTCACTAATCATGTGTGTCATACAGATGGTTCCAACCTAGACTCTCTTCTCTTTTCCTTCTATATTACTTTGCTTGATGATGTTGTCAGTTCCCAAGGATTCAACTACCATCTCTATGCTGATGATTCTCAAATCTACTTATGCACCCCCAATCTTTCTTCTGACCACCAGTCTTATATTTCCAGCTATGTTTCAGGTATCTCAAACAGGATATCCATTAGACATCTTAAACTCAACATGTCCAAAACTAAGCTTATTGTCTTTCCCTCTAAATTATTCCCCTTTCCAAATTTTCCTATTATTATCAAGGGCACCCCCATCTTCCCAGTCTCTCAGACCTGAAACTTCAGTATCATCCCTAAATAAAAATAATAATATCTAACAATTCTATAGTGCTTACTATGTATCAGGTACCACGCTAAATGCTTTACAATCATTATCTCATTTGATTCTCACACTAACCCTGGGAAGTAGGTGCCGTTATCATCCTCATGTTACAGATGAGGAAACTGAGGCAAACGAGTTAAGTGACTTGCTCAGAGTCACACAGCCAGAAAGTGTCTGAGGCCAGATTTGAACAAAGGTTTTCTCAACCCTGGCCTGGAGCTCTATCCACTGGACCACCTAGAAGCCTCTCTAGCCAATCTGTCGCAAAGGCCTGTCAATTTCACCTTTGTAACATCTCTCAAACACACCTCCTCTCCTCTGACACTGCTACCACCCAATTGTAGATCCTCATTTCCTCATGCCTGGATCTTTTTTTTTTTCTGCTTTTTGGAGGGGGGAAGACAGGGCAATTGGGGTTAAGTGACCTGCCCAAGGTCATACGGCTAGTAAGTGTTAAGTATCTGAGGCCAGATTTGAACTTGGGTCCTCCTGACTCCAGGGCCAGTGCTCTATTCACTGTGCCACCTAGCTGCCCATGCCTGGATCTTTTCAACAGCCTCCGGATTGGTCTGCCTGTCATAACCCCAACTCCTCATTCCAAACCATGCTCTACTCTGCTGCCAAAGTGATTTCCTAAAGCACAGGTCCAACCATGTTACTCTCTACTCAAAAGCTGCAATGGTTCCTTATCACCACCAGGATCAGATATAAAATTCTTTATTTGGTATTCAAAGTCTTTCGTTAGTTACCCCCACACAAACCCATTTCTGATCTTTTTATACCTTATATCCTCCCCCCATCCCACACATTCTGTGATTCACTGACACTGGCCTCCTGGCTGTTCCTTGAACAAGTCACTCCATCTCTCTGCTCTGGGCAGTTTTTCTCTGGCTGTCCCCCATGCCTGTTCCCCTATTCATCTCCACCTCCTAGCTTTACTGGTTTCCTTCAAGACCCAACTAAAATCCCACCTTCTATAGGAAGCCTGTCCCAACCCTTCTTAATTATTTCCTACTCATCTGGAACATAGCTTGTTTGTATATGTTTGTTTGTTTATTGTCTTCCACATTAGAATACTGACCTCCTTGAGGGCAAGGACTATTTTTGCCTCTGTCTGTATTCTCACATTTAGCACAGTACCTGGCACACAGAAGGCACTTAATAAATGCTTGATGACTAACTGACTGAACTGTGTCATTGAGATCTGTAGTACTCAAAGCAGCAGTGCAAAGTGATGACAATGTCACATGTGGTCTATATCACAACTATTCAACTCTGTCTTTGTAGCATGCAAGCACAGACAATACATAGAAAAACAAGCATGCCTGTGTCCCAATAAAACTTTACTTGAAAACATAAAAATCACTCTTAGTTCATGAACCATACAAAAACAAGAAGCAAGTCAGATATAGATCACAGGTCATAGTCTGCCAACCTCTGGCCTAGTGGAAAGTGCATCAGATTTGACATCAGGAGCCCCTAGGTTCAAATTCTGCTCTCTACTTAACCTATGTGACCTTGCCTTAAGTCATTTAGGTAGTAAGCTCTTAACCTCTCTACATCACAATTTCCTCTTCTATAGGTAAAACCAGATGACTTCCACCTGGGCTCTCTTCTAACACTAAATCTATGACTTTAGGAGAAAATCCACACATTAATGAAAGCCATGCTTAATAATGTCCCACCCCACTGCATATGACATAAAAATAAGCAAAATAAATGAAAATCTGACAAGATTATGGTCTAAAATACAAATGAAAGAATCTCAAAAATTAGGTGTCAAAAACTGCATAAACCAATAAATGTTCACGACAGAATGATTGTCTGCCACATATATGTACCTTCAAGAAAAGAGTTATGAGAAGGGCTTCTTGACCCTACTTCTGATACATACCCAGACTTCAGGTCAGTTATCCTCAAACAGTTTGTAGCATCCAGTCCTACTTTTCCATTTCTGACCACACTGGATATAAATGGAGAAAGCAATGGAGAAATTCTGTTCAAGGCTACTTCAGGGGACATTTTAGCTTAACCTGCAACTCACCACTCTGCAAGGAAAAGTAAACAAATTTTGGTGAAGCACAGCAAACTTCACATTCCATACAGTTTTTGAGATGCTTGCAAAATACATTCAGTACATTTTCTGATCTTTAAATATCATCTCACAAAAAGACAAAACAAAAAAGATAATTTCAATGTATTTGCTCATTGTCCATTTTTCTACTGCCATGGAAAATCTGACATACAAGTGTATGTAATTAATAATTCTTAGTGTGATAAATAAATATAGTAAGTATAATTGCCACTTTACTGATGAAGAAAACCAGGCTCAAAGAGATTAAAGGATTTGCACAACATCACACAGCTAGCAAGTAACAAGCTGTTACCTAAACCTAGGTCTTCTGACTCTAGGCATCATGTTCCTGCTATTCCATATGGCCCCCAATCAGCCTTTATATTTCTGTGAAGATTGCCCACAGTTTTTCTTTTACTACTTACCAATTTTAGATATCCTGGCTATGAAATAGTTTCTTTTATTAATGAGTAAATACTTAAGAGCTCTACTATATGAAAACATCAACTGGCTCCATCCATTAAAGGCACTAAGTGCTAACTATAAGTAAGACATTGTGATAGGAGTTTGAATTCCAGTGAGAGGAATAAGTCATATAAACAAATAAATATAATGCAAAGTGGAGTGCAAAAGCACAAAAAAAAAACAACAGAGTCAAGTATTGCCTTCTTCATGAAACTTTTCTTAATGTCCCTCAGCCTCAAATATATATATATATATATATATATATATATATACACACACACGCACACATGTGTACACACATACACACACACATACACATATTGTATTTACTTATTTATGTGAATGTTGTTTCCCCTGAACAGAATCTAAGCCTCTTTAGGGTAGGAATGGTTTCACTGTTGTCTTTATATCCTTAAAACCTAGCACAGTCCCTGGCAAGTGTTAAAAAATGTTTGCTGATTGTAAAATGCCCTAATATATGCGAAAACACTGACGTCCAATAAACGCTCACTCCCTTCCCCTATCTATGAAAAGCCCAGAAAACGAGAATCTACTCAACCTCCCTAAGCTTACACTATTGTTTGCCCTCCTAGGCTTTCAGAAGAGCCTTCCAAGAGAAAAAACACTCCACTGGCTGCTTAGAACAGATACACCACTGCTTCCCAAAGACAAGAAGGAATGACAGAAATACAAGTCTGCTCTTCCTTTACTTAATAACTGGCCTTTATATAACCACTTACTACTAAAAGAAGTTCTACTCTACCTTCCAACTTTGTAGGCAGAGTTAAAACTAAATGAGTTGTCCAAACTTAACCAGAGGTTTTTTTTTTTAAGTAGAAGCCCAAAATCATCCATTTTATAAATCCAGCAGAGATTACTTCATGATACAGACTATGAATGCCTTCTAACAGGGTCTAGCACGGACAACCATATTTTGTAAACAAAGAATATTGAAAATGAACATATTTTTCTTAATGCTTCAAAAAATAAGTAATAGCCCTAAATCATAATCCAATCATTTCTAGTGAGGTACAAGATAGAAAGAATGAGACAAGCTATGTTTCATTTTAACTTTTCATACTGGGCTTCAATTTAATCTGTGAAATGAGGAATTAGACTAATTAATCTCTAAGATCCTTTCCAACTTTAAATCCTAAAACCTAGACAAAGAGAGAATTCATTAAGGAAGTTGCATAGGTATTTCCCATAATAAAACTTCATTTACCATAATAATAACAGTATACAGGAGAGATGCCAAAGTGAATTTCCCAAAACAGGGATTATCATGGCACTTGCAATAGAAAGTCAGTCAGTAAATGTATTATGCACTTACTAAGTGTTAGGCACTGTGGTAGGTGCTAGCAGAGATACCAAGAAAGGCTAAGACAGGGTTCATGTCCTCAAGGAGGACAGTGAGTCAGAAGAGCTGGGTTTGAGAAGCTACAGCCCTGATTCTTACTAGTTATGTAACCTTAGATAAGATCTTAACCTCTCTGAGCCTCACTTTCATGTGCAAAACTGGGCCAATAATGCTTGTACTTCTTACATCACAGAGTTACTGGGAGACTCAAATATGATAACCTAGGATATGTAAAGGACTTTTTCTAACAAGTTAAATAAGTGTAAGCTACATTAAATATTCTTATTACTGAAGGCATCCATTCATTCCCACTACATAAATGAAAAATAGGGGGACTCATTTAATCCTACCCTAGATGCTGTTTCCCATTAACATAAGCTCCTCCTTTTAAGTAGCTGGACCAGACACGCTTTTTCAAAGATTTATTTGTAAGAATGTAACTTGGGAAATTTGTTTCTCTTTCAATGCTGTTGAAAGAAACTAAGCAGTACAATTTTCCTAGTCCAACTGTAAACATGTAAAGAAAAATATCAATAACAAGAACTAGTGAAAAATGTATTAGAAACAAAAAAGGTAATAAATGTCACTATGCAATTACACACTATGCTTAGCAGATAACCATTTTGTAAGCACTTCCTTACCTGATTTCCCCCAATATTCTAAACATTCCTACTACTCCATAAAAAATGTGAAAATTAGCATAAGCAGATTGTCTTAAACAATGAACAAGATACAGAAATACAATAACAACAAATGCAAAGGACTTTCAATTTGTTCAACTATCCTACATTTATAACAAACACCTATAGTTACACATTGCTAACTAAGCAACTTTCACTCTAATTCCTACAAGTCTAGTATCTAGATTTTACTAAATAAAAAAATATAAGATATTAAAATTAATAACGTTTCTTGATGTATTTTAAGGAGTGAATATAGCTGATCTTCTTCATTTAAAAAGTCGTGGCCTGTGAAGTTGATTTTTCAGCAGTCAGACGCAAAACTTTAAATCTATTCCTACTAGATTTTATCTTATGGAAACTCCAACCCAACACTCTGGCCTGTCAAGATCCTTTTGGATCTTATCACTGCCAGTGAAGATGAGAGCTATCCTTACTAGCTTTGTGTCATCTGCAAATTTGAAGAGAATACCAACTATGACTTAATTCAAGTAACTGATAAAAATATTAAACAGCATAGGGCCAAGCACAGATCCCTGGAATACTTCACTGAAAACCTCCTTCCTGGCACTGAACCATTAACTACTCCTTTGAATCAAGCTATCCAACAAATTCTGAATCCATCCGATTGTGTATCCTAACCCATACAATATCTTTCCTTTCTCCACAAGAATAGTATGATACTCTATCAAGAACTTTAAATAAAATCTAGATAAAATGTATCTACAGAATTCTAATCTACTAGATTAGTAATCACATCAAAATGGAAATTAGTTTAGTCTTCCATGACTTATTCTGGATGAAGCCATGATGGTTCTTTGTAATCACTGATTGATTCCCTTTTTAGATATTTACCAACTAATTTCTTTAATGACATATTCTAAAATCTTTATAAGAACTGAAATCAAGTACACTGGCCTATAGTTTGCAAATTCTTCTATAGTAAAATGTACATTTATGTTATGTACTTCAATTAAAGATGCCTTCCATCCGGAGCAGGGAGATTAGGTAAATTTGACTTTGTAAAGAATTCTGAAATAAATCCACATTCCAAAAAGACACTTATGTTAACTTTACTATACAGTACTGTGCTCTCTCTTCCCTTCTTGCCCCTCCACTTGGTACTCTGTAGCCTCCCATCCCCACCACACACAAAAAAAACACCTGCCAAGTGAAAGCAGCAGAGACTCCACACCAGTTAGGTGGCTGGCTTTAGATCTTTGTCCACTCCACATTGTGTCCCAGAGTGCCTGTCTTCTACCATTTCTTTTGTGTTGGTCCCCTGCCCTGTGTATCTCCCATCTTCTCTCGTCTATCCATGTCACCATATCCCTGGCCCATGTATTCTTCCTCCTGCTCTCAACTTCTCTGTTTCCAGCTCCCTGGCCCAAGTGGCCGCTTCCTGCCTACCTCCCTATCCCACTCATCTAGCAAAACCACATTAGGTAAAAACTGCTTTATGTAGAGGTCTGTGGAAAGGTGGTCTACTTATGTGAAGCAAGAACTGTCTATACTATTTCCATGGTAAAAGGCTATTTCAGGGCTAACTATAAAGCTGATGTTGGCCTTGCAAATGAATGAGTAAGGGATTTACTACTGCCCATAGAAATGTTCCAAGTGGATGGACTTATGAGGCCCATGTTGGCCCCAAAGGTAAGCCCACTTATACTATGACACATCAAAGCCATGAAAAGTAGTAGGATGAGGAGAAAGAAGGACATGTGCTGAATCACTGAAACATCATCCAGGGGAGAGTGTACTTATGTCACAACCCAGCAAAGGAAATGGGAGAAAACCTTCTAGAAAGAGGAAAAGAATAATGAGTCCCTCGCCAGGGTATCTCGAAAGTAGCTTAGAAATGAAAATTTCATTCAGCTCAACCAATAATAATTATGATAACCAATAACAGCTGATGTTTAGATAGTAATTTAAGGTTTCCAAAGTGCTTTAGAATCCTAGGATAGCAGGTCGAGAACTAGAAGCGATCAAAAAAGGTCTAGTCCAACTCTGTCCTTTAACAAATGAACAGACTTAAATTATCGACTTGTCTAAAGTCACAAGGTGATAGAAAGTAGAGCCAGGATTACATTATCTCATTCGAGCTTCACAACTACCCTGGGAACTGAGCAAAATACATAGACTCTTAGCCTCTCTCAGCCAAATTTCTACATCTGTATAATGGGAATAAGAACTTGCTTTCG
Organism: Pseudochirops corinnae; assembly: GCA_028646515.1. Taxonomy (NCBI): domain Eukaryota; kingdom Metazoa; phylum Chordata; class Mammalia; order Diprotodontia; family Pseudocheiridae; genus Pseudochirops; species Pseudochirops corinnae. The sequence continues at coordinate 175,821,130 of CM053585.1, forward strand.
TTGAGCGCTTTAAGATTTGTTACTGCGTTTTACATCTAATCTCTCATTTGCTTCTCCCAACAACCCTGTGATGCATGTGGTAGTATTATTACTGTCTGGGGTCAACCCCGCTAGGAAGCGTCTGAGGCGGGATTTGAACCCAGGTCTTCCTGACTCCAGGTCCAGCGTTCAATGCCCTCTGAGCCACGCTCCTTAGCAATACAGATTTCCCAAGTCACACTTGGCGAGGGCCTGATCAGGGCTAGACAGGCCTAAAAAGAAGGAAGGCGAGGCGTGGGCCTGGTGGGTTCAGTCTGAAGGGAAATATCGCGCGGGGGTGGGGAGAGGGGAAAGGAGGCGCCTGGGCGGGCCGGGGTACTCTCTCAGGAGAAGAGGCAGCGCCCTCTGGCCACCTTCCTGCCGTCACCTGTACAGTTCCGTTCCCCACCGCCCGCAACCGATCCCACACCGAGTACCTGCGACTACAGCCCGACAGACGCAGACACCGGCTACAACGCGCGCGCCGAGCACACTCCCCGAGCGCGCCCCCGCCCGCAACGCGCAGCGCCGTCCGGGGACGTGCGCGCCCCCGTGACAGCCCGCCTCAAGCCTGGCGACGTGCGCACTCCCGAATATCGAAAAATCATGGGGGGTTAGGGGGGTGGGTAGTCGAGTCGCTGCCTGAATGTTCCCCCTCCCCCACCCCACTCTCTACTCACTGATAACCAAGTAACCAGATAACCTCGAACAGGGCCCGAAATGTGAAGAAGGAACGGACTTAGGGCTGGAAACTCTAACGGAAGAGGAATAGAACAGCGGGAGGACTAATTTATATCAGGCACTTGGAAAGATGCCCGCCGATGGCGGGGAGAGGGGAGGGAGGGAGAAGGGAAAGGCCCTCATCTCGTCGTCCGAGAGGGGAGGGACGAAGTGTACCTTACTCAGAGGTGGAGGGCAAAGGGCAAAGTTCAGTCCCAATCCGCTGGCCTGACTTGTGCTCACTATGGCAGCCTGCGCGGCGGGGCTACAACCGGACTCGGGTGTGGTGGTGGTGGGCTCCTGCATGACCGACTTAGTCAGGTTAGTGCCGGGGACGCAGCTGACAGGGAGCGCGCTGGCGGCCTGGGGCGGACAGGCTGCCCCCGGCTCCTGAGCAACGAGCCGGGAAAGAAGGCTAGGGAGGGAAGGTGGGTCAAGAGGAATCTAAAACGAGGCCCAGGGACTTCTCCCATGGGGCGCCTCTGTATCTGGTCCCTGGACCCAGATGGCTCAGGAGGAGAAGTGAGGCTGGTGACCTAGCACAACCCTGCCTCAACTGAATCCAAGGGTCACTTGCAAGTCATGGCATCACCTTCCCGAGTTCATGGTCCTCTTCCAGAAGGAAGGAGAAACAAAAAAATGGGGCCCAGAGAGGTGAACTGACCACCTAGAATCATAAGTCAAGTTAGGGACAGAGTCAAGATTGGAATCCAGCACTCTTTCTCTTGCAGCTCCCTGCCTTCATTAGGCGCATAATAGGCCCTTAATAAATGCTTGTTGATCGATTGATTCCCCCCTGAAGATGGAGATATGCAAAGATGCCTTTCCATCATTGGTACAAGTAACTGCCGGCATTTCTGGAGCTGTTGCTTCAGCTGACTGAACATTTATGTGCTAACTCTGCAGGGAATTGGAAATACCAAAAGAAAAATAGAAGCCAACGTTCTAGGAGGGAAAGGTGGACAAGATAATTGGGGGAGAAGACTTGTACATAGATAGCATCATAGAGCTAGAGCTAGAAAGGGGCCTTCAAAGTCCTGTAGTTCAAATACTCCCAACCTCTTATCCAGTTGAGGAAATGGAAGTCCAGGGAGGTTAATTGGCCTAAGGTCACACATGTAATTAATACCTAGAATTCATTAAGAACCTAGATCCTTTGACTTTGTGCCCCATTACCTCTCAAGAGAAGATAACCCAAAAATAAGTTTGATGGGAAGTGGAGGAGGGCACAATATCTTTGTATCATACATTTGTAACTGGAAAAGAGGCCTTTGAGATCATCCAGTTCAAACCACATAAAGAAACTTCTTATCTTCTTAAGAAACTTCTTATCTCTATAAGAAACTTCTTTAACTGGATTGGACTGGATTATCTTTAAGGCACCAACTTACCAGGAAAAGAATTTTTACTAAGGTGGTCATTGGAGAAACTAGAAACATGAAGAAGACTTTACCAGAACTTTAGCTTAATTTAATACAATTCAACAAACATTTCTTCATGCAGGGTGTTGTACTAGAAGTTGGAAGTACAATGAAAACTATCTTCACAGAGCTTATAGTCTACTAAATGGGTGTGGGATATGTAGAGAGATTTCAGCCTAGAACATGGCACAACCAATTTAGGCTTAAATTTTCTTATCTGTAAAATAAGGACGTTAGGCGATATGACCCATAACATCCTTACTAGTGATAAATCTATATTCTCAGTTTAACGCAAAGTAATGAGTGATTGAAGCAAAGGAGTACTTCAGGAGAAGTACTCTGGAAAAACTTGGAGAGAGAAAGAATACTTTCATTTTGGGGGAATGAAGTTAGCCTTCACAAGAGTAGTGACACTGTTGAGGGTTAGAAAGGATGGATTTCTGTTGAAATCCTTTGAGGGTTCTAGTAGTCTGAAAGAATTACCAGGCATAAACGCAGTCTTGGCAGTTTTAAAAGGGTTTATTACACTTGTCAGCAGGTAGGAGAAAATTAAGGGGAATCCTCCTGAAGTGTAGGGATTGGGGGTACTGATTATATAGTAACAAAGTCACACAAAGGTGGAGTTAGGGAGGAGCACCCAGCCTGTCTGCCCTGAAAGGTCCCCCTTTGATAAGGTGGAGTTCTTTCGTTAGGAGTTAATTTACAGCTGGCCACTAGAACAAAAGGTGTAATCCTTTCTCTAACTTAAGGAATCCTATTAAGAATTCGTAGGTATGGCGTGTTATAGTTTAGGAGCTTCAGCGAAGATACTTACAGGCTGGGGGCGGGGGAAGGGACTGAGTTAATGACTTACAGGCCGATGTCACAAGCTGATATCACATACCCAGGTGCCCAAACACAAATGAGATTCAAGACAAAGTCACCCCAAAATATTACAAAGGCACCTCAGCACCCCCTTCAACACCTGAGTTAATCCATGAAGGAATAAGTTCCTTTTCCAGAGATGAGGAAGTATATTACTGACATGAACATCCTGCATAAAGACACCATGTGAGGAGATAGCTAATAATTCAGTTTGGCTAGAACTTAATATGCAGGAGTACTACGGGAAAAAAAAGGCTGGAAAGAAGTTGGAGCCTTGGACGGACCCTTTGTAAGTTCTTTCTTTACAGTGTGTGAATTAAAATGAGAGAGGCTCAAGCAAAGATTCATGGGATCCTTGAATTGGAAGAAATCAGCATTTCAGAGTTAAAGAGACCTCAGAGTATACAAAGTATAATTCAAACTCCACCCAAATTATGAATCCCATCTATTGAATCTTCCAGCCTCTGTTTCAATATATCTGCAGTGATGATGAATTCATCCCTCCATTTAATGGTTAGAAGATTTTTAATTATATCCACAAGAGTTGCCCCTAGAATTGGGCAGTCTTTCAAATGTATAAAGACTTTTCATATCTCATCCTGCCCCCTTCACGTCAGGACTTCTCCAGGATAAACATTGCTAGATTCTTCCAACTTCATGGTTTCAAATCTCCACCATCTTCCTCTCTCCATTTTGCAATATCATATTATCATATTGATTTTAGATCATCTGGATTAAATTGCTATTACTAGTACTTCTGTAGCATTTTGTTATTTGTGGTGAATATTTCAGTCTTTCGTTAGTCCAGTGACTGGAAATTACAACTAAGACCTCACGTATCAGTTCCATAGATCTGAAATATCTATTTGCAGTATAGCAGAGAACTTGAACTAAGGTTGCTTGGGAGGCCAATGATTCTTAAACAATCTCTACTTGGGGGGCGGAGCCAAGATGGCGGCCTAGCAGCAGCAACATATCACAGCTCTCACATAGCCACCCCAAAATACCCATAAAATAAGACTCTAAACCAATTCTAGCACTCCAAAACGCACACAAAGATACTTCCCACTAAAGTCAGCTCAGCTATGAGGAACCATATCAGCACTGCGAACCGAAACCAGCTTGGCCTGAAGCCTCGGCTGTGCCCCGGGGGCGGCTGGATGGGAGGAGCAGAGGAGCGAATTAGTGGCAGCTGCGAGCAGCGTTCAGAACTAGGTCAGTGGGAACTGCGGGGAGAAAAGCATCCGGCCGAAAAGCCTCCAGAGTGGAGAAGCGAAAGGCAGAGGTTTTGCACCCACCTCCACCTTGCAGCTTCCCGCTCGTGGCCTGCAGACAGCAGGGAGACTAAGCGATTGTTCTGAGGCCAAGAGCTCTCGTGTTGAGCGGCCTGGATCTGGATCGCGGTCTTGGGCCTTGGTCCTGGAGTCTTCGTTATCCAGTCAGCCGGAAGTAAATAGGAAGAGTCCCAGTATCTTCCTGAGAGCTATGGCAGCCGGGAGGACCCCAGTGATTTGGGACAGAGCTTTCCCTTCTGGAGGCAGAGCCCCACAGAGATTTAAAAAAAAAAATCACGGACTGAACAACCATGAGTAAGAATAAGCATAAGAAGCAAAGTAAGAACAGCTCCCAAACCCTAAATTCCTTCTTTGGGGAAAAGAAAGATCATGGGAGAGAGAGGGAGGAGGAGAGTGCAGCCAGAGCACCCCCACCAGGGGCCTCCAATAAACATGAAGAATGCCTTAAAGCTAGAGATGAGCTGAAGAAGGATTTTCAAAACCAAATAAGGGAAGTGGAAGAAAAATTGGGAAGAGAAAT
>CM053585.1:175826467-175857705 GCA_028646515.1 Pseudochirops corinnae
CCCCCACCAGGGGCCTCCAATAAACATGAAGAATGCCTTAAAGCTAGAGATGAGCTGAAGAAGGATTTTCAAAACCAAATAAGGGAAGTGGAAGAAAAATTGGGAAGAGAAATAAGAATGTTGCAGGAAAACAATCTCTACTTGACTTCTTGTCCAAGTCAGTTGTTTCTGGTACCATGTGGCTTATATTTTTTAAAAATTTTGAGGTTATTCTAATCTTGCTGTTTCATGAAGTTATTGATTTTTCTTTCATGCCTTCTAATTTTCTGGGATTTCTTCTAATTTTACTTGGATAAGATAAACCACTTTCTTTTCTAAACCATTTGTTCTCCTTCCAATTCTTTCCTCAAGAATTTCAATTTGTTGTCCATGACTGCAGTGTTTACCAAATTATTTATTCCTGGAGCTGCAATAAGTTTTTATACCAGTCACTATCTTCTTTGATGTACTCATCTCTCTAGCTTTAATTCCTGAAATGGGTAGGGCCAAGTTCCTCCCACTGCTATGATTTTCAGTGGGGTGGTGGCCCCTATTTGGTCTTATCTTGAGTCACCTAAATTCTTGGAATTCTCTCTACCTACTGGCCCCAAATTTTTCAGGTTCAGAGTGATAGGACTGAGGAACCTTTATAGCAACTTAGGACAGAGTACTATGAACCTTAGAGCCCCAGACTTGATCATTTCTATGCCACAATGCTCACTGGAACTCTTCAGGGTCCTGGCGTTTTCTAACTACCTTGTAGATTTCTGGTTCCCTGGTGCTTTCTGAAGAAAACCTAATCCTGCTCCCTCATGACACAGAACCTTTGCAGGCTACAAGATTTTCAAGCTCATCATAGGCTCACCAAGAGGCTATAAACTTGTTTGCCTAAACTGGCATTTTTTTGCCTGTGGGTGTCTGATTGGAGGTTTTATTGAGGGGGGGAGTGAAATTCTGGGTAGAAAAATCACTATAGTTTCTTATTGACTTTCCTGCTCATTTTTTGGTCTGGTAAAAAATTAAGGTCTTTGCTGGAGTAGCTATGTTGAAACTGGGCTGTATGCCTCCTGCTGAAGCATCCATGTTGTCTGGAAGTTTCTTAACTTTACAATTTAAAAGAAATGAAACTTACTCAAAAATCAAGTCCAGAAAAAATATATAAATTTTATATAAATATACAATAGCATTTTTTTAACATTTCCATTGAGGCAATGAAATATGTGGGATTAGAGCTTTTCGGATTTTTCCTTTGTCATTATCATAGTTGCATCATTCTTATTTGTGTATATATCTTATTAGACAGCTAGGTAGTACAAGGGATAGAGTGCCTGGCCTGGAATTGGGAAGACTCATCTTCCTGAGTTCAAATGCTACCTCAGACCCTTACTAGCTATGTGACCTTGGGCAAGTCACTCAACCCCGTTTGGTTCACTTTCCTCATCTGTAAAATGAGCTGGAGAAGGAAATGGCCAACCACTCCAGTATCTTTGCCAAGAAAATCCCAAATAGGGTCACAGAGAGTCGAACTGGACTGAAAAATGACCCAACGACAATAATTGTCTTATTCCCATTTTAAACTGTAAATTCCATGAAGAGAGTGGCTAAATTTTTGCTTCCAGTTCTAGAAATTTAAACATGGTAAATATTTTGTGAATGTTTGTCAGATAACCAGAAGATTAACTCTTTATTTGGCAAGTGAATGGTACAGGGGATGGAGCTTTGGGCCTGGAGTCAGGAAGACCTGGGTTCAAATCCATCCTCAGACACTAGCTGTTTGAACCTGGCCCACTTATTTAACCTCTGTCTCACTTTGGAGTTTCCTTACATATAGAACCCTCATGAGAATCTGCTTTAAGTACTTCAGTAACAAAACCACTTTGGCTAGAATTCAAGATCATTTCTACTTTGAATGGAATTTTAATCATTGAATTGATGATTGATGTTCCAGTATGGAATGTGTACTGAATATTCTACATTTCCCCTTTCATTTCTAACTAATGTGACTAAAAAGTAGTCGTCCTAGTAGTGATCTTGCAGATTTTAGCATAGTAGTCATGGTCATTTGTGGCACTCACTATGCCTTGCCTTTGCAGATAATTTTCAAAAATCATGACACCTATTAACATTCTATATAACCATTATAACATATAGTCTTCATTGATCCTACTAGTTTTTGCCAGTGCCTGCCTCCTCACATCTCCTAAATTCCACCTCCCCAGTATTATACGTGCATTCATATGTATATAACATATATACACACACAAACATGTATGTGTATCTAACCATGTTCTCACTCCTGTGTTTTAGACTAGCGTTATCAACTATCTTTTGGACATCTCCAACTGTATTTCACATAGGTGTGTCAAACTCAACATGTCTAAAATTGAACTTTACCCCCAAAATCACCCCTCTTCATGATTGACCTATTGCCTTTGAGAGTACTATGATCTTTCCCATCATTGGCTTAAAACCACAGAATTATCCTTGACTATACGGTTTCCTTCACTTCCCATATCCCAGTTAGTTACCAAGTCTCAATAATTCTACTTTCATAAAATATGAACTCTTGTTTGGCATTCAAAGCACTTCACAACCTGACTCTAATCTATCTATCCAGACTGATTTTATGCATCCCACCATGCACTCTATATTCCAGTCAAATTGGATTGCTTGCTTTTCCATGTCTGACTTCATGCCTTTCCATAGGCTACCTACATATGCACACCTGGAATGCCCTTTTTCCTCACTTTGACCTCTTAGAATCTTAAAGTTCCTTCAAGGTTCATCTCAGGTACCAATTCCTATAGGAGGCTTTTCCTGATTTGCCCCTACCCCCCAGTTTAAAATGTCCTATCCTCCTACAAATTACCTTCCATATATATGTTTGTCTTATCTATACATACCAAATACACTGGCCTCACTGTACCACCCTGAAGCTACGTTGTCCCTCAGAATTTTAGAGTTAACTCTATAATGGTATTGGCTCAAGCCCCCATTCCTGTATATTTTCACTCATACAAACTCTTAGTGACCAATGATTAGCTCACCAGTTTCATTTAACCAATTAATCTTTATTCACTTTTACAGTGAGATATTTACTTCTAAAATATACTAAGAGCAAAAGTATGAATGTTTCCTCTTCCCCTCAGTACCAGGGAGATATACTGTCTCCTCTACCACTTCAAGCTAGGAGATTGGTCTCATACTTAACCCAATTTCTACTTAGCATTGATCTTATCAAGATCGAGCCCAAATGTAGCCTCATTGCTAAATGAATACCTATCTCAGCTACCAACAGACTTGGTGCTAAAGGCAGTTCTTCCTTCCTTGAGGGATTAATGCTTAACTGTATGTAAAAACCACACTGGGCTTCCTTGCTTAACCTTCATCTCCATCTCCTATGTCTAAAATGAAAGACCAGCTGCCAAGCCAAAGAACCCAGACCCATATTCATGGGCCACATAATCGCCTGGGATGGAAAGAGTCCAAAGAAGACTCTTCCATTGACTCTCTTGTTTCACTGCAAGGCAGGAAGAAGTCAGAAGAAGAAAAGGACCAGGTTCTGGTCAACCAGTACCTTTTGAATGAACTCCCAATTTCAGCTACACAGCCAGTCAAAAAGATTCATCTTCATCATGAGGCTAGCAGACCAAAACCAGTTAGTTATGAGATGTGTGCATCAGCCTAGCATTCTACACATACTCATAGTACATACTGAGCCAAGTACATACTTGGCCAGTCCCCCTTAGAAGTGTAAATGTTTCCTTTCAATCAAATGTAAATTCCTTGGGAGCAAGGACTATTTTGTTTTGTGAAGGAACATCAGATGTCTAGAAAGACTCTGATGTGGACCCCAAAAAGAGAAAAAATTTAAAGTGGAATATTTTTACTCTCCTCAGCAATGCACAGCTAAAATACAACTCTACAAGTCTCAAGATGGAAGGAGATATCTACATTCAGAGAAAGATCTAGAAAGAAAACATAGAGATAAGAGGGCCAAGGCCTGACAGTTGGAGAACTCTCAAAATAAGAATTCAGAAAGAAGCAGAACATGTGTTTTAGAAGGGTAAGGTTCTCTGAACCTTAGAAGTTTATTGTTTCTCTAACTAGGGGAGGAGAAAGTGGTTAGTATGAAAAAATTGTCAGCAATAGCAAACACAACAGAGATCAAGAAGGATGTTGTCAGGTGATCCTGGAAGAAACATTTTCTTACATGATCACTATGTCCAGGTACATCCACAACCTGGACTTTATTGACACATACCCTATATCCTCAATTATAAGTGCAGGAATTCACCTTGGACAGCTCCAGAATGCCTCTTAGAGTAAAAATAAATGAGGAGTCACAGGAGCCAGAGGAGCATCAATAATACGTTATTGTTTGTCCCACAGTTTTCAATCTTTGTCTCAAAGGAGGCAGTCAAGGCAGATCTTGATGTCTTTTGAGAACTAATTAATTTTTGGACTTTAAATAAAATGATAAGCAATGATAAACCTGACAAACTTTGTTAGCCAGTTTCTTCTACTTCACAGCATCCTCAGTAGTAATGATAATAATTCACATTATTTAGCACTTTAAACTCTACAAAATACTTTCTGCACAACAACCTCTGGAGGTAGATAGTATGCATATTGTTACCCACATTTTATGGGTTAGCATAAGGAAGCATAGAGAAAGCACATGATGTTCTCAAATCCTATAGCTAGTAAATGTCAGAACTAGAATGTGAAGTGCCAATGCCAGTACTCTTTTTACTATAGTAAAACCTTCTTAATAGTTTTGTTGTGTCAAAATAAAAATGAGGTCACTAAACCGCACATAAGGATCTCGGTGAGCTACATAGTAACTAAGAAAACCACATATTAACATCTATTTTCTCTTGTATCTTTATTTTGCTAAATATTTCCTAATTGCATTTTCATCTGTTTCAGGCTATACTCAGAATGGTTGCAGGTCACATACAGGCCACGTGACACTTTTGGTCTACACCAGACCTGCACAACTTGGCAGTAGATAGGATAATTAAAATAGGATAAACTTTGGGCAGCAGATAGGTTTTTAGTGGCTCATTTTCCAGCTGTTTTGCAAATTAACCTTATTTAGAAAGGGAAATCTCAATATCATTTATACTGATTAAGATTTTTTTTATCAAGAAATCACATTAATGTTAAAAAAAATTTACTTTGCTAAGCAGTACAAGTTTAATATATTTTTCAGATTTTCTTCCTGTTTACATTTAGTAATGACCGACAACAAAGCAAAAAGATACAGCTCTTGCCACTCTCAGACTAGAGAGAGACTGACAATGGTTGGTTATAGGTCACATGACAAACAGGAGAGAGTGCACAGTGGCAACCTACCGGCCAAGTTACAGGCAAAATAGTGACTAGTGGAAGGCAGATTAAGTGGAGCCTGGACAAAGCACTCACTACATCTTTCTTTTACATCCTCTACATTTTTTTTGTGGGAGGCCCCCTCAAAATCCTTTGGTGGTCTGCAAGTGGCCCATGGTCCCTATGTTGTGCAGTCCTGGTCTACACTGTACTTTCAGTGCTCTACGCATATGTTTCATAGTGTGACAACTTGGTTAAAAGTTTCTCTTCAATTTTCCTACACCCTGCTCTGACCTCACCTTCCTAACATCTGAACATAGATTTGAACTAATGTCTCCCTGACTCCAGGTCCAGCACTGGCTCTGCATCACCTAATCAGAGCAATGATTTTGTCCAGTCAAGAATTACATGTTCATAGTTTATAATACTAATCTTATTATACCATTTATAAGTAAGTCCTCACTCTTCTCTGCACCTCCCCCAGTAAAATATAAGTTCTTTTAAGAAAAAGAATGTGTCATGTTTTAATCTCGTGTGTTCTTAGCACCTAGCATGGTGTTCTCCTAACAGCAGGTTATTGAGAACACCAGCATTAAGTATTACTTTTCAAGGCTTATAGATAAATATTAAACACTAAGGAAGAGGCTCTAGCATAGTGTACATGGTGACATAATTAAGCATGTAGTTCAAGAGTTCCACCAGAGGCTTCTTATCAGTAGCATTTGTAAATGCATAGCTATCAAACTGGTTCAACCTTGTTACTCCTTCAGTAATAACAAGAGCTACCTGAAAAACTTTTAAATTGAGCCTTAGTGGCATTTTGTGTGATAGCATAGAGCTATCACATTCTACAGTAAAATTATACAGTAAAATATCAGTCAAGAAATAGTAGTTTATGTTCATTGTAGTATACTAGCATTGACTCAAAAGGCTGGGAAATCCTTATGCTAGTTATTATTCAGGCATTTTCAGTTCTGTCCAACTCTTTATGACTCCATTTGAGGTTTTCTTGGCAAAGATAACTAAAGTTTTTTACCATTTCCTTCTTTAGCTCATTTTATAGATGAGGAAACTGAGGCAAATAGGGTTAAGTGACTTGCCCAGGGTCACACAGCTTGTAAGTGTCTGAGACCAAATTTGAACTCCGAAAGATGAGTCTTCCTGACTCCAGGTTGGGCATTCTATCCACTATACTATGTAGCTGTTCCCAGTGCTCGAGTTTACTAGAAAAAAACAAGCAGTTGAGTAGTCCCAGGAAGGCTTCAAGCTCTGGTTCTTGCTCTTGTTTTTTTAGAATAAGTGTATCATGAGTTGTACCTTTCTTAGAGCTGGGTGAATTCCAAACAACACTGATATAGTAACAGTGAAAATTTTATGTTTCTCCTTTTTCATTCAGTTATCTTATATATCAGAATTATGCAGAATATTCTAAGATATTTCTGCAGCTTATCTTCTGTTATTTTGATTAAGACATCATTTAGTCATAATAAGCTTATAATCTTAGCGTGTAGGAATTCTGTGAAACAAGAGAAAGTGGTTAAGGAAATAATTAAAAGCAATTAACACAGAATGTCCCTTAGTAAGTGACCACTGTTTGTAAAAGCAATCAGCTAATGCAAGGTTGCAAATGGTCTGCTGTCTCTGAATGTTTGCTTTCTCTCTGTGTGTGCTATGTCGGTCATCTGAATTTTGTGGAAGGGAGAGTGAAACCATGTTTCTCCAAGTGTCTTATGTGTCTGCTGCCATATAATAAGACCAAGCAAGACCCAGCCAATTCTCATTCTGTTTCAAATACAAGGAAACTAAAAGCTTAAAACTTAACTTTCATTGTTCCAGTGTTTGCCATATAACTAGGTTGTTTATTCTAAAATTGACATGTTAAATAATTTCATATCTTTTTAAAATTGATATATTCTTCAATTGATTTATGATTTCTTCACTTTGGATACTTTGTCCATTTGGTTTTTCTTGTGTCAAACCAAATTCTTGTGAGTGATTAGAAATCTCAAGAGGTTCTGCAGTGTTACAGTATTTGATTCAATGACCATGTTGTCATCTAAAATACAAAAACATCTAGAGAACTTTATCATCTATTAGAAATCACTCTTGAATTCACATATTGAATTGGATTTCCATTGTAATTATGGTGAATTCCTTTATCAAGCATACATCTTGTTTCATTTGCTCCTAATGATCAGAAAGTTATCAAACAAGATTGGAGACACCTTATTATAAAATGGTCATGTTTTGTTCTACCAAATTAAATCCTTTTTTTTTTTTTGGTCAATAAACAATAAGGACTGGGTGATATTATATTCTGCCTATAAACACTTATCTGTTTCCTACAAATAGCCTTATTAAGGATAGCTTTGGAGTGTGCGTAAATTCTCATAATAAATGGGGAACTAGGTATATAGATTGATAGTTGTCAGTATTCTCTCCAATGGTCTTTTTCCAGAATTAGTAAAGAAGGTCTATAAATTTTTAGTTCTTCAGCACTCTCACAATTGCATCTTCTCTATCATGCAGCTCTACTATGTAAACTTAATACAATCCAGCTGCCCTTCCCTTCTTTGTTCTCCGTGTGCTTTCTGCTTCCTTTGGCAGCTCTACTGTTCTTGATTCTGAAAGGAAAATTTATTGTAAAGATCATTGCATGTCTCTTCCATTGTTCTCATATTTGTTGTCTTCCTTTCGATTTCAGTCTTACATGCTCTTGTAATGACTTTGATTAGGCTGCTTTCCAAACTCTTTAAAATTATTTTACCCCTTCTGTTTTACAAAGTAATATATATATCATCTATCGTTCTTCTCTGTAAGATTTTACAAATAAGTTTATATTCTAAACTGGTATTGTTCTTGGCTGCTAGCTCTCTCCACTTGGCAAGTAAGTCAAGTATCAGCAGATTAAGGCACTTTTTAGGCACTTTTGGTCTCCATGTTATGCTAACTGACTTATATCAGTTACAGTTTTAGATAAGATTAATGTAATCTAGGTCTCTGTTCTTTTTTATTTCCATTTCACATTTTTCATCATGAATAATGCATTTAAGTAGACCAGGATGGGATTATTTTCATTTCATGCTATGTTTTTCTCATTTTTATTTTACTAGTTTTGATATTTTAATTTTGATTTTTATTCTTACAAGTCATTGATCTGACTGTACACAAACTATTGATGCAGGAATGATTTTTACATTATTAATAAGTCTGCTTATGCATTCTCTTACTGTGATATTACAAAGTTCTTAAAATGAAAAAGCATTTACTAAGTTAATTAATTACCATGTACAAAGCACTGTGCTAAGCATTGGTAAAACAAACAGCAAAGCAGGACAATCTTTGCTCACAAGGAACACACATCCTGCTAATTCTAATAATCTTCCTCAAAATAGGTTGTACAAAGTAACTTGTAATGGATTTCAGGCCTCATAGGCATTGTCTTTTAGCTTAACCTGTACGAATACAGAAAAATGTGAGTGTTCAAGTCTGTAGAAGGCCAGTTAAATGTGGCTAAACTTGAGTAACCAATCTACATAAATGAATTTAACTTCATTTTCATATCGACAGCATAACATATTTCTTGTACCTTTTTTATGTCAAGTCAGGATATGACTCAGTGGATAAAATTTTTAAATTACTTTTTAAAAGTATATCATGTAGTAATATTGGTGGTTGAATCTTAGGTTTCATGATCATCAAAACCAAGATTTATTTAGATTATGTAGTATTCTATCTCCTACATGTGGCAACAGCATTAGAATCCATTTTTTGTCATTTAAAAAATCTCTCCATGAATATTCCAAAGTGATCTTTTTGCTTTTCTTTACAAGTTTTAAATTAGCCATTTGACTTGGGGCATTTGTTATGTGTGTACTAAAGAACACTATAAATTATTTTTGTTTATGTGATTGATATGTTTTCTAAATAAAACTAGTTTTTTCTTGGATTCTCAAATATATAACATTCATATTGGCTATTTTTGTGGTAAAAAAATAATTCCAACTGCCATTTCTTCCACAATACTACAGAAGTATCACATGTTCCTTTTTAAAATGTCACACAAATAGAAATTCACACCTTTATTTTAAACATTGTGCCTAGTCCCCAGACTGTGATGTTAATAAAGTTGAATTCTTCTGAATTTTAAGTCTTACCTGTAGATAATGGGAAATATAAATACAGGCCTTAAATTAGCAAAACTACCTACAAGATATTCTACCAAAAGTCTTTTTAAAAATCCAGTGGGGAAAAAAAAACCTTTATTATTTCCTGTGGTCTGAGAAATAATCAGTGATAGTAGTCTCATGGGGCTCAACTTTGCAGAGACATTAATTATTGGTCAGCTGTTTACCTCCTTAAGAGCAATAAATATGAATGAAGCATGCTAGAATTTGATAGGACTCAATAAAAAATCCAGACAGTGCGCTCCAGGAAAAATGAAGAGACCTTGATGACTGTCTTTCAGCCAGGGATACCAGGAAGACTTCACAGGAGAATTGGTACCTGAGCAGGGGTCTAAAAGAACCAGAGGAAAGCAGTAGGGGAAGGTGAGAAAGGCCTGCCTTATAGAGATAAGGACAGACTACATAAATGCCCAAACACTGGAGAGTACAGGATAAAACCACTCAGTGAATGTATAAGCAGACAGTTTGACTAGAAAGCAGAAAATATTTTGGGAATTGGTGTGAATGCTCTGGCTCTCTTGGAAGTCCTATCAAATCCTACCTTATATCAATTTCTTTATGTTTCATACCCCTGCAATCAAGACTATTCTCCTTGAGGTCAGGTACTGGATCATTTTTTCATCTTTATTTTCTCAGTGCTAAACATTGTACCTTGTACATAGCAAATGGTGAACAAAAGTTTATTAAGAGTAAAAAGGCAGGGGTGGCTAGGTGGCATAGTGAATAGAGCACTGGCCCTGGAGTCAGGAGGACCTGAGTTCAAATATGGCCTCAGACACTTAACACAAAAAACTAGCCATGTGACTTTGGGCCATACCTTCCCCCCTCCAAAAAAAAAAAAAGAGTGGAAAGGTAGATTAGACCTAGATTGTAATAGACCTTTAATGCAATAAGGATTTTATATTTACAAGCAGTAGGAAACCACTGAAAGCTTTTGAACAGAGGAATGACAGGAGAGAAACTCTACATTAGGAAGAGTATTTGGGGAGCAATGTAAAGGATGGATTGGAGAAAAGAAGCAATTTAGGAAGCTATTACAATAGTTCAGATGAGAGTTGATGGTGGTAATGTGTGAGGGGATGAGAAAATATATACAACTGATATGTAGAAATAGAATCAGTAGGACCTGGCATCTGATTATCCCATATAATATATAACTAGAGCCCTAATTCATTAACTATTTTTCTTGCCTCTTTGGGCCTTTTGCTGAAAAGTAACTCATATACATAATAAAAGCTTTTAAAAATCTACATTTAGTAATGAGAAATGTGAGCCTATTGAATAGCAGCTGTGGTTTGATAAGGATTAGATCTAGATTAGATCTAAAACAATGATATCTCCATATATATATATATATATATATATATATATATATATCCATATAGAATGGAAGCTTCTTGAGGGCAGGAACTGTTGTTCGTATTGTCTTTGTTTCCCAGTTCCTAGGACAATGCCTGGTACATAGCAAGTACTTAATAAATACTTATTGAAATCCAGCTCACCTCATCAATAGGTATCAATACTTTCTTAACTAGATTTGTTTTGCATGATTGATTCTTGAGACAAGTTTTGTTTCATGATAGTCACAAAGATTATTTATTAATAAATGAAAAGCTGAACAATAACATTGACCCATCACTGTGTGTATAATCTATTTCTAGATTTAGGTATTAAGAAAAATTCATTATTAGTGGCCTACTCACAGAGTCACAGAATCTTATAGTCGAGCATGACCTTAGCAGCCATCTAATTGATCAGCTGAATTTGCAAACAACTATATTAGTGTGGTCTTTTTTTTCTGCAGAATTGCCTGTAGCTAAACAATGTATCCTCAAGCAAAACAAACTTAAGATAAAAATTTTTTGTACTATTAACACATGTGTGTACATATACCTATGTATCTCCATACATGTATGCAAATATATAACAAATTTCTACATATCAGAAATTTTCATATTGAGTCTTTCTAGGAAGAAAAAGGCATCATACCCAAATACTCAGAAGAATTATTAATGACAGTATCTCAGCTCTCTCTATGATCAAGGTGAATAATATACCAAGGTCAAGTGTTTTCTCCAGGCCATATAAATCTATCCTCTCTGAGCATCATTTTCTCCATCAGAAAAATAGGGATAATACTACTTGTTTTACTACCTCACAAAAGTCTTTGTGAGAGTGAAATGAGATAGTATATGTAAGAGTGCTTTGAGAAATCATAAATGCATATATAAATGTAAGGTACTATATTATTAAGGAGTATAGTATATAGTGTGTTTGTGTGTGTGTGTGTGTGTGTGTGTGTGTGTAAGATAGATAGCATTCTGGATTTGGAGTCAGGAAAACCTGAGATTGAATCTTCCTTAGACAGTTACCAACTATGTAATCTTGGACAAGTCACTTTACTCTGCCTCAGTATCCTTAACTCTAAAATGATGATAATAATACCTACTTCACAGGCTTATTGTGTTAAATGAAATAATACCTGTAAAGCACTTTGCAAACCTTAAAGTACTATATAAATGTGAATTGTTATTTCAACTAAAAAGACCAAAAAGTTCTATATTTCTACATGAAATATTTAGATCCTAGTTGACAGTTGCAGCTAACACCATTATTATCATCTTATCCACAGAAACAAAATCACGAGCCTCTGCCTCATTAATAGGGGGTGTCACAATCCTGAAAAGACTCTCAGGTTTGGAATGTTCTCAGGCTAAAAGAATTAGAGACAGCCATAGGAAAATTCACAAACTAAAAAATTTTGTCTTTCATCTTAGGATTGTAGACCCTGCGGGGGAATGTTGGCAATCACCACTTCAGCTTCTTTCATTTCGCAGATAAAGAAAATACTACTCAAGGAAATTAAAGAACTTGTTCAAGGTCATACAGGCACTAAATAGAAGAGCAAGGACTTGAACTCAGACTGCCTGACTCCAAATCCAGTTTTTCTTTTCTCTGTTTTTCTTCCTTTTCTCTCTCCACAACATACAACCTTTATTCCCATTAGGAAGATCTATTTATGATCCTCTGCTCAGGCTGACCTTATTTCCTCCTCTGGGCTTTTCCTCAAGCTATTCTTTCCAACTAGGATGCCGTCCCTTCTCTTTGAGTAGGTTGTTTAGATAAATATTCTTCAGATCACATCTCTTCCATGAAGTCTTCTCTTTCATTCATTCACTCAACATTCATCCAACAAGCATCTGCTTGAGTACACATTGATCTCTCCCTCCCTGAACTCCTACTGTATTTATAGTCGTCACCACAGATTTGAGAACTTAATTATTCTCTAATTGTTCAAAATATGTTTATTTTGTCTCCCCAGCTGGATTGAGGCTGGAACACAGAGGACATCTCTATGATGAGTCTGCAAGGTCAGAAGTGGGATATAAAAGCAGTCCCAGACTTACTACACTACTATGTTCTGTATCCCATATATCAATAAAAAATAACTCACATTTCTATAGTACTTTAAGGTTTATAAAAGACTTTGTTTACAACAACTCCAAGAGATAGTTATTATAAGTAGCATTACTATCACTTTACTTCTTCTGTCTCCCTTTTCAGCTTATGTCTTACTCTGTCCCAGAGATCATGTGTCCAAGTCTCCCAGCTTTGACTTCAAGCCAAGATAATAACAAGTTAAGCTTTGGGTGTTATCTTAGCCACTAATATGTACGTTTTATTAGGGAATAGTTGGAAACTAAGAAGTCTTCAGGATCCCCCAAAATAGATGTATAATGACATTTTTGCAGGGAATTCATTCCTCATCGCCCAATATATATGTCCATCCACTTATAA
Source organism: Pseudochirops corinnae (assembly GCA_028646515.1). Taxonomy (NCBI): domain Eukaryota; kingdom Metazoa; phylum Chordata; class Mammalia; order Diprotodontia; family Pseudocheiridae; genus Pseudochirops; species Pseudochirops corinnae. The sequence goes on from CM053585.1 coordinate 175,839,766, forward strand.
AGTTAGACCTACCAAAAGCTATACATAAGATTGATCAACCCATAGTGCAAAAGGCTTTGTAAACCTTTACAGCATTAATGAAAATATGAGTTTTTAATATTATTCATTTGTGTAGATGGAAAGCAACTATGGAATGCAACTAATCAATATTAAAAAAACAAGGCCCACGGGGGAAAAAATTGATCAAGAGCCAAACATATAAAAAGAAAAGTTTACGTTTGGGAAAATTGGGAAATGTACAACATTCTGCTGATCTTTTAAAGTAAAAATAGGGAGCAAAAAAAACTATTGAATAAATAACAAATCTGAACCTTAGCTCTACATTTGGCGAATTAAAGAAAGAGACAAGTACCTGAAAAAGGAAACATACACAGGGAAAAGAGTAGTGAATTTTAAATCAAAGGACCTGGCTTTAATTCCCAGCTCTGCTACTTAATACCTGTATACCTAGGGCAAAACCCTTCATGAACTCTGGGCCTTGTTTTTCTCTTTGATGAAATGAAAGTTAGAATAGATGGTGACTTTTGAGGTCTCTTCTACCTCTGAATGTGTAATCCTATGAAAACCTGTTAAATAGAAGGAAAAAGCAAAGCAGAGTACTGACAATAGATAGCTTTCTATGGAACATTACCATTCATTCTATGGCCTTTGGAAAACATTACTGACAAGGTATTTAAAAGCATGTTGTGGGTTTTTGTAACTGCAAACCTAAAAAAATATCTTACTATCCATGTGAGCTTGAGAAATTCACCTCTCTGGTCCTCTGCTTCCTAATTTGGGAATTGGACTCAGTAATCTCCAAAATCCCTTTGAGCTCTAAATCTATATGATCCTAGGAATAATTTGGTACTTGTCCCATGAAACAGATTAAATTAAACCAAGGACTGTAGATTCCCTAATCTATTATAAGTGTTCCGTTTGTATTACAAAATCCAAAATTAATTTGTCGATGATTGAGGTGTGAAAAACCCAAAACCTATGAATAAGCCCTTGAACTATCCATACCTGTATTGATCAGTGATTCTAAAATGGGGTATTGCATTATTCTTGGGTTGCTGTCTCCAGAATTTTCTGTTTTCTGCCCTAGTAGGTTTTCCCTTCTGAAATACAAAGTTCTCCTACCTTATAATTTTCCCCTGTGCCTCCAGATTTTTTACCCAACTGCACTGAAAAAAATCAGGCATTACTTTTGCCTTCACCTTGGTCCTCTGAGGTCCAGGACAGAGATTTTACTGTGGGTCTTCAAGGAGAGGATGTCTACAGACAGGTGCTGAATGACAGCAGCATCACTATTACAGATGTCACACCTGGTATGCCTTGGCCATGTCTTTTCAGCTCAGTGAAACTAAGTCTGTCTATTTTGCAGGAAGCAGGGTGATAAGAAAAGAAACATTATTAAGTAAGTTTCAGTAAACAATGTTCAGAACCATAGCTCCAGATTTTTATTATTTTACAAAGTACTTAAAATGCAGGTGTTGCATTTTTAATGTATTCCTCTGGATTTCCTAGTCTACTCTTTGGCCCAGATATCATACATTATAAGGCTATAGACAAAATGTGTGATAGACTGCCAGTGTTTTATGTTCAGCGCAAATTAGAGGAAGGATGATCTCCCCTCTTTCCTTTGCACTTGTATCAGCAGTCCAATACCCCCTTGCCCAGCATCATTCAGACTTCTCAACTCCCCGTATACTCAGCACTTATCTACTGAAAATGCCTGATGTAGTGTTTTAAGGTTGGCACAGCCTTCCACTCACAGCAGTCGTAGGAAGTCAGCATTACCAATATCATTCTCACTTTGCAAATGAGTAAATGGGGGCTCTGAAATGAGATGGATTTGCCTGTGGTCCTTCAACTCCAACATATTTGAGTCAGGGGCAAATCCAGGTCTTCTGGTTCCAAGTCTAGCACTTTCCCCACCGTACCACACAGCTTTTCTACTTTATGGTATAAAGAATATCTTGTATTTATATAGTATTTTCATGCTTTAAAGGATCTGATATTTCATCCTTGTGGCTAATAACATCACTAATATGGATCACAACCCCAAGAGTTGGCCTCACTGAAAAAATTCATGACTTCATTGCTGTTTTTCTGGCAGTGGGCTTTTCAGTCAATCTCTTACCATTCTTGGCTAAACTCCTTGGGAATACTGTCCACTGAAAGTGGACTTTTCTAATCATCTCACTTTTAACCCTGTGTAGTCTGGCATACAGCCTTATCATTTAAATGAACTGTTCTGTCAAACATTACCATTTATGTCTTTATAGATTTTGACCTTTCTGCAGCATTTAATGCCATTAATCACCTGGATGCTCTCTGCTTTCTAAATTTTGGTGATACTGTTATCTCCTTGGTTCTCCTACTATCTAGGAGTATCCATGTCTTTTCAACAAACATCAATTAAACTACTTCTCTGTGCATGGTACCATACTAAACACTTGTATTACCATATATCAAGTCAATCAATAGGCATTTATGAAGCTCCTGCTGTGTGCCAGATAATATGCCAGGCACCAGAGATAAAAAAACAAAAATGAAGCAGACCCTGACCATGAGGAACTCACATTATGTCATGGGATATGTCCGTGTCTTTCTTCTTTGAATATGTTTAGGCATGGAGATTATGTCTTTTTCTTCTATTGTATCTCACTAAGGTACAATACTTTCCATATAATGGAATTTCAACACAGTTTTAGGAAGGACGTTGACAATCTAGAAAGTGTCCAGATGAGCCAGTACATGTTGTGGGCTCGTTTCCCACCAGTTAAAATACCCACAGCTAAACCAATAGGTTCACTTCTGTATATTTGTTCCATCATCAAAATTCATCAGTTGTGTTCTGGTCATGCATAGGATTACTACACATAGTGACATAACCTAGGCAGTGACATATGTCATCTTGCTATTCCTTGTGTCAGTGGAAATTTGTTTGTTTTTACATTTTAAAATGTAAGGATCTTACCTTTTCCCTAAGAATCTGAAGGCATTCTATAAAATGTTAAGTCTTGGTATAAAGGAAGTAAAAGTAGGAATTGAATGCTAGACTAGGAAAAAGAAAAGGAAAAAAAATTCCAATGCAGTGCCCTGAAGTGCACAAAATTTGGCCATTTTTCTGTTCTATACACTCTCATCTACAAGAGGCATTTCAGTCAATGTTCCATGTTATTTGAAATAAGCCTCTTATGAGCTTCTGTCTTCTCTGATACTTGCAGAATGTACTTAATTCACTATCATATGCCATCCATCTTCTTCAGCCCCATCAGCCCTTTTGGTTCCAAAATAGATCTAGGAGTATGGGTATAAAATGTTAAGTTCCACTTTAACCCAGGAAGCTGGGACATTCCAGGGTCCTCCTGGGAACTGGCTTCTTTGTGATCCATAATAGATCCACTTTAGTGCAAGTTCAGTCTACAGTGAAAGCATAGAAGCAAAAAAAAAAAAGTTACGACTATGAATCACAGAACACCATAATCTCAGAAAAAGCCTAAACTTGATGTAACCTAAATGGCAGACACAGGGTGGGTGAATGTTGCCTGTGGTACATAACCAGCAATGATTTACATGTTAAAAGTGACATAAAAGACTTTACCAAGGACATGTATGACCCAAACAGGAGGCAGTCCAGACTTGTACAGAGAGCATGAGATGGACAACATGTGGACAGATGAGTTGTGCTCATATCCACTAAACATGAAGAGAACTTGGAGGAGGGCCTCCAACTTGTGGGAATCTTTTGTCGATGATCTATTGAAAAACTTAAAGAAGATTCACTCAGGTTAAGACAGTGAGAGTAGTTTGAGATCTGCACCAGTGGAAAGAGGACCCTGCCCAAGGGATTCTTTAAATTATTGAAGAATAAGTAGATGAGATATTTTGGAGCAAAGGTGGCCCTCTCAGGCCCCTGCCCTACCTTCTCAGGTCCTTCATACATATAAAAGGATAGGGTTCCTGAGCTTCATACCTCTTCTGAAAGGGGACATACACTGGATTCAGCTTCATCTTATCCATAGAAGCAGCTGCCTCCTCCTGGTTCTGCAGTAATATGTAAATAATAATGACTTGTATAGCACTTTAAAGTATACCAAGTACTTTCTCCACAACTGTCCCATGAGGCAGATAATGCAAGCATGATGTCCATTTTATAGACGAGGAAACTAAGCTTTGAGAGGTTAAATGACTTGCCTGTAACCAAAGTTAGTAAATATCAGAGGTGAAATTCAAACCAAGTCTCTTCACTAAGATCTAGGTCAGAGCACAGAGTTTGTTTTTCAGTAATGGGCATCACATTTTAAGAAGGGCATTGACAGGCTAGAGTGTGTCCAAAGAAAGTGACTATGATGGTGAGAGGACTGGAGACCATGCTCTATGGGGAATTCTTGAAGGAACTGCAACATTTAAAATTAAGAAAAAGAGGAACATATTAGGGGATGGCTAGGTGGCACAGTGAATAGAACACTAGCCCTGGAGTCAGGAGGACCTGAGTTCAAATTTGGCCTCAGACACTTAACAATTACTAGCCATATGACCTTGAGCAAGTAACTTAACCCCAATTGCCCTGCCTCCCCCCCTCCAAAAAGCAAAAATAAATAAATAAATAAACTCAAGAGAAAAAGTTTAAAAAAAAAAAAACATGTTAGCCATCTAGCTGACAGTTATCAGGTGGAAAAGGAACCAGGCCATCCTCGGCTCTAAGGGGCCATAGATGGAAACTTGGATTTCAGCTCTATCTTAGGAAAAACTCCCTAACACTTATAACTCTTCAAAGATGGAACAAGCATCCTCAGAAGGCACTGGATTCCCTCTCACTTGTCAGATTTGTTGTTGGAGGGATTGTGTTGTTTGTCACAATTTCATGTTTGTACTTGGTAACCTCCAAGGCCCCTTCTAGCCCTGAATTTCTGCTCTAGAACTTCCAGGTCTGATATAATACTAGCTTAGAAAAACTAGCTAACCCTGAACAGTTGTTTTTTTTTTTTTTATAAAGGAAGTCATGTTTCCTCTGTATTAAATTATTATGGTCTAAAGCAATAATTTTTAGCTAGCTTACTACCTTCTTTTATTCTGAGTATAAAATTATCCTTATTTTTGTTTTGAAAATGACTTATTCATGTGAATATGTCTGGGACACAGATAATGAGAAACAGCAGAGATGCTGGTCAAATAAAGAAATGTTTCCAGGGATATCAAAGACATTTAGCTTTTTGATAATAGTATTAATTTTAAAATCAGACATCACACTACACATACTAGTAGTGAATTGTTAACTTAATGAATTTTCATTAGGCAGCAATTATTAAGAGTCCATGTACATAGAATCTTATAATGAACAGGAAGCCTAGAGTCAGAGAGAGCAGGAAAATGTTTTTGTTCAAAGGGCTTTCCTGCCTTTTGGCAGCATAATCACAGAATTTTTCATGGAACTTGGCATCCAAGATGCATTAGCCCTTTGTATTAGCACATGACCTCTTTGGGTTAGAGATTTTTCATCTGCATCTCACACTTCATTCCTCTGCCCTGAGTAACATTTGTAACATAACATTATTCAAAAGTTAGGTACCTTTTGCTGATAACCCCCTTTCAGTGGATAGTAAGTATACCCAGAAACTTAAGGTGTTAACAGTTGATAAGTGTTATTAATCCATTTTGCAAAGGAAGAGATTGGTTAAAAGAGGGATAACTCACCAATGATTAATTCAGCAAATCAATAGCTCAGGTCTCGACTCTCATACCAGTGCTCCAAGACATACAACCTTTCAGTGATGTGACACAGAATCACAGATTCACAACTGGAAGGAACCTCACATCATGTAGGCCAACCCCTCATTTATAGAAGAAGACACTGAAGCCTAGAACTTGAGATTTGCCCAGTAGCTAGAACTGGGCAAAGCAAATGTTATGGTCATTCACTAAAATTGGTGAATGCTTCACTCTTCCCAGATTAACATTTTTAAAAGGTGTGAATTCATTTTAAGAAACCTTTCTCTCTTAGTTCTCCACCCTTTTGAGTTGCACCTTTTGAGGTTTTGTTTTTAACTTTTTAAGTGATATTACCCACTGTTTCCACTAGGTCTGCTCCCTTTAAGTTTGAATACTTTTATTTCTTTATCTTTTGTACCCATTTAGATTTAATTTCTAAAATAGGAAGAATGATAGCTGTATTTCCATACAAAAGCATGTATGAAATATCTTTTTTGGAATAGAAATTGTCAAAATATGTATAAAAACATAGAAATTTATAATAATTTTTTAAAATTCTGAACCCCAAAAGATCATTTGCAGACACATAGCAAAACATACAAAAAGATTCTGTATGAAACTGAATCTGTATACTACTTTTGTTTTAAGTATTTTGTAAATTCAATATGTTCATTTCAAAACTACCCTGCTTGTCTTTGTTTCCTTCTAACTTCCTTCTGTTCCATTCCATGCATTTTATAAAATGTCATAATGGCTTTCTTTTTCTTGGCAATACTATTGCTTTCCTCTATCCCTACCCCCGGTTAATCAAGAAAGAAAAGGGGGGTAAATCCCTTGTAACAAATAAGCATCAGCAAGCCAAACAAATCCACACAGCCACATAGAAGCCATGTCTTTCATATAGATATATAGATAGCTATAGATATGTAGATATGAGTAACATGTTTCAGGATAGGTTCTCTGGAGACATGATTGGTCATTGCTTTGATCAGTGTTTTTAAATCTTTCAGAGATATATTTTCTTTCCAGTGTTATTGCCCTTATGTAAATTATTCCTCTTAATTAAAAATTAATTAATCCACTTAATTCTTCATAAGTTTATATTCCCCAATATTTTCAGAAATCATCTCTCATCATTTGTTCTTGCCAAATGATATTTCATTACATTCACATACCACAATTTGTTCAGCCATTCTCCAGATATCTAAGAAGCAATTTGTGGTACCTCCTTAGATTCTAGTTCTTTACTTCTCTCCTCTCCACCTACCCCCCCTGCCTTTTTATTCCCTCCTGGATAAGGAAGTTTATTTTGTTTGTGAATATTCCCTCCCCACAAATCCCTGCTTGTTTTCCTATTAAATTTTGATGTATTTATTCATTCAACTGTGTGTGTGTGTGTGTGTGTGTGTGTGTTCAACCTCCTTTGTACATTTCACATAAGTTAGGTTCATCTGATCCCTACTCCCTAACAACATCCTCCATGTTTGTATATTCTTCTCATGCTCCCCTGTTAGGAGTAATAGTTCTTCTCCCTTATTGTTTCTTGTACTCTCCCTTCTCCCTCCCCTCTTAAAATGCTCTGAACAGAATCCACCCAGGTCCTCTTTATTACTTATTTTATTCCCTCAATTATCTCTGAAGACTTTTTAGGTTTTTAAAAGGATATTTGTTTCTTCACTCCTGCTAGAATGTTAGCAACCCATCTTGAGTTCATGAATTGGGGCTTTGTGCCAGGGCCAGGTCTCACCTATTGCTGCACTTTTGGGTGACTTGGTTAGCCTTGCGTCCCCTGAGTTCTTGTGCTGACATCTCCCTCCTAGCATTGAACTACCCTGGATCTTTGAGATTCAGATCACTGGATCTTCAGGATCCTGTCTAGCATCTCAGTAAAGATTGTCAGGTACATCCCCTGGGCCTGGGGTAACCTGGTCTGAGTGTTGCAGTACTGAGGTGCTCAGTGCCATCTCCTGTTCCCTGTGGTTCCCAGTGCTTCCAGTAGGATATTCTAAACACCTGGGGCTTTCTCAATCCAAACATAGGGCCTTGAAGTCCAGATGTGTTCCATCTCTGGTGATGCTATCACTTGCCTTGCTAAAAGAGTTCCCTTTCCTATTAGCTTTAGGCTTCTGGGGTGGAAGATGTCAGTTTATGATAACTTCTCACTAGATTTCCTGTTCCTTGTTTATTCTGGTTAAAATTTAGTGTTTTGCTGGGGAAAGAGTAGAGAAGTAACTTACCTGTTGCCAGTTCAACCTGCTATCTTAAAATATTGCCTTTAAACAACCATATCATACCAATGAGTTTAGAGACTGTAGCGCCAATGCAATATTTACAGCACCCATGATCATAATAAAGATTGTGACTATAAATATCACGTGACGTTTGATCATTAAAATATACCAAACTCTCCAAGTAGAGGACAGAATTGAAGCATTTCTTTAGACACCAGAAAACCGAATCCCAAAACCAGTAAGCTGATTCCATCATAGTACCAAAGATATTCAGAAGCCATTATAATGCTGAGAGCCATAGCATCCTTCAGCCTTCCCACAAACCAATACAAGATCAATATTTACTCACAAACTTCTCTCCTTGTCTGAGCACCTCTCTCTCCCACCATCTCTGGCTCTGGCTACCAGCTTCCTGTGGGCTCTCCTGCACCCTTTAGCAAATTCCCTCCATCACAGGCTCCATGTGATTACATTCAGCCTATTAGGGGGCAGAGTTTACTTTCCAAGCAGGGGAGGTCTTCAAACTCCCCCCTAGGTCTTTTAAAGGGCAGGGAAGATCTTCAAATTCCCATTCCCATTACAGAGACCTAGAAGTATACTTAGATTGAGCTAAAGTTGAAAATTTATCTATAAAATAATATTGGCTATGAGACACATGATAGTTTGTTAAGTTGTTTGACAGACTTTTAGCCACACTAGATATATTATCATTTTTATGTTGTCATGAATGTTAATAATAGGCAGCTAGATGGTCTAGTGGAGATAGTGCCAGGCCTCAAGTCAGGAAGACTCATCTTCCCGAGTTCAAATTTGATGTCCGACACTTACTAGCTGTATGACCCTGTGCAAGTCACTTCACCCTATTTGCCTCAGTTTTCTTATTTATAAAATGAACTGGAGAAGGAAATAAGAAAACGCTCCAGTATCTTTGCCAAGAAAATCCCCAATGGGGTCCTAAAGAGTCAGACACAACTAAAAGGAATGAACAATGAATGAATGTTAAAAATACTGTCAATAATTTAGGTTAATAGCCCAGCCATTAATACTATAAAGAAGGCTCCTTGTAGGCACCTGTGGACAGCTAGGACTGTATACCATATAAAGCTACTTACCATTTAGCAGAGGTTCCTGAAGTGGGCAGTACTATCCCCTGGGGGTCACTGGAATTATTGGGGAGGGGGGCAGTGGTAGCCTCAGGTTCAATTGGGAGGCGTTGAATAAAAATAAGAGAACAGTGGAAGCATAAGGAAAGAAGAGAAGAGAAGAAAATTTTGAAAAGCTGTTCATACATGTTTCATCTCTTGTGTAACAGAGTTAAAGTCATAGTGATTACATTATTTTCCAAATAAACACACAAAATGCAAGTTATAACGGATCAGTGATCAAGTCGACGTGATTGAGTTCTTAATAAGCAAGTGTTGGCAGACCAGCATGTCACACATTGTCAGGAAGTCCAGTCTGCATTGGCAGGAGTATGTGTGTATAATGACTTATTTACAGTACAATACTATATAATTATATGATGCAATATCTCATCATCAAAATTTGATGCAAGAAAAGCTCCACAATTTACAAAAAATTATTAAGTTTAAGATGCATCATTTTTTAAAGTATTTTATATTTTTTTGAAAAAAAACACAAATTTTTAAGAAGCTAAAGGATTAAAGAAAGTAGATTTCCAGGGGGACCACTGAGTAATTGGGGGGGGGGGGTGAGGGAAAGGGAGTAGTTGACCAAATAAGTTTGGGAACCTCTGACTTAGAGTTACCAAAGCTACAGCTTGGCTCTCTCCACAAGTAAAAAGTCTTCCTAGATACTGGTTATATGTCACAATAACCAGCCTCCCCCTTGTTATTCAGGAAATGGGGCCATTTTCCAGAAATATATATATATATATATATATATATATATTTAATCACACGAAGCCTGTGATGGAGGGAATTTGCTGAAGGGTGGAGCAGAGCCCACAGGAAAGTATTAAATATTTTATGCTTTAGCAATAGCATACAGCAATTGAGTGCCTAGCCCTTCTTCCTGTTTTGTGAGTCTATTATATTCTCTCCAGTGCTGGAAATACTAGTAACTACCATCAGACAGAATTGTGTCTTAGTTGTTCCCCTAGGGAGTAGGGAGGTCTCCTGCCCTCTAAGAGATTCATATGTCTATATTGAGAGAATAGGTGAGTCAGTCTTTTATGATAAATTGATGGAGGAATAGTACCATATGAGGCTGAAACTGTAGGAAGGTGCCTAAGATGGCATCTTCTGATTGGCCACCCAATTCCTGGAATTGAGCCTAAGGAACAGGTTCTATTAACACCTCAATAGTCCCCAGTGACAAGCCAAGAATTTTTCTGTTTTTTCCATCTCACAGATTACTCATCATTGCCATTTCATAACAGAATGTTCTGTTATATTATAAAGATTTCTGATGCAAATCAAAGTCTCATAATCACTTGTCGTTGCTAAATTAAATAACAGGATAATAATATTACATTAAAAATAGTTTTTCCCTTAATTGAGTACCAGTTTTAGAAGAAGTAAACCTTCCAGATATGTGTCTATATGTGTGTGTTTGTGTCTGTACTACTAACATATATATGTACATATGTATGCATCAGTAATGAAAATGTATTTAGAATCCAAGGTAAAATTAGAATTGGAAAGGGGAAGAAGTAGAATGTTTCAAAATTATTGGTAAGTCTTTTTTGGATCTAAAATAGCAGTATTTAACAGTTCATTTCCTCAAAAAAGAATAGGGTGGCCCAATTTATCAACATTTCCAGCATGATTTAAATGCATTTCAAATCATAGGCTGAATTTGACCTGTATTCATATTACTCATTTAATATTTTAATAAAGAGGTGTCATCACAATACCAACAAAATATTTATGCCACACAGATATTTTCATTGTTATATTATACCAAAACAAATTATTAATACCTAATATCTCATATTTAGCATGAAAAGTTAATTTATCATAGTGTCATTACAAGCTACTAAATTCAAGTTCTCTATTAGCTCATCATTGCCCCTTTCTCCTTTCTAAGGCTTATCTTTTCACATTTTTTTCATCCTGTTCTCTAAGCTCTCCCTGTTCTTTACCTGCTTCCTCAACTCTCTTCTGGTAGTCCTCTTAACCGTGGTGCCAATTATTTTTTTCTGATTTATAAGTCTTAGACACTTATCCCTGTACCAAGGATATTGTCAAATAAAACTTGTCAAATCACTAGTCATCTTCCTTTTATTCTCACAACACCTAGGAGGCAGGTTCTATTAATTATCCCAGTTTCACAGATGAGGAAACTGAACCTGAGAGTGGTTAAGTAACTTGCCAAGGATCAAACAGCTAAAAAGTGCCTGAGAAAGGATTCCTACTTGGTCTTCCTTGCCTTGAGTCCCATGTTCCATCCTCTGGGCAACCTCACTGGCTTTGTAAAATGAAGGGGTTGTAAGTGACTTTTAAGGTCCCTTCTAGCTTTAAATTTATAATCCTAAACTCCTGTCATCCTTATTACATGGAATAATTTTCATGGTTATCTTATTTCACAAAGCTATTCAGAAACTTCACACCTTCATGGTATCAGGACCTTCATCAAGAAAAGAGGGTGTTTTGGATGTAGCAAACACTGAACATCACAAACCATTAAATTTACTATATCTTAACAAACAAGAAATACTCTACTGACATGGAAGAAATTATTACAGTTAAATTATAAAACCAATTACTGTATGTATGTAGGCACTTTGGATGGCCCCAGATCTGTTGATGAATAAGCAGCAAGACTGATGTATCATTGCACAGATTTCTCCCGCAGAGGCTATGATGGGGTCTAGTACCATATGGTTTTGCATAGGAAGATGGAGAGATGCCTAAATTTTTATATATTTCAGAGGGGATCTGTTCAGTGAAACGTGAACCCCTATCAGAGTCTATGCCAGCAGAAGGTCCGTGTGAAGGAATCACCTAGCATAAAAGACCTTTCTTAAGTAGGAAGGCAGTTTTCATAGCTTAAGGGAATGTCTCCACCTGACCAGCCATAACAAGGTGATAGCAAGAGGGCCCCAAAAGACCCAGAGCAGGACCTAGATAAAATCTATCTGAAGGGATATGAAAGGTATATAAGCAAGTGGCAGTCTGGCGGAGGCAAACTGCCTAAAGGCCTTTTGATTGAATACCTGATAAGTAGAGAGCACAGGGATGTGGTCCCAGGAACCACCCGGTGCCGTCTGACAGTATCAGTAATCCCCTGAGTTACAAAATGACCCCAGTATATACTAAAAAGCCAAACTGGCTGTAGAAACTCCGAGGTAGAAGTGACTTACCTTCTGGTGTGACCCAGACTCCTACCTGTTTAGCCCCATACTTGCGTTTGCTGTCTTTTTCACAGGAACTGAAGCATTTCAGGGTCTTGATGCTGAAGCTCCTATGAGGGGACTAGGGCACGGGGGCGCGAGGAAATGGCTACAGCCCCTGACAGATTCCCAAGCCCCAAATGCCTGCCTCAAGTGGATGTAGATGTTGACAGATTTCCCTTCCGCAAGCTTGCAGCCTTTGCTAGGGCCACAAGTTCAGTTGACTGAGTGCTGAAGGAAGTGTCAAGTGGTGCAGGCCAGGTGGTTTCTTTGTCAGAGACAGCCACAGTTCTGATGTAGTATACCTGATCTCCACAAAAGAGGAGTCATAAGTATAAAATGTCAGGTCCATGGGGTATCCTTGAAATCACTGCAAGTACACATAGTCAGATTTACTACACTGTTAAAATTGTAAGTGGACAACTTGGCTGCATCCCCCACAGGCAGATCGGGAAGAAGGGACACTGGGTTCAGAAGGTTGCATCTTTTTAAAGACACATTGTCACTTACAAGTAATGTTGTCTTGTATAGTGCCAGCTTCTGGTTAGAGAATGCTTGTATCTAGTGGCACAGGAGTAAGGCCTCAGCACAATCTCAGAGGAGTAGTAAACAGTCAAAGGATTGCTGAGGAGTAGGTCAAAGACCTTGTCTACCAAAATTACTATAGCTTCCACATCATGGAGACAACACAGAGCCCCTCTAACCACTGGGTCCAGCAAGATGAAAAAGTATCCAGTCGACCTGCAGTCAAGGGTCTGAGTAAGAAACCCAGAGGCCACCCCACTTTCCCTTTGTTCTTATACAAACAGGGAAAATGATCAGAATGCCAAATAGAGTAGCATGGAGAAGGGCTGCCTTCAAAGTAGCTAGAACATCCTTGTGCTCATTGGTGAGGCTTAAGAGTTCAGAAATATCCTTCTTTGTCAGCTCAACCAAGGGCTCGGTGATCTTGCTATAAGAGGGCACCCACTATCTGCAGTACCCAGAAGGGCTTGCTCTTGGTGTTTGATTGTTAGAAGACTGAGATTTTGAGGATTGAGATCATTTTGGGAGAGATCCACATAGAGTTGTGACTTAATAGAAAGCCTAAGTACTCAGCCTAATTCTTGCCCGATTGCAGTTTGTTTTTAGAAATTTTATGGCTTCTTTCTGCAAGTTGCTTTAAGACTTCCCTTCTTGGTTTCTGAGTGTCATTGGGAATATCATGAGGCACTAGAGTGGGTTTTGATTCGTTAGCTTTCCCTGGCTTTCATAAACAGGCAATTCCCTGTAATTCACAGATATCCTTTCCATGCCACTCAGGACATTGCTTTAAGAAGTAGCCCCTAATGTCTGGGAAAGACCAGTTTACAAAGGCATTATGGAAGCCAGACCCGCAAAGCATCTAACATTCTCACCTACCCTTTCAAAAAACTGATTTGGAGATTCATCCTTATTTTGAGTGGTGTCTTAGAACCTATTCCAATTTTCGGGACTCTTAGCACACTCTTCCATTCCCTTAATTAAGTAATTCTGTAGCCTGCTTCAACCTAGTGTGGTGATCAGGGTCATTTGGGTTCCATTGAGGATACAAGGGGGACCACTTTGGTTGGTTGCCTTGTTGTTTGTCTCCAGGAGGAGGTAAACAGCAGCTTCAATGATAGCTTTTCTTCCCCCAAGGAAAAGAATATGTCCAATAAGTCAGTTACATACCCCCAAGTGGAATTAGGACCTTGTCTTGTTGCCTGACACTGCCTAATAATTGCTTCTGTTTCCTCATTGAACCAGTGTCTTAGCCTGCCAGATGACTAGGTCAGAGGGCCTGAAGGGCTAGTGGATTCTGAATCAGACATTCCCCTGCCCTGAGGGTTTGGAATAATCTGTTCTTGCAGAAAAATAAAAGGCCCTAGATTAGAACAAAGTCAGGATAAAGAGGTGTGGAAGTAGAAGGAGATAGTACAGTATAGAGAGAGGATGGGCACCAGAGCAGAGGCTGCAGGCGGGAGAGTCAAGGAGACAGACCATGTCAGAAAGGGAACACCCAGTATTTTCATAGCCTGCATTCTGAGATCTCAGGAAGTTTTAATTCTTTTAATTAGTAATGATCAAAGTTTTCTTCTTTGGACCAGATCAGAGATCCATATGGATTTTTTTTTTATTTTAGACCAATCTTCACATAATCTTAGAGTTTTATTTTTAGTCATCTTGTGAATAGAAAGTTCTTCCTCTTCTCAAGCTAATAAGAACGTCTTCAAGGAGGTGTCTATCAGCTTATTAGAGCTGGCCCTCATGACACTCTCATGAGGGTCTGTTCACCTTGTCTGGATGTAGTTTAGAGAATGGAGGTCCAGGGAAAGGTGTTCCTTCACCTAGAAAGTCCCTTAGTAGAAAATCTTACCAGAGTGTTCTTTAGGGGGTTTCCACAGTGAAGGTTCTTTGATCCCTACAGCTGTTCACATCATCCCCATCCTGGCTGGCTTGCCACAACTGTTTACTGTTAAATAATGAAACTGAATATCATCCAGACAAGCAATTTATTTAGTAGTACATGCAGTTATAAAAACAGGTTTAGGATTCTCAGTAACCAAGAACCCAGAACTTTGGTTTTTATTCCATTCTAAACAGTTTGGAAGGGATGAAAAACAGGATGAAAGGGTTAAGACACCTGGTTTGTTGTTAGAAGAGGAGATCTAGAGACAGTGTGAAGTGAGGATAAGGATTGTCTGGATGGGATTGGGAGATGAGACACTGAGAAGAGAAAGAAAAGGGGTAGGTAGTTTTGTGACGTTCTTTGAGTCAGATGATTCTTGCAGAGGTAGGGGTGGGATGGGGAGAGAGTAATCTTGTGACGTCTCTAAACTCAGGTGACTTTGAGACTTCACAAAATGGATAAAGGCAAAATGGAGTCGGTGATGCTTTTTCAGTTGTTACAGAATTTTTGAATCAGTCATCTCTTTGCATTCCAATGACTAGTTAGAACAAAGATTAAATGCCAAATTAGAAGAAAGGATAAAAATGAAAAGACAGTCTGTGCAATTGTGAGAAGTCCAACCTGATCTGTTTAAAAAAACCCTTGATTATAAATGATGGGAAATGGACAAAGTTAAAGACATTGACTTCTGACTTCTATCACTGTTTTTTAGAGATGTTTAACTGATACAAAATAGTTGCTTCAAATGAGGAAGACCAAAGAAAAAAACCAGAAAAAGAAAATGCTTCAGCCAACAAACACTTGATCATCTTGCCAAGGCAAGAGACACAGCACCCAATGTGAAAACCTTTGAGTTTAGTACGTCAAAGCTCATTTGTAAAACATTACCAAAGTGAAAAATTACAAGATTTACACTCCACAAACAGGAAAACATTAAGTGGAAAACATTCCAGTAGAGAACTAACCTAGTTGTTTATATACGTATGTATATATGACCCTGAAAGACT
Source organism: Pseudochirops corinnae (assembly GCA_028646515.1). Lineage (NCBI taxonomy): Eukaryota > Metazoa > Chordata > Mammalia > Diprotodontia > Pseudocheiridae > Pseudochirops > Pseudochirops corinnae. The sequence goes on from CM053585.1 coordinate 175,855,471, forward strand.
AGCAAATTGATTTTTTTAAAAATGTGAACATATTTATCAGTATTTCTATAGTGACCTATTCTCTTCAGTGATGATAATGGAAGCACTACATTTTGACCTTAAATGCCTCATTCTTCACATGAGGACTCACTTGGTAATGGCACTTAAAGATGTGAAGTCGGTAAGAGTATCTGGATCTAATATAATACACACAAAAGAAATTTGTTCTGCTGGTGACATGGCTTTGAAAACACATAAGGATCAGTGTTTCAAGATATCTCAAGGAGTAGAAAAGATGATGGGTGACATGCAAATAGATGCAAGATCTATGATTTCCTCAGCACACGTACTCCCCCAACCAAAAGGATTTGCTCAAGGCAAGAACAGCCAGTTTACCACTATGTCAGTGGTAGGACTCAGGTCTAAGTCCATCACCCTGTCCACAATGTTATGCTACATTATCTCAGATAATAATAAGACATAAACAAGTATTTGCTTCCTCATCTATATAAAATTTTTATGAGAATAGTTTGTGAACGCAATAATGATAGATATCATTGATGAGTACAGAAAAAGGGAATAGGCCAACTTTTGCACATGGTGTACTGTAGGTGTCATATAGTCATTGTTTGTCAGAGGGGGCTACAGGAAGGCAGCACACTAACAAACTATTGGTAGAACTATAAATTGTTCGAACTATTCCGAAAAACAATTTGGAATTACTGAGAAGAGTGACTAGACAATTCATATCATATGGCTTAGCAATTACACTACTATATGTAATCTCAGACTCAGTGAAAGAAAGAAAAGTCCCACTTACAACAAAATATTCATAGTAGCAGTATTTAATAACCCCCAAAAAAAGGCCAGAGGAAAAAAGGGGGTACTCATTAATTGAGGAATGACTGAATAAATCGTGGTAAATAAATATGATGGAGTATTATTGTGCATAACAAACAATGAATGTGAGAAATTAAGTGAAACATTGGAAGATGTGTTACATGCTGAGGTCAGATAACCAATAGAATAATTTATACAGTTATAAAAATAAAAACATCACAGAAGCAGATGAACTTGAATTAATTGCAATGAATAATCTTGGTTTTGGAGAACAGAAGTTGAAACACATCTCCCCTCCCCCCCTTCAGTAGAGAGGTACAAACCTGGGATCAATAATAATGATATTGTTTTTAACATTTATTTATTTATTTACTTTTAGTTTATAACATTCACTTCCACAATCCCTTGAGTTTCAAATTTTCTCTTCCCTTCTCTCCTTCTCCCCTGACCATGGCAGCATGCAATCAAATATAGGATCTACAACTACCTTCTCATTAAACATTAGGTTGTAAAGAAGGATTATAACCAGTGGAATGAACAATGAGAAAGAGGAAACACAATAAAGCAAGAAAAAGAAAGAGAGCAAGTAGTCTGCTTCAATCTGCATTCACACTCCACAGATCATTCTCTGGATGTGGATTTCTCTTTCCATCATAAGTCCTTTGGAGTTGTCTTATAACCTTACATTGCTAAGAGGAGCCCGGTCTATCAAAGTTAGTTGTCACACATACATTGTGTCTGTAATTGTGTACAAATTTCTCTTGGTTCTGTTCTTCTCACGCAACATCAGTTTATATAAGTCAGTGATTCTCAACCTTCCTAATGCCGTGACCCTTTAATGCTTATATATGGGCGTATCTGCATGTGGGCAGACCTGCCTGGAGATGGATAGAGGAGCAATGTCTCAGTTCCTAATACCATCAGAAATACGTGTTTTCCAATGGTCTTAGACAACCCCTGTGACAGGGTCATTCAACTCCTAAAGGGATTGCGACCCACAGGTTGAGAACCACTGATATAAGTCTCTCGAGGTTATTATGGAGTCCGTCTGCTCCTCATTTCTTATAACACAACAATATTCCATTACATTCATATACTACAACTTGTTGAGCCATTCTCCAATTGATGGTCATCCCCTTGATATCCAATTCTTTGCTACCACAAAAAGAGGTGCTATAAATATTTTCGTACATACAGGTCCACTTCCCACATCTATGATCTCTTTGGGACACAATCCTAGAAGTGGGATTGCTTGGTCAAAGGGTATGCACTTTTATAGCCCTTTGGGCATAGTTCCAGATTGCTCTCCAGAATGGTTGGATCAGTTCACAACTCTACCAACAATGCATTAGTGTTTCAATTTTTCCACATCCTCTCCAGCATTTATCATTTTCCTGTTTCGTCATCTTAGCCAAT
>CM053585.1:175858205-175879386 GCA_028646515.1 Pseudochirops corinnae
GAGTATAATGTTCCACGGGAAAATATGGTCATTCAGTGAGGTGGAGGACTTTCAAACATTCTTGCTGAAAAAACCAGAACTGAAAAGAAAATTTGACACTGAAATACAAGAAGCATGAGAAGGTAAACATGGAAAAGAAATCATAAGGAACTTATCAAAGTTGAACTATTTACATGCCAACATGGAAAAACAACAATTGTAAGTTATGGAATTTTTCTCGGTATGAGGATAGATGAAGGAAATACAAATGTATATATACGCATACATATACATATGTCTATATAGGAAGGTTTATATATGCGTATGAACATATATCTGAGTAGGTGTATATATGAGTACATAGAGGGTACAAGATCAATTAAATAGGAAGGGACGATACACTAAAAGGTGAAATTCAGAGGTGGGAGAGGATTAGAATGAGAGGAGACAGAGAGACAGAATGGGGTTAATCATCTCATATAGAAGAGGCAAGGGATAACTGGAGGGGAAGAACAGGAAGGCAAAAGGAAAAGGGTCAAACCTTACTCTCATTGAATTTGGCTTAGGGAAGGAATGACAAACTTTAAACTGGGTATCTTGTCACACAAAAGAGTAAGGGGGATGGAGATGAGAGGTGGGATGACTGAGGGGAGGGCAAGGTGGGGGTAGGGTTGCTGGAAGTACACACTTCTGTAAAGGGACAGGGACAGGGTAGAGAATAGAACAAGGGGGAGCAGGATAGGAAGGAGGGACATATAATCAGTCTCTCACAATATGCCCACTGTGGAGATGTTCTGCATAACTACACATGTACAGTCTGTATTTAATTGCTTGTCCTTCCAGTGGGGGTAAGTGACAAGGGAGTAAGAGAAAGAATCTAGAATTTAAAGTTCTATAATCAAATGTTAAAAAATATATGTGTATATATATATATATATATATATTATTATTATTATTATTACTATTATCATTAACTACATCTAACTGGGAATTGCCCTACTGGAAAGTCAGAGGGGTGAGGGGGAGGACATAGGAGAGAGCAGATTGGGGGAACGGTTATACAGTGGGATGGCTCTTTGGAGGTGCTGGATAGGGGAAAGATGGGGAGAAAATTCGTAACTAAAAATCTCGTGGAAATGAATGATGTAAACAAGAAAACGAATAAATTAATTTATTTAATTAAAAAAGAATCAGGACTCCTCTGCAGATATTTAGGCCACTAGAAGAATCTAAGAAATAGAAAAAGATTTGACAATAATCTAAAGGACGAGCAAGAGGACAAAGCTGCCAAATGTGATGGAAAGGAATGGAATTAAGGGTACAAATAGAGCTATTAGCCTGAGAAAAGGAAGATTAATTTAATAGGGATAATATAAAGTGCAAAGCTTTGGTTTAATCAAATTAATTGCACAAATACAGAAAGCAGAAGGCTTGGCTAGACAACAACTCACATGAAAAAGATACAGGATTTTTATAAATTGCAAGCTCAATTAGTACACAGTATGACATGACAAAGAAAGAAGCTAACATGATCTCAGGCTGAATTAACAGAAGCACAGTGTCCAGAGGGAGCAAAGTCATTAAATCAAAGATTTGCAGTTGGAAGGAACCTTAGAGATCCTTTGGTCCAGGGGATCTTAATTCTTTTGTATCATGGAGCCTTTTGGCATCCTGGTAAAACATATAGATCCCTCCTCTGAAGAATGTTTTTAAATGCATAGGATTACAAAGGAAACTAATTATATTGAAATGTATTTATTGAAATATTAAAAAACAAAAAACAAGTTCATGGACCCCATGTTAAAAACCCCTGATAGTCCAGCCCCCTTAATTTTTTTTGCTTTTTTTTTTTTGGAGGGGGTAAGGTAGGGCAGTTGGGGTTAAGTAACTTGCCCAAGGTCACATGGCTAGTTTTTGTGTTAAGGGTGTGAGGCCAGATTTGAACTCAGGTCCCCCTGACTCTAGGGCTGGTGCTCTATTCACTGTGCCACCTACTTGCCCTAGCCCCCTTATTTTTAAAGACTGAGACCCTCCCCCCCACAGAAAATGCATGATTTGTCCAGGGTTATAGAGGTACTTCATTACTGACCCAAGACTTGAACCTTCACCCCTTGACTCCAAATCTAATATTGTGTCCACTATACCATGGCCTCTCCGTAGGTGATATTCCTACTGGACCATGCTTTGATCATATTATTTGACCTGGAGTACTACATGCACTTCTTGACACTATGCTTTAGGAAGGCCATTTGCAACTTGGAGACCATATTACATGCTCATGTCTTGCAGGAGCTAGAGGTATATAGTCCAGAGAAGAAGGGACTTAGGAGGATATGAGAGCCACAATCAATATTTGACTTTTTTGGTGGGTAGACACTGCAGAAAGACAGGTAGTATTAGATCTGTCTAACATTTGACAGCTACTTAGTGTACCCTGTCATTTGAGATCATCCAGAGAGGACTAGGTAACCACTTTTCATGGAGGTTGTAAGAAAGAATCCCTCCTCAAGTGCACCTTGAACTAGATGGCCAGCATACAGTGCCCTTTGCATTCTGTAGTTGGGTAGTCTCTTTTGGATTCATTATTTGTGACGTGAGAAAGCACCTAGACCTGAGGAAATTAGATGGAAAGAGGTTGATTTGGTGAAAAGGCAGAACATGATGAAAGCCCTGGATTGGCAGGAAGGAGAACAATATATTTGCCTACTAGTGAGAGCAGACTTGGATAAGGCAGCATAAAGTGGGGAGGGTGAGGCCAGTCATTCAAACAAGTATTTATAAAGTGTTCTCTGTCCATTGAGCATTGTCCTAGTCTTGGGGGGAAAAACAAAGCAGCTGGAGATGTTTAATCAACAGTACATTTATTGAGTATTCTCTGCCTTCAAAGAGTATAATATCCTATTTGAGAGATAAAAGAGATACAGTTATAGAATGTGCACAGTAGCATATAACTAAATACCAAAAGTATTCTTGATTAAAAAAACCCTGCCTGAGACAAAAATTAAAATATAGGTTATTTTTGAGCTTCTTTTCCCTGTCTCCGAGGGTATTTGGTATCCTTTTGCTACTCTCTACTAGCTAAAAATCTCTACTCTCACTTGTTCAATTCCTTTCCCTCATCCTTCCCCTTCCAAATTCTCCCATGCTTCAAAATTAGTTATCTTTCCTGTTCCTAACACAACTCCCAATTTCTTGTAATTGTGTCTGATGTGAACCAGGAGGAAATCATATTGTCCTAATTCACAGTGAGGAATGATTGGGGAGAGCCTTTTAATTCTCTGAAGAGTATCATTATGATTAGTAACTTGAGAAAATCTCTAATTAGTAGAATTTCTTACAGTAGAGCAAAATGAAGAGTTGAAGGTCAGCTTGCAGTTAGAGGCAGAAATTTGAGAGCAGAACAGACATCTGGGAGCCTCATAGAACACACCACATCGATCTGATAGGTATAAGTGCTATTTAAAGTTCATAGAGGAAAAAAAATACACTGACCTAGGTTAGTCTGAAAAGGCTTAATAAAGAATAGTAATAACTGATTATAGCACTTTAAGGTTTGTTTTTCTCTTCTGAATGACTTAATTGCCATTTCTGTTGCCCATGTCCAAATCTGTTGGGGGTTTTTTCTTTCTTTATTATAATAGCCTTACATCACGTCTACCCAAAACTGGAGAAACCATCCATGGACATAAGTTTTTTATTGGCTTTGGAGGAAAAGGTGCTAACCAGTGTGTGCAAGCAGCCCGGCTTGGAGCCAAGACTTCTATAGTGTGCAAGGTAAGTATAACGGAGAATAGAGAGATTTATATGGGTCAAGCATTCTGATTCTCTTAAAAACAGAATAAAAATTTTCTGAAAATTCAGATAGGAGAAATAATTATCCTTCAAAGCCCTTCATTGGTTTTATCATCACTAGTTTCTATGGCAAGTGCAAATTATGCAAGATACGTACGGCCTTACTAATCTCAGGACCAGGATTTAAATTGAGTATGAGAGACACTGATAGAGTTCCTGTGGATTTCCAATCCAGCCTCGAAATCACAACCAATCAGCAGGTATTTAGTAAGCACCTAGGATCACATTTAAAGCCAGAAGGGATCTTAATTATCTAATCCTTCACCTTTCCTTCATCTTGAGGATGAGGAAAATGAGCCTCAGAGAAAAGAAGTGACTTGCCTAATGTCACAGAAGTAGTAAGGGAGAAAAGGAAGCCTTTTTCCCACTGTTCCACATGATTTTCTGCTGTATGACAATCATTGGGTTATGTCCTGAGACACCAAGATGAAAATCAGAGTCCATGCCCTTCAGAAGCTTAAGTGTTATGGGAGAAACAACATCTACACACATAAGAAGATAGAAAATAGATACAGAGCAACTACTTGGTAATTATTTTTGGAAAGGAAGCATTAGAAACTGGGGGTGTCTGAAAAAGGCCTCACGTAGGGTGGAAAAGTAGATTGGAGCCAGATTGTAATGAGATTTTAAATGCCAAATAGAGAAATTTTTATTTGATCCAAGAGGGATTAGGGAACCACTGGAGCCTCTTGAGTAGGTAAAAGACATAGTCAGACCCAGAGTGTCCCTTCAACAGCCGGATGAAGTATGGATTGGGGAAGAAAGAGATTGGCAAGAGATGGACAGCGTGGAAGGCTGTTACGCACTTCAGATTGGAAGTGATGAGGTACTGAGGTGGAGGGGTGATCATGTGAATAAAGAGAAAAGGACAGATTCAAAAGTTATCGTGGAGGCATTATGATACTAGCCCTCCTTTACATAGCACCTATGGTGTGGGAGGCCTGTGCTAAGCACTTTACAGATACCTCATTTGATCCTCACAACAACCCTGGGAGGTAGGTGCTGTTATGATCCCCACTTTACTGTGGAGGAAACTAAGGTAAAAAGAGGTCAAATAACTTTCCAAAGGTCACACAGCTAGTAAGTGTCTGAGAGTGAATTTGAACTCACATCTTCCTAACTCAAAGCCCAGCATTCTATCCACTTCCAGTAGTCATGGCTACTGTTAAATCCTACCTTCTACAGAAAGCCTTTCCCAGTCTCTGTTAATTACAGTGCCTTCCCTCTGTTGATTATTTCCTATTTATCTTGTGTATATCTTTTTTGTATATAGTTGTTGGCATGTTGTCTCTCTTTATTAAATTGTGAACTCAAGGCAGAGGTTATCTTTTGCCTATCTTTGTATTTCAAGTGTTTAACAGAGGGCCTGGCACAAAGTAAACAATAAATGTTTATTGAATGACTGCTGCTCAGATTTGGGGGAGAGGAGAGAGAATGAGGGAGAGCAAAGAATTATGGGTGACTGATCTTGGGTTACAAGAAGGCTGATCACATCTTGCCAAATTCCAACCCTAGATCACTCCCACCATTCCTCTTTGTGACTTTTCTTCACATTCTACTTAATTGAAATGAAAGAAGTCACAAAACCTTGCTGATTGAGTTCACTACAGGTTTATGTTATTTGATCCTAACTAGGCCTTCAGGCAGCAAGGCAATCCTTCTACAACCTAATCATTTCTCAGTCCCAATCTCCATAGCAGCTGTCCAAACCTTCTCTTCTCTCAAGACTCCTACAGTACCTCCTCTCTACACCCTCTCAATAGAAGACCTCACCTTCACACTTCACTGGAAACACTGAAACCATATGCCAAGAATTCCCTCTTCTCTACTCTTTTTATCTCACATTACTCTGATAATATTCCCCACTATCTCCTTTTTCCATTTTGTCTGTGATGAAGAGGTGACCCTTCTCCTTGCCAGGTTCTTTACATGCACCCGTGTTTCCATCCTTCCTGTCTTCTCCAGCAGATTGCCCTCCCATCATCCCCAGTCTCTTTAATCTTAAGTCTCTCTCTACTTGCTCCTTCCCCTGCATACACTTATGTCTTACCCATCCTTAAAAAACACTCATTTCGAGGGTGGGTAGGTGGCACAGTGAATAGAGCACCGGCCCTGGAGTCAGGAGGACCTAAGTTCAAATATGGCCTCAGACACTTAACACAAAAACTAACTGTGTGACCTTGGGCAAGTCACTTAACCCCAACTTCCCTCCCAGAAAAAAAGCGAAAAAAACCCCACTTGCTTGGTCCTTTTATCCCTACTAAGTATTATTATTCTATATCTATTAAGCTCCTTGTTGTTAAGTCGTTTTTCAGCTGTATCTGACTCTTCAGGATCCCATTTGGGGTTTTCTTAGCAAAGATACTGGAGTGTTTTGTCATTTCCTTCTCCAGTTCACTTTTCAGATGAAGAAACTGAGGCAAACAGGGTTAAGTGAGTTGTCCAGGTCAGTAAATCTCTGAGGCCAGACTTGAACTCATGAAGATCTTCTTAACTTCAGGTTGGGCACTCTATGCACTGTGCCACCTACCTTCCCTCTTATGAAAACCATCTAAACTAGCTCTCTCTGCTTTCTCTCTAACTTTCTGCAGTCTAGATTCTGACCTCATTATCTACATGAAATTACCCTGTTCAAAATTATCAATGATTTCTTAACTTTGCAAGATTGCAAAATCTAATGGCCTTTTCTCAGTCTTTATTCTTCTGACTTCTGTCTTTTGCATTTAACGCTGTTGACTACCTACTTTTCCTGGATTCTTTCTCCTTTCTAGGTTTTCGTGACCCTGCTCTTTTTTGATTCTCTGCTTATTTATCTGTCTGCCTCTTCTTCAGTCATCTTTGCTGGATTTCCATCCAGGTCACACCCACTAACTCTGGATTCCCCGAGGTATGTCTTGAGCCCTCTTCCATTTTCTTTCTCCACTATATCACTTCATAGTTTCAACAATCTCTCATTGATTCAGTTATGATCTCCATGTAGATGATCCCCAGGTCTATATATCTAGCCCTACTCTTTCTTCTGAGCGATAGTTCCATATCAGGGGGCTATCTCCAGTCATCTTGATTTATATCTTGCCACAGGACTCAGATGACTCCAAAGGAGAAAGTGAAGATGGTCACTTTGCACAGACTTCCCTCACTCAAATCCAATTCACTTACAAGTCACGGCATCACCCTCCTGATGTCATGATTCTCTTCAAGAATGAAGAACAAACAACAACAGTTGTCTATTGGATATTTCATAATTATCTCAAACTCACTGTGTCCAAGTCAGAACTCATTCTATTTTCCCCACAAACCTTCCCTTATTACAGATTTCTCTATTTCTGTCAAGAACACCACCATCCTTCCTGCCACCTGAGATTGCAACCTCAGTGTCACCCTTCACTTCTCACTATCACACATCTGCCATATCCAACTAATTGCCAAATCTTGCTCCTACTTTCACAATACCTCTTATATAAGTGCTTTTTTCTCTCTTCACATTACTCTCTACTCTGCCACCCTGGTTCAGACCCTCCATTGCCTCTCCTGAATTATCTTAATAGTTTTTTTTAATTGGTCTCTCTGCCCCAAGTCTCTCCCTTCTCCAATCCATCCTTCGTACCAAGTTGTCAAAGTGACTTTCCTAAAGCATGTCTGACCCTTCCCTCTCAATAAATTCCAGTGGTTCTTTATTACCTCCAAGATCAAATTTAAAGTGCTTTGTTCAGCATTTAAAGTTCTTCATAACCTGGTCCCCAGCTTTTCTAATCTTCATAATTTTACTCCCTTTCACACATTCTATAATCCAACCATATTTAGAATAATATTCAATCAGTTTAATGTTCTTCATGCACAGCACTCCATTTCCTGTCACCAGGTTTCTCTACTGGTTTTTCCCTGTGCTAGGAGCTCTCTACCATTCACCCCTGCCTCTGAGTACCCCTTACTTCCTGCAAAGCTTGGTTCAGATATCACCTTCTATAAATGGCCTTTCCTGATCTCAACTTCTAGAACTTTCTCCTCTACTTTTTTCTTCCATGTGCTCTTTATGCATATTGTATATATCTTTTTCTATACAAGTGAGCTCCTTGGAAAAGAGACACTATTTTTTTGCTTTTCTTTGTATCTCCCAATGTGTAGCACAATGTCTGGCACAAGTTTCATAAATACATGTTCACTGATTAATTTGATTGTTATCTCATATAGAAATAGGGAAATTCCCAAAATAGGTGGGTTTTAGGGAAAAAATAATTAATTTTTTACACCTTGGGCTTAAGATGTCTGGAGTATCTAGTTACAATTATCAACAGACATTTACTTGATGGAGACATGAAGTTCAGTCAGGAGAGAGATTAAGGCTAGATATATAGATCTGGCATTCACCTTCATAGAGCTGATAATTGAACAAAATGAATTGATCGTATTTGGATAAATTTAACTTCAGCAACAAAACTTTTGGATATTTAGCCAAATGGCTAGTGTTTTACTTATCTTTAAATTATATCCATCTGGTATGATAAGTGGCAAACCTTTTGTTTTTTGCTGTGATAAACATTTTCAGACAATCCTGAAGATACACAGAAGTTTTTATTTACATTTCTCTCCATCTTTCTGAAACGATTTGAAAATGAACCATCAGAACCTACATTCTTTTTTATAAACTTTTTTTATTAAATATTAAAACTTAAATATACAATAAGAAAAGAAACATATTACAAACTTAAATATTGAAACAAATACAAAATGAGAAAAGAAAGAAAAACATTGCCCTGTGCACAGTGGAATATAAGAGAAGATTCAAAATAGAGGGCAATAAATTTCCATTTTAAGAAAGCCTATATAATAAATACTGCATATTGTGTTGAGAGCTGTCCATCTTTTCTTTGCTTCCTTGTAAGTTTTCTTTTGTACTCTGCTGTACACTTTTTACTCTGTTCTTTGTTCCCCTTTCCTCTTTCCCCCCTCCCCAAGGCTACAACTAAGTTCAGAGATATAGATATAGATATAGATATATATACACAAATGTATTTATGTGTGTGTACATGCATGCATCTATATACATAAACATATACAAAGATATGTGTATATATACATAATATACCTGTACATACATACATATACATATACTTAGATATCTATAATCATACTCACATATACACAAATACATTCATATGCATCTATGTAAGACCATACTATAATTATTTGTCCTCTTTCTCTGAGGGTGGATAACCTCTTCCTTCATAAGTCCAGGTCTTTCCATATTTGTCCAAGTCCACCAACTTATTTCCTACACCACAGCAATATTCTAACCTTATACTCTCTAGTTATTTTAAATAGTCTAACACAATACTGATGAATATGGCTGACACAGTGTAGTTTCCCTATTTTTTTCTTTTGAATAAATCTATTTTAGCCTTCATTTTGTCTGAGATCATAATTACCACCTTTTCTCCCTTTTCCCTAATAAATTCAACTCATGGTCTTTATTTTATATTTTTGTGTATATTTTATTTCCTGTCCCTCTTCACTCCTTTACTTCTACCCACCACCTTGCCCTCCTGTTGTTTAATTTACCTCCCCAAGGATCCCTCCCTTATCTTCCCATTCTCATTAATCTAAACACCCTTCTATAGCCCCATTTATCCTATCCCTTCACCCTCTTGTCTAAAGATCCCTCCCTTATTCTCTACCCCCTCTCTATCCTCTTAGTGTTTTATTTCTTCCTAAATTTTTATACCCTTCTATACCCTTCTAGATATATATGTATTATTCCTTCTTGAACCCATTTCCCATGAAAGTAGGTTTTTCAGAACTACCAGCCCTCTTCCCCAATTTAATTCCCTTTGTGTTTGTATGAGATAATTACTCTTTTGTATTAGATAACTTGAATTACCTCATTTGTATAAACTTTTTAGCTGTTCCTAAATGGTTTTACTTTTAAAAATCATATACTACTCAGGTCTACTCCAATATGTTTTACAAATGACCCAATTACTAATAACAATATTAGACGTACATTTTACATTTCTTCGTATGTCCTTATTGAGTCTTTGATATGTACTTTGTATTTCTCTTGGGTCTTATAAGTCAAATCTTCTATTAAGTTTAGGTATTTTGGGTTATTTTCCAACAAAATCCTGAAAATCTGACAATTTATTAAATGTCCATTTTTTTTTTCATTCTGGATTGTACTTAGCTTTGCTGGGTGTGATGCTTTTGGGAAAAATCTACGTTTTTGCCAAAGGTGAAAGGGTTATTGCCTTCACCTTTTGCATTTAATGATATTTGAAGATTCATTTATACCTTGTGATATTTTTAAAAAGGGATTTATCCATCTTTAATGGAAATAAGGCTTAATTTATTTTTTTTTCTTAGGGAAAAAAATGGAAAGAACAAGTTTAGTACATTGCAGATTTTACTGAAATGTCTCTGAGCTGTCAGCCTTCAGTTCATTATTGTATACAGCTCTTTTCTCTCCACAGGATTCCTTCAGTGATTTACAGGCTATGCAATTATCATTTTACCTATTACTGAAGTACAGCTTTATTAATCTGTGACGAATATGATAGAATTCACCTCTCCCAGCTTGATCAAACACATGTAATATGAAGAATTCAAATGAAGAAAACCTCATTTTACAAGAATGTCTTTATATTTAAAGCTGAATTATTCGTCATTAAATCAATCCACAAATGTTTATTGGCCATGATAAATACAGTAAACTTTTAAGTGTTAAGAAGTATGAGATGTAGTCTGCCTTCAGGGAGTTTCCAGCCTAGCTAAGGGGATAATACATGTTCATATAGTTAACTGACAATACAATTTGTGTATGATGTGTCAATAAGTGGTATATACAGGAGGAGGAAGAGATCCCTGGGGGCTAGAATGATCTGAGAAAGCTTCACATTAGAGGTGAGGCTTAAGATGGGTATTTAAGCCCTAGCAGGCTTTGGATAGGATTGAAGGAAAGAAGGGAGTGACATGAGCAAAGGCAAGAATTTTAAAGGTGTTTTCAGGAGATAAAGGAAAGCCAGCATGGCTAGATTGGAAAGAGGCAAGGTTTCAGGGTAATTTGGGACAGGACTGTGACAGACCTTAAATTGTTCACTGTAAGCCATAAGAAAAACCATTGGAGATTTTTGAGATTTCAAAAGAATTGAAGTCAGTAAATTAAATAGCTTATTTTTATTAACCATCTACAATGTAGTAAGTACTATGTTAGCATTTTCCCTGTAGAAAGCCAAGTACTATAGTGGATATCGATAATAGCCAATAGTCAACATTTATATATTGCCTGCATTGTGCCAGACACTGTGCTGAGTGCTTTACAAATTTTATCTCATTTGATTCTCACAACAACCCTGAGAGGTAGGTACTAGTTTTATCCCCATTTTATAGATAAGGAAACTAAAGCAAACAGAAGTTAAGTGAATGACCCAGGGTCACATATCTAGTGTATGTGTGTAAGGCTAGATTTGAACTCAAGTCTTCCTGACTCCAGGCCCAGAGCCCTATCTACTGCACTACCTAGCTGCCTCTAGATCTACAAGATACCAATACAAAAAACAAAATAGCATTTCAGCTCACATTTATTTATTAAGTGTCTACTATGTTCCAGGTAATATTCTAGGTATTGAGAATACAAGTACAAAGAAAGACACGATTCCTGCCTTCAAGAAGCTTACTATATGCAGGACATAGAGCCTTTACACAGATAAACATAATACAAGGTTGGAGAGTTAGTAGGGAAAAGAGGAAATCTGACCAAGTACTCTAGGAATATTCAAGGAGGGAGAGGGCACTAACACCTGGGGAGATCAGGGAAGACTTCCCGATCGTGGGCAGGTACTGAGTTTTATTTTATCTTTGTTACTTCCCCACCACCTAGCAAACTATATTATTAGCAATTAACAGGTTTTTGTTGATGAATGAATGAATGTCATGGCTATTGAGTAGAGGTTGAAGTTTATATTTATAGATTGCAGCCATGGAACTTATGAAATCACATCACCTGTTCTTTTTTTGGTTTATGCATCTATTTCTATGCCCTTGTAATAGAACTCAAGTACTGCTGACCATGATGAGAGATAAGACAGTTTCTGCTAAAACTAAACAGGTTAGCCTGGACTTGACAACCCAGAGCACTGATTTATTTAATCATCATAATATAGTAAAATGTTAAGGTTGCTCAAAAGGACAAAGGAAAACATACTTCTTTATAGGCTTGGAAAGTAGCCTTTATAGTCTTTCAGCATTTTCTTACCCACATTGATTTGTTGTTCTTGTTGTTGTTGTTCCGTAATTTCAAGTCTTGTCTGATTCTTTATGACTCCATTTGGGGTTTTCTCAACAAAATGGAGTAGTTTGCCATTTTTTTCTCCAACTCATTTTACAGATGAGGAAACTGAGGCAAATAGTGTTAAGTGACTTGCCCAAGGTCACACAGGTAGCATCTGAGGCCAGACTTGAACTCACAAAGATGAGTCTTCCTGACATAAGACCCAGCACCCTATCCACAGTGTCACCTAGCTGCCCCACTAATGTTGATGCAGGCTGTTATTTTTACATGAAACAACAATATTTTCTCTCCAGTGCAAAAGCCACTTATTTTTCCCCAATTTTTTAACATTTTTATTGAAAGTTTTGAGTTCCAAGTTGTATCACTTCCTCTTCCCCCTCCTTCCTTACTCCCTAAGATGGTAAGCAATCAGATATAGGTTGTACATATGCAATTATGTAAAACATTTTCCATATTAGTCATTTTGTATGGGACAACTCAAATAAAAGAAAAAAAGAAAGAAAGTAAAATTAGCATGCTTCAGTCTATATTCAGTCAACATCAGTTCTTTTTCGGGAGGCACAGAGTATGCTTCATCGTTAGTCCTTTGGGATTGTCTTAGATCATTTGTATTGCTGAGAATAGCTAAGTCATTCCTAGTTCTTCATCGAACAATATTGCTGTCACTGTGTACAGGTTTCTCCTGGTTCTGTTCACTTCACTGTGCATCAGCTCATGTAAATCTTTCCAGGTTTTTCTGAAGTCATCCAGATCGTCATTTCTCATAGCATGATATTCCATTACAATCATATACCGCAGCTTGTTTAGCCATTCCCCTATCCCATTCTTAGCCACTGCAAAAAGAGCTGCTGCAGATATTTTTGTACAAATAGGTCCTTGCACCTTTTGGGGTGTCTTACAGATATAGACCTAGCAGTGGTAAAAGCCACTTATTTGGAAAAACCAAAATGGTTAAACTTGCTTTACAGCAGCATAAAAAAATAAAAAAATTTCCAAAGAAAAAATCATAGAATTATTCATTATAGAAATGAACAGATGGGACACAAGATAAACTGATATGAAATTTCTCTTTCCTTGGCACCATTAATTTACTTCTATAAACCACACTCCCCTGTAGTAAGCCAGAATTCCAGCTGTGATGATGTAAGTCCATTTGGTGGCACATGGAAAAACCACTGATGTTGAGCTAAGGGAAAATATATGTTAAGAAATTGTGAATAAGAATAAGAAGCATGAATTACATCAATATTTTTGTAATGACACATCCACTAGAGAGGCATGTAATGAAACACTTACAGGAGTTTGGTGCCGTGTAGTTTCATGTACAACCAAGTCATAGACCAGGGTAGTCCAGTGATAGTTGTTGATGATATTTTAAGATGAAAATTCCTACAGATGTTAAGAAAAATGAAGTGAATGTGCCCAGGATGAAGAAATTGCACGGGCATCCTGCGCAAGACCTAGCCAGATTTGTTTGAGTACTCTCCTCCTCCTCATATGTTCTTTGGCCATAAATCAAATTATCACTGCTAACATGGAAGCAGAAAGAGGAAATCATTTCAAAACATACTGAAGTATATTCCAACATCTAACATGTCTCTATTTGCCAGAAAATTCTTTGAAGATGGGTAATTCTTATTTGTTATTTCAAAGGATCTTGGATTTAGACCTTAAAGGGACCTTAGAGGCTATTAAGTCAAACCCCCTCATCTTATAGGTAAGGAAACTGACAGTTTGTGACTTGCCTAGAATCACACACCTAGTAAGTGTCCAGAGCAGGATTCGAATCTCAGTCTCCTAGGAAACAGCACACACAGGAGACAGCTAGCTCTCCAAGATAGAGAGGCTGCCTCTATACCAGCCTGGTAAAGTAAAAGTTAACACTCAATCTCTTGTCAAAGGGCCGGGATTCAAATTCCAGCTCTGCTACTGTGTGACCTTGGGCAAATCACTTAAATTTCTCTGGACCTCAGTTTCCTCAAGTACAAAATGAAAGGATATAACCTCCAAGGGCCCCTTTTTCATTTATTTTCTTTTTTGTTTCAATTTCAATTTTTTTTTGTACTTATCAAAAAACTATTTTCTTTCCCTCCTCACTCTCCTAAAGGCAAGGACTAGGGGGAAAGGATCTTGTAACAGATATGCTTAGTCAAACAAAGCAAATTCTCACACTGACCATGTCCAAAAAATATCTACACCCAGAATCCATTACCTCCCTATCAGGAGGTGGGGAACGTGTTCCATCATCAATTCTCTAGAATTATGGCTAGTCATTGCATTGAGTCTTTAAGTCCTAAGTCTTTCAAAGTTGTCTTTACAATGATGATGTTACTGTAAGAATTGTTCTTCTGGTTCTAATCACTTCACTCTACATCAGTCCCTACAAGTATTCTCAAGTTTCTCTGAAACTGTCTCTTTCATCTTATCTTATGGTACAATAGTATTTCATTATATTCATATACCATAATTTGTTCAGCCGTTGCCAATTGAGGGATGCACTATTAGCTTCCAGTTCTTTGACTCCATAAAAAGAACTACTACAAATAATTTTCTACGTGTGAGTCCCTAAAGGATAGGAGACAGTATGCACCAGGTAATTCACACCACCACCAACCTTAACCAACGTGTGCCCTTAGACCTTGATGGAGACAACCCAGAGCCCAGGACTCTGAATCCAAGAACCTTGAGAATAGTAGTATCTCCTAAGCTAGCAGACCTAATTCCAACCTATAACCTGCAGCCACCATTGAAGGGAGTAATCATTAGTAAGAAGGGGCCCACCTTTCACATCAACATCAGCAATAATTGCCAACCAGGTGCCACCAACAGGTAGATGAGCACAGGAACCACAGAATGTCCTTCCCTCTCCCCCAGACCACTAGTTCTGCTTCTAGCCCCAGCCTCACAGCCTTTCCCAATCAACTCAGCAAAATACCTTTGGAGGAGAGACAGGTGGCAGCATGTACCAGGCAGGTCAGGGTACCACCATCTCCCCTCAGACCTGCATGGAGACAGCCAAGGACCTTGAACCCAAAACACTGGCAATGGCAATGCCTCCAACTGCATCCATAGCCATGGATGCTGTTGAAGGCAACTTGGGTTGAGATGGAGCATAGAAATGACTACAGCCACATCTGACAAAATTCTTGTCACCAAAGTCCTTAGTAGTGTCAGTGGTTCAGCCTCAGAAATTGATATTTTATCAATGTAGTAATAAGAAGAGGCATCACCATCTGCCCTTGCTACTTTATCCTAAGCACCATGTTCCTTCCATCTGACTTAAGCTGAAAGTTCCTTATGTGTTTATTCTCTCCCCCATTAGAATGAGAGCCCCTTGAGAGCAAGGACTGTCTTCTTTTTGTATCCCTATGCTTAGAGCAATGCTTTGCATAAAGTGCTTTCCAAATACTTCATATGTTCATTAAGAGGTTTTCCCTTCACTCAGTTATCTCTTTAACCTAAATCCAAAAACAATAATATATATTGAAAAGAGTCATGACTGGAAAGACGTGAAAAAAATACAAAATTTTAATTTAGTGTTTATTGCACTTAAATTCTCTATGAAAAAGAGACATTTTCGATCAGGACCCACACTGCATTATTTTAAGAGTGTACACTGTGAAAGCTGATTCAGACCTACTCTCCTAAAGGAGATGATATGATCTGAGAGAGAGAGAGAGAGAGAGAGAGAGAGAGAGAGAGAGAGAGAATGATATCAGATGGCAAGCCTACGGCTACTACTACCACTGAAATACTAAAAGAACTAGAGAAAGTCCTTAAGCACATGGGGTAAATTCTTGTAAAATTTATAGAAGGAAACAGACAATAATCACAAAGTATAAGATGGCATATATGGGTACAGTTCATTCAGTAATAATAACTGACTGAGCTACAGTTATGTTCAACTTTTAAAATATAATTTGCCTCAGCATGCACATCTCTGCTGCCCCCTTGTAACTCTAAGATGATGTGTTTCTTGACGGCATATGTTAGTAATCTTTGTATTCTCCACAACACTTAGCACAAGCATTTGAATACAGTAGTTATTCAGTAATTATTTGAATAACTTAGTGAGACTGTTTTTTGCCCTTTTGGAATATCTCCCTGTAAGACCTACCACCAACTACCATTACTAACTTTTACACTTTAGATTGAGATTTACCTTTCATCTTCATTTTAATCATATTTCATCAACATAAAAATGTTAGTTTATAGGGAGGAGAGCCTTACAATGTGATTTTAACTTGAGATCAACACACCTGTTTAAAAATAAACAATATTATTCTAGTTATTTGTAGCATCCTATGCTGGGACTCACCCAACTGTGCAACACCTGATTTTTCCCAAAGGAAAGACTTAGAAAGGAATTTAAAAGAAAGAAGAGTTTTTTTGGTATGACTCACAGAAGTAAGAAATTGGATAAT
This sequence comes from Pseudochirops corinnae, assembly GCA_028646515.1. Lineage (NCBI taxonomy): Eukaryota > Metazoa > Chordata > Mammalia > Diprotodontia > Pseudocheiridae > Pseudochirops > Pseudochirops corinnae. Next base: position 175,874,745 of record CM053585.1, read on the forward strand.
TCAATACTTACCTGGCATTGGAGTTGGGCCAACTTGCTATAGATAACTCCTCTTTGGCAGAAATATTCCTACTATACAAGGATTCCCCTGCAGCAAAAACTCCTTGTATTAAGCTTTCAGTATTGTAGGACTTGGGAGGCAGTCAGGTATAGTGGATAGAATGCTGGACTGAGTCAGAAAGACCTAGGTTTAGATCCTGCCTCAGATATACTTATTTGTTGTATGATCCTGGGCAAGTCACTTAACTTCTCAAAGCCTCTGTTTCTTCATCTGTAAAATGGAGATAATAGCACCTGTTTTGCAAGTTTATTATATCAAATGAGATGCTATATCTAAAGTGCTTTGCATATCTTGAAGCACTAGAGAATGTTAGCTGTTATTATTGAGATCCTGACAATATGAAATGAATGGAAATAAGAATCTTTTAAATTTCTATGAGGGCAGAGATGGGATGAAGGATTGTGTTCCCTGAAGAAGCAAATATCAAAGGAGACTTCCAGAACATCTAAAAGCCCATTGAACCATTGATCTCTGGCGTCACTTTTGCCATAACCAATGGAGGATTTTGGCCCTTTCCTATTTTTCCATCTTTATTTCACATTACTGTCCTTTACCCAGGCTACTGCATACTAGACTACTTAGCTGTTTCCCTAACTGGACATACTGTCTACTGTTGCATTTGGATTTTTGTTTATTTGTAAAAATTACTTTTACTCATGTCTTTTTTTTTTTTTGCATCAGAGTGTACTTTCTGCAAGAGGCCCTTTTCTAGTTCTTCCTTCCTCCCTCCCGCAGCTCCTATTAAGATTTCGCTCTGATATTATCTTCCATGTATTATATATATATATATATATATATCTTATATATGTCTATTTATTTATATTTTTGCATGTTATGTACATGTACATCTCTCCCCTATTAGAATGTGAAGTCCTTGAAGGCAAGAAAGGTTCTTTTTCCCTTTTTTGTCTCTCCAGCACTTAGCATAGGAACAGAGAAGGAAAGAGATACAAATACAAGGGCAGTGTAGGCATGATTTTAAAGTCCATATTGGTCTGAGCCCCTCCACAAAATAAGGGCTCCAGGAGGAAATCACCAGTAGGAGCTGGGGGAGAGGGAAGTATAGGCCTTGCAGATAGAAATTACAGAGTGAACAGACTACAGGGATAATAAAATATTCCAGGACAAGAAGGCTCCAGGTGTAGAGGAAGTTCCAGGAAAGGCCTGGCACATAATAAGGGCTTATTAAATGCATATTGACTGACTTACTGACATCACACTTATTTCCAGATGTGCCACTACTCCCTCGCCTCCCCAAATTAATAAATGGAATGCATGAATGAAGCCTGTCTTTTAGAAACATGTTCTAATCTCTTCCTAAAGGACATATTCAGTCAGAGACTCTCAGCAGCATACACCTCTTCCCTTATCCCCGTGAAGGCCAAAGGACTAACAAGGAGCCTCTGGTGATTTATGCCCTTTAGCAAGTGACCAAAGTATGTGTCCATCCCCATGGAACTGAAGTTAATTAAAACTAGCTGACATAGTGATTGCTTCTGACAGCATATGCTGTACTCCACACTCACAATCCCTAACCTCTCTACCAAGAACCTCTATCCATCTGTGCAGGTTACTCCTCCATTGAACCACTCATATTCTTACTAGTTAGCATATCCTTGCTCCATTAAACTTAGCCCATTCCGATGACCTTGAACTCCCTGCTACCAGTACACACCCCATTCCACATCTTCAGCTCAACCCCCTCACTCCTACCCACCTTCATCCTGTGCCCTCAGTGTGCTACAACAGATCTCCCTGTCCCTTCCACTGTGCCCTCTGTGATGCCTACTCCATTATTAGCAAATTTCTTTCATCTTAAACTTCTTTCTTTCTTACATCTTCTGGCCATCCCTGAGACATGACTCTGCCCCAACTACTCACTTCCCTTACTACCCTCCCTTTATAATACTGACTACATTTTCTTTTGTTATCCGCTACTCACTGGTTAATCACATTCTATAAGCAATTTCTCTTCCTTTGATGTTCTCTCTTTAAATTTATCACACAATCCTGGTCTTGGCAGCGAATATCCATACATCACCAGGACATTCTCCTTCTTTCCTCAATGAGTTCAGTGCCTGGCTTACAGTCTTTTTCTCCTTCCCATCTCTTGTTCTCATACTTTGGGACTTCAACATACATAGTCATATTCCCTCAAATAGCCTAACATTTTAGTTCCTCAATCTGTTCAATTCCCATGGCCTACTCTTCCATTCCACCTCACCTTCATAGAGAGCTGGCCACCCCCTTGATTTTGATATCACCCACAAGTCCTCTACTTCCATACTTGTAAACTTTGAACTTCATACATCTGATTATAATCTTTTAACACTCCATCTTTCTACATGCCTTATGACTTCTAACACAGTTCTTCATCCAAAACATGATCTCTTTTCCCCTGTACTGCTCCAGCCCTCATTTCTTTCCACTGCACTCCATTTTAGCCCTGCTCTGGCTACATTATCTTCTCTTCCCTATCTCAACTCTGGTGAATCAAATCAACTCTACACTATCCTACACGCTTTATTTCTTTGCCCTTTCATCCTATTGCCAATCATACCTTGCCAAGCCTCAACCCTGAACTATTTCCACCATCTACTTCCTTTTCTTTTATTCCCATATAGCTGAACAGAAATAAAGGAAATCACAAAGTTGTGCTAACTGGGCCCATAACAGATTTATGTGATCTAATCTCTACTGGGCCCTAACCTGCGGCAAGGCAAACATTCACTTACTTCTAACTTATCTTTTTATCCCGCTCTCTATAGTGTCTATTCCAAATGTTTTCTCTGAGCCTTCAAGTCTCTATTCTCTTCTTGGCTCATGGAGCCTCTCTCCATAGTGTTTATTCCAGACTTTGAGCACTCCCTCTACTCCTCTCAGCCTCATACTTCACTGAAAAAAAAAACTAGACCATTTGGCAAGACCTCTCTTTTCTTCCCTTGTTATCATTTTGCATCAATGAGACATCTCTCTCTACTGTCTCTTCCTTCACTTTGATATCAGATGAAATAATCCTTCTCATATCATAAACAAATTAGAGAAAGAGAAGAAATTTCCTTTCCGAACTATGGTTAGGGAAGGAATTGATGACCAAATCTTTGTTTGAAAGGGTCACTGAACAATTAATACAGTAACATTGTAGAGAGAAACTAAGATTTAAGCTTTCTAATCAATGCAGTGACCATGATTCCAGAGTGCTGATGATGATCTATGCTATTTACCTCCTTTCAGATTGGAGGTGGATTCAAGATGCTGAACAAGATAGGTTTGTGCTCATAGAATAGTGTGGGAATTTGCTTTCCTTGGCTGTGCATTTTTGTTACAGGGGTTTTGTTTTCCTTTTAATTTGGATAGAGAGATAGAAGGGAGAGAAATTAAGTGCTTATTAATTGAAAATTAATTTTTTTAAATTTTAAAGTGACACTTCTCCTTGCTATGCCTCTACATGCATCCTTGAACCCATTCCTTCCTCCCTTCTCTAGCAGATTGCTTCTACTGTCATAATCATTCTTTCTTTTATCTTTAATTTCTCCCTATCTACTGGTTCCTTATCTGATTCCTAGAAGTATGCCACTATCTCCCCCATTCTTTAAAAAATAAAATAAACTCTGGGGCGGCTAGATGACACAGTGAATAGAACACCGGCCCTGGAGTCAGGAGGATTTGAGTTCAAATCCAGGCTCATACTCTTAACACAAATAACTAGCCATGTGACCTTGGGCAAGTCACTTAACCCCAAATGCCCTGCTTTCCCTCCAAAAAGAAAAAAAAAAGAAAATAAACCCCACCTAAATATCCCCATTAGGGTAATCTATATCTCTTCTATTCTTCATGATTAAACTCCTTGAAAAAATCATATAGGCTCCTCTACTTCCTGTCCTTGTACTCTCCTCTTTTTCTTTTTGAAGGGGGGAAGGCAAGGTAATTGGGGTTAAGTGACTTGCCCAAGGTCACACATCTAGTAAGTGTGTCAAGTGTCTGAGACTGGATTTGAACTCAGGTCCTAATGACTCCAGGACAGGTGCTCTATTCCCTGCACCACCTAGCTGCCCCCGTAATCTCTTCTAAAACTCTTACAAACTGTTTTTCTTTTTTTTTTTTCATTTTAGTTTTATTATAGTTTGCATCATTCATTTCCACAAGATTTTGAGTTACATATTTTTTCCGCTGTTTCCCCCCACGACCACCGCAAAACAGCCACCCCAGTGTGTCCCCCCTCCCCCAATCTATTTTCTCCTATGTCACTTTTCGGTAGGGCAAGATGGATCTCCCAACCACAGTGCCTGTGTATCTCAAGTTCCAGTTGGATGTAGTCAATAATAATAATAACAATAACAATAATTGCATATATAGATAGATAGATAGATAGATACACATTCATAACATTTGATTATGGAACTCCAGATTCCAGATTCTTTCTCTTCCTCCCTCACCTCCCATCCCCACTGGAAGGACAAGCAATCAAATACAGGCTGAACATGTGTAATTACGCAGAAGCTCTCCATAGTGAGCACACTGAGAGAGTCTGATTAAATGTCCCCTCTTCCTATCTTGCCCCTCCCCATCCACTCTCCACCTT
>CM053585.1:175879886-175895294 GCA_028646515.1 Pseudochirops corinnae
GCTATTCTTACTTTGCTTCTTATGCTTATTCTTACTCATGGTTGTTCAGACCGTGAATTTTTTTTTTTAAATTTCTGTGGGGCTCTGCTTCCAGAAGGGAAAGCTCTGTCCCAAATCGCTGGGGTCCTCCCGGCTGCCATAGACTTCCGGCTAACTGGATAATGAAGACTCCAAGACCGAGGCCCAAGACCACGATCCGGATCCAGGCCGCTCAACGCGAGAGCCCTGGCCTGAAAACAATCGCTCAGTCCTCCTGCTGTCTGCAGGCCGCTGGCGGGAAGCTACAAAGCGGAGGTGGAGGCAAAACCTCTGCCTTTCACTTTTCCGCTTTGGAGACCTTTCGGCAGGACGGCCTATCTCCCCCTTTCACAATCCCTACTTGCAGCTGGTGCTAATCTCACCTGAGAAGCTTCTCCCGCCCAGCTGCCCCCGGGGCACAGCCACGGCTTCAGGCCAGGCTGGTTTCGGTTCGCAGTGCTGATATGGTTCCTCGTAGCCGAGCTGACTTTAGTGGGAAGTATCCTTGTGTGCGTTTTGGGGTTCTAGGATTGGTTTAGAGTCCTATTTAATGGGTATTTTGGGGTGGCTATGTGAGAGCTGCGATATGTTGCTGCTGCTACGCTGCCATCTTGGCTCCGCCCCCCTTACAAACTGTTTTTCAACCTCATCAGTTAGCTGTAACTGCCATCTTCAAATTTACCAATGCTCTCTTAACTGACAAATCTAGTGGCCTTTTCTTAATCTTGAGTCTCCTTGAGTTCTGTTTGACACTATCAGTCACATTCTTCTATATACTCTCTTCTCTCTAGGTTTTTGTGACACTTTTTTCTCTCTTGGTTTTCATGTCCAGCTACTTCTTCTCAGGCTGCTTCATTGGTTCTTCATCCATGTTATGCCTACTAATCTTGGGTATCCCTTTAGGTTTTGTCTTGGGCCCTCTTTCTTTTTTTTCTCCATACTGTCCCACTTGATGATCTCATCACCTCCTACGGGTTGAATTTTCATCTCTTTTCAAATGATTTTGAGACCCCTAGTCCCTCTACTTACCTATAGTCATACATCTATAGCTGCCTCTTTTTCATCTAAAACTGAGTGTCCTGTAGATAACCCAAACTCAGTATTTCCAAAAGAGAATTATATTTCCCCAAAAATTCTTCCTAGTTTCCCTATTACTGGTGAGAATATCTCCATCTTTCCAGTCACTCAGGCTTGCATCCTTGGTATCTTCTTAGATTCCTCTTTATCACTCATCTCATATATCCAATCTATTACCAAGGTTTACCAGTTTGGCACCTTTACAGCATCTCTCATATGTGTTCCCTTCTCTACTCTTACATTCACAGCCCTAGTTCAGAATCTCCTTACCTCTCCCCTGGACTATTTCAGTAGCCTTCTAACTATTTTTCCTGTCTCAAGTTTCTCCCCACTCTACTCTGTCATACACTCAGCTGCCAAGACGGTTTTTCTAAAGCATAATTCTAATCATATCACCTCGCCTGCTCCATGAGCTGGACCAGTGAGTCACTGTTAACTCCAGAATCAAATATAATGCTGTCTGTCATTCAAAAAACTCTTCATAACCCAGCCCCTTCCTGCCTTTCCAGCTTTCTTACTCCTTTCTCTTTCCCATGTACCCTACAATCCAGCTGCACCTGCTTACTTGTAATTCCTCAAAAAGGTATCTTTGTGTGTTTGCTGTATCACATACCTAGAATGCTCTGCCTCCTCTTCCTTTTAGTTTTCCTGCCTTCCTCAAATCCTACCTTCTACCAGAGGCCTTTCCTGATTCCTCCAGATGCTAATTCCTTCCCCTTTCAAATTACCTTCATCTAAACTGTATACATCTTATAAATACTTCATTATTTACCTACTGTCTTCCCCCCTCCCCCATCCAAATGTATATTTCCAAAGGACAGAGGCTATTTTTTTTTCCTTTCTTTATATTCCCAGGGTTCAGGGATGCCTAACAAATAATAAGTATTTAATAAATGCTTATTGACTGACCGACTCCCCTCTCTACCTCATCTCCATGTTTTAAAATCTTTCTCTTTCAGAGGTTTAGCTCGGGTGTCCAGTCCTTCAAGAAATTTCATTTAATTAGTTTCCTTCACAATATTCTGTATAAGTGATCCATCGTGTCTCTTAGCACCATGGATGCCAAGTAGTAATGAAGCTCACTACAACCATTACTGGACAGTTCTTACTGGAAGTTTTCCATTATATTAGACCAAAATTTGCTTCCCTGTATTTTCCATCCAGCTTTATCCTTTTGGACCAAGCTGATTAAGTCTAATCCATCTTTCACATGTCAGCACTTCAAATAGTCATGAAGTGTTTTTCATTTTAGGTAGGAAGTAACTAGAACATTAATTCATAGTGTAATTCTCTGGGCTAAAATATCAAGTCTAACATCTTACATTAAGAGGATTAATTAGTTCATGTTTATAAAGTATAGTGCAGATATGCCCTTTTTAAATGTTAATTTTTCTAAAAACTACATCATAGCATTTTGCTAAATGTAAAAGCTCTAATATTCATCATTTCTTTGGTACAGGTTGGCAAAGATTCTTTTGGCAATGATTATATAGAAAACTTAAAACAGAATGGAGTTTCTACAGGTAAAATTTCATCTTTTAAAATTTAAAAAATCTTTTTCTTTGTTCTGGTTTTGGGAGGGGGAAAAAGTTGACTATGAAAAGACTAATTATTATATTATCCTTTATTGACCAAAGATTTTTTTTCTCCCTCAGTATTTCCTCTAGCCTAGTTTGTGTAATTTAATTCTTAAAAGATCATTTCTTCCAGCAGAGGTTAAGCAAAAGCAGGTTATTACTGTTTATCAAGTTGCCTGACTTCAAACTGAGGTGGCAAAGAAAATAGGAGTACATAGCCCTAAAAGTCATTTAGGATATAAGTAGATAAATTCAGAAAAGGTAGAACTGGAAAAGAACTTAATGTAGAGAAGTCCTATTCAGTAAACATTTATCAGGTGTTTGCTATGCATTAATTGAGACAGGATCAAAAACCATCCCAGGAATGGAGAAGTCCTGGGTTTAAACCCAACCTCTGACATATACTCCAATCCTTGACAGATTAACTTCTTAAGGACTCAGGCATCTCTCTAAGAGTATAAATTACAGGATAATTTTCTAAAAAATTATATACTCCTAGTTTGATGCCTATCTGTATTGTTGGTGTCAGTTTCCTCATTGAGAGTTCTTGTAGCACCAATACAATATTTACAGTGTCCACAATCACAATAAAGACCATGACTATACATATCACATGACGTTCGATGGCAAAATATACCAAACTCTCCAGATAGAGGATAGAACTGAAGCATTTATTTAGATACCAGAAAACCCAATCCCAAAACCAGTAAGCTGATTCCATCATAGTACCAAAGGTATTCAGAAGCCGTAATAACACTGAGAGCCACAGCATCCTTCAGCCTTCCCACAAACCAATACGCGATCAATACTTAATCACAAACCTCTCTATCTCCTCAATGACCATCCTCTCTCCCCCACCATCTGGCTAGCTCTGACCAGCTTCCTGTGGGCTCTGCTTCCCTTCAGCAAAACTCCTCCCACCACAGGCTCCACGTGACTATATTTAACCTATCAAGGGGCAGAATTTATCTTCATGGCAGGGAAACTTCCTCTGGGCTCTGCTGCACCCTTCAGCAAATTCTCTCCATCACAGGCTCCATGTGACTACATTCAGCCTATTAGGGGGCAGAGTTTACTTTCAAAGCAGGGGAGGTCTTCAAACTCCCCCCTAGGTCTGTTAAGGGGCAAGGAAGATCTTCAAATTCCCATTCTCATTACAGTTCTCCAGACCAATAAACACACAGGCCCAGACCAGAAATTGTAAGGTACATACACACGTGTGTATGGATGTACATATCCAAGCATGTGCACGTGCATGTGTGTGTGTATATATTGTACAAGATGCATCTAGTATGTTTCCCTCATTTTACAGAAAAGAAAACAAGCATATAGAGGTTGAGCAATTCATCCAAAGTCGCACATTTAGTTAGTAGTAGGACTATCATTACTGTGACATTGTGACATGTTGCCATCCATGCTTCACCTTGTCACAGCTTCACTTACCATGATTTTTTGTGGAAGGCTTATAAAAATGGAAATAAGTAAGCCTTTTGGTTTTGACATCTTACCTGTCTCTTATTTCAAGTCTTTTCAGGAAATGAAAGAAAAAAAGAAAGTGATTTAGAAAAGAAAAGCAGATGGGGGCAGGAAGGGGTCTTACATGCCCAGATTTTAATATATATTACAAAGCAATTCTCCTCAAAACAATCTGAAGCTGGACAAATAACAGAGAAATAATTTGATGGAATAGAATAAACATACCAGACATCAAAAAATTCATATTAGTTTACAAATTACTATACAAAAAATTATCACTTGACAATTTTTTTTCAAATAAGAATTCAGAAAAGAATACATTTTAAAATAAATTTATTTGGAAAATTGACTGTCAATATAGTGGAAAAGTATTTAGATCCAGATCTTTTTTCATATATTCCATTAATTTCCAAGTGGATAAGAAATTTAAACATAAAAAAGAAAATCGAATAAATATCTGAATTCTGCTGGTTAATTTTTTAAAATTCAGCAGATGAAAGAATTATTGAGGATAGATATATGTGCCTTCTTGCATTAAAATTAAAATGTTTCTCTGCCACAGAAAGGAATATAATTAACTGGAAGGAACTAAAAGGAATATAAGAAATATGAAGGTTGTGAAATTTTTATAGAAAATATGATTTTAAAAATAACATCTGAAATATATGAGGGACTATTAGGTCAGTCACAGTGGTAACTCCCAGACCATAAGAGATAAGTGATCAAAAGATATAAATGTGCAAGTTTTCAAAAGGAAAAACACAAATTAGTAATAAGTGCTTGAAAAAATGCTTCATTTCACTAGTAACAAATGAGGTGCAAATTAAAACAACTTTAAAATACCAAGTCACATCCATCAAATTGGCAAAAATAATAAAAAGTAACAAAATTCAGAACTGGCATTGCTGTGGGGAAAAAAAATAGATTCATTCATTGCTGGGAGAATTGCAAACCTGAAAAATCTTTTTAGAGAGTAATGTTGAAGTTAAGTAAAATCTGCCCAAAAAATAATAATAACCTTTAAATCTAATAATATAGAAAATAAACCCTGAAAGTGCTATAAAAAACAAAAACAAAGATTTTCATAACAGCATAATTAATGCACAGGAAAAATTGGAAACAACTTAAATGACCAACAATAGGACAATGGTTAAATAAATTATGGTACTTTAATGTAATACAATGAATACAAAGAAATCTAGAAAAAACTGTATGAAATAATTCAAAGTTTAAAAAAAGCAGAACTAAAAGAAAGGAGTATATCTGTATACTCACTAACTACAGTCATATGAAGAAAAGAAAATGAGAATGCATAGACAAAGATTGTTGTAAAATATTCATTGAAATTAATTTAGATGTAAATTGTTACCATGTACATTTATATTGATTTACTATGTTAAATGTTTAAACAAACTTTTTTTAAAAAAGGAAAATGTCATTGCATTATCTATAAAGGCTATATGAAATCTGTGCCCACTGCTATGAAAGAATTCATCAAAATACAGACTTCTTTGCTTCCTCTTTTTTATCTTGTAGGTAAAATTAGTACTTTTCAATTGAACGTAAGCTCCTTGAGGAAGGAACTGTTCTGGTTTTGTATATATACCCCAAGTACCCAGCACAATCATTGCCTGGTATAGAATAGGTGATTAATAATAAATGTTTGTTGAATTGAATTATTTGTTCGTTTCTTTTTTGGTATTATGCATGTTGTGTTCTGTCTACTATTTTGTAATATTTTTTCTCTTTCAGAATTTATGTATCAGACCAAAGATGCTTCTACAGGAGCTGCTTCAATAATTGTCAATAATGAAGGTAGTTATTTCTTGCATTAAAGAACCATTTTATAAAAGAATATTTTACTTTCAAAAGTATAAAAGAGGCATCACCTTTGCCCCAAACTGCTATGTTGTAATTCTCATCCTGCCACTGGTATTCCTTGAAAAGTCCCAAAATAAAATTTTATCAAATCAATTGTTTCCACTGATTTTCTCCTAAGTTATTCATTCAGGTATAACGTCTATTGCTATTTATAGTTTTGGAATCATCATTTTGTTGTTGTTCACTCATTTCAGTTACTCTATGTGACCCCATTTGAGCAAAGATACTGGAACGGTTTGCCATTTCCTTCTCCAGCTCATTTTACAGATGAGGGAAACTGAGGCAAACAGGGTTAAATGACTTGCCCAGGGTCACACAGCTAGTAAATGTCTGAGGCTGGATTTGGATTCAAGTCTTCCTCGTCCTAGGCCCAGCACTCTATCCTTGTACCACTTAGCTGCACTGAATCATCCTAGATCAACTTTTTATTCCTTAGTATCCAGTTGTACTTTTCACATAAGCCTGGATTCATATTTATCTATAAAAGCAGTTAAGTTTTAGCAATTTTATGGAATGTGATGAATAAAAGTACATGCAAGGGAAATAATTTGAGACATTATAGTTTTTCAACATCCGCTGGGTGCCAAGCAAGAACTATTTGCTTTTAACTTCTCTTTTGTGGTCATTTGGGTCCTATATTTGAATAGTGACCTAATTATAAATTTCTCTGTTTACATAAGAATCTTACAGAAGCTTACATCTATGAAAAATTAAGCTATTCATATTTCCTCCAATTAAAGTTTTACTCCTGATTTCAGTTTTTGCTTGAATTTGGTAAGCCAAGAATTACAGAATTGACTAGGAGTTCTCCATATTGGTTTCCAATATGTTCCAATAGGTGTGTGTGTATGTGTGTATATATATATATATAAATAAAAACCAACATACTCCAATATATTGGTTTCCAATACATTCCAATATTTAAAAGTCCAAATATATCATTATCTACCTTAAACTTCATTTTGAGTAATTGTGGCTACAAGCAACAGCAAGTTCTTAGTCTAATACCTCTTCTTGTATGTTAGTGATAGCCTCAGATTCAGAGGACCATAGATTTAGAGAACTTGGGACCTTCAAAAGGCTCTGGTCCAGGCCTCTTATATTACAGATTAAATTTTACAAAAGAAACTGAAGCCCAAAGGGATTAAGTGATCTGCCCAAGGTAACAAATGACAGAGCTAGAATTTGAACCTTTGTCTTCTGACTCTAAATGTGGTATTCTTACATATAAGAACTGGAAGAACCATATATGTGTATGCATGCATACATGTATACTTTGACACAAACATATATATAAATATGTAAAAGAAACAAGGAAGTTGTATGTGAGCACATGGCATTCCAAAAGTCTTAGTACTGTGTCTGTGTGTTTCCGTATACACTTTCCTTATTTTTCTTTCTAGAGTAATAGAATGGGAGAAGTAGAAAGGACTTCAGAGATTATCCTTACTCTAAGATAATAATGCTGTCTTTTGCATTTGAAGGTGATGCTGCAACCCCAGAGGACATATACTTTGAGTTATTTTTCTGATAGTAGGGAAGGGCTTATGCTGATCTATCCTTCATCCTCTTTTCCATCCAACACCATGCCTTTGTCAGGTGACTGGTTAGAGTTTGTTCAAAGTTATATTTAGGCCACATCTTTTATAGACAAATCAGCCTGCTGTAAGAACAGCCTCTGTGATTTACTGCATTCGTCTCTGCCAAGAAGCCCCATGGCCAGGCCCTAGGAGCATCTCTGGTTCAGGCTCTTGTGTCATATGACAGTAGGTCCAAGCTTGCTAAATGGACCAGGTTTCAGTGTCCCATTTCTCCCTCCCCAAAGATGATATAGATGGGGATAATTCTGAGGTTGTAATATTACTAAGTATTATCATTGTTACCACATTCTTTCAGTATCAGACACAGCTTCACATCTCTTAAATATTTTTAAACATATTTCAAATTATAGACTTTTTGTAATACAAAACTCTGCCCTGATTGATGCCTCATTTGTTTGTACACACAAACTGACTGCACATAGGTCATTGACAATATGTATCATGCAAATTAGCTCCTATTTTTACCAACAAAAGTGAAGTCTGTGCTTGGGTTTCCAAGGCCTTTACCACCAACTCAACCTCTTTCCCCATCATCATCATTCTGTTTACCCCTTGCCAAAAAAAGAAAGAAAGAAAAATATATATCATTTCAAAACAATATTCCCCATAAGCATACTTATTTTCAGCTTCTCTCTACTGCTTACTGAATTAAGTATAATCCCCACCACAATTAGACTCTCGCCTACTTTTCTAGTTTTATCTTATACCTTCCTCCTTTCTAATAGGCCATTCACTGTGCCCTGTGCTCGTCCTCCCATCTCTCCTTTGTCATTTTGCTTAGCCTGTCCCATATTTCCCCATCCCTACCTCTGCTTGTTGAAATGCCTTCATTTTTTGAAAGCCAGAATTAGTTATCATCTCCTGCATGAAGCCTTCCCTGATCAACCCAGCTAGAAGTAAATTCCCTTTCAGGATATTTTTATGACCCTTTGCTTAGACTTTTCCTTTATACTTCTTACCTTATGCGTTGTATTATGGTTATCATTGTACATGTCACATTCCCCTTATTAGATTGCAAGTTCCTTAAAGACAGGAATTGTGTCATTTTTCATTATTGTTTTCTTACCACCTTAGCATGGAGACATGCACATGGCACATAGTAGACAAAGTTGTCTGTGACATACACACTCCAAGCATCATTGTTTCCATTTTATAGAGGAGAAAATTGAGGCCCAGGCAGGTTGTTCATGGTCACACAGCTAGCAAGTATCAGAGCTCTAAGTGAGCCCAGGTAACTTGACTCTAGACCCACAGTTTTTAAACTAAATCACAGAGCATTTCAGTTATCTCTTCTATAAAAAGGGGATAATGATACTTGCTTTGCTTGCCTCACAAGGTCATTCTGAAGCTTTGGTATTTTATACTCGGGTATTTATTTCAGTACTTCACTGACATGGGTCCCCCTCCTGCCATTTCAGATTGAAGCCTCTCCACCCCTTCTCATCTATCTTCTGTAATTCTTTTTCATATCCTTCCATAAATCCTCTACAACTTGCTGAATGATGATACAGTGCTATGTAAATGTAAGTTATTACTATTATTATTCTATAATTTTGATGTAAATAGTGTAGCATAGTGGACAGAGTGCTATACTTATGAGTCAGGAAGACCTGGATTCAAATCTTCCCTCTGACATTCAACAAACTGTATGACCATGGGCAAGTCACTTACTCTCTCTAAGCCTTAGGCAACCTTTTAAGATTCATTAGCTAACTTACATTCAGACTCTGATCTATTCTGGTGGATAGAGTTCCCATAACAACAAAATCATAATGCATTCATTGACATATGGACCTAATATTATTGAGTGTTGCCAAATAACATTGATAACTTATTATTTTATCAAGACTGAAAGTGATCAAAATATGATATGCAAAGAGGAAAAAAAATGTAGTTACTAAAGTTACCCTTCATGGAATGAGAAGTAATAAATTCAATAGGATTGTAGCTTTAGAGTTGGAAAGGATTGGAGAGCTTATCTAATCCAACTGCTTCACTTTCTACATCATTTAAAATCCAAAAATTATTTGCTCATAGATGTTATAGGATTACAAGATAAGGCCATTTAAAAGGCAGAGTCCTATCAGATGTTCTTGTGGTATATGCTTAGTCCTGTGCTAGATAACATTTTTTATCAGTGACCTATCAAATGTGTGAATAATGCCAAACTCAAAAGGATAGCTAATACCAGAAGATAGTCAAGATTTTTTAAAAAGCCAATTATGACAGGCTAGAACATTTGGTAAAATCTAATAAGATAGAAAATTTTGTGGTCTTTATTCTATAAAAATGAAATTTAATAGACCTAAATGTAAAGTCTTAAGTTAAAAACAAACAAACAACTTTGGAAATCTAAGATGAGGAAGTCTGACTAGATTGTAGTTCATCTGGAAAAGGTCTAGGGGCTTTGGTAGGTTTAACATAAGGCAGCCATGAGCTGACACCCAGGAAAGATAATGCAGTTTTAGGCTACATTAAGAGAGGCACAGCTTCCAGAAATATGGAAGTGGTAATCCCAGTAGCCTCTGCCCTGGTCAGACCACAAATGAAGTAATGGTACCACATTTAAAAAACAACATTAATAAGCTAGAGAGTGTCCAGAAGAGGATGGAGAAGATGGTGACAGGCCTTGCGTTCATGTCAAACAGAGCTTGATCAAAGGAAGAGTATGTTTAGCCTAGAAAAGAGAAGACTTAAGGGGAACATAATAAATGATGTCAATTATTTAAAGGGCTACCTGCCATATGCGAGGCAGATTAGATTTGTTGTGGCCTTGATTGTCCTGACTGGCAGTAAGAACCAGGATCAGTGGGTAGAAGTTGTGAAAAAAAATCAAATTTAGGCTCAATGTGAAGAAAAACTTAATTGGAACTATCCCAAAGTGAAATGGACTGCCTTAGGAAGTGCTGTGTTTTCCTCCCATCTGGAAGTCTTGAAACAATAGCTTGTCAATACGTTGTAGAATGGATTCTTATTCAGGGATGGATTACACAAGATGTCCTCTGAAGTCCCCTCTAACTCAGAGATTCTATGATGCTTGTTTTTGTAACTTAAATAAGTACCCAGAAATATCTTTCTAGGACAGAATATTATCGTCATCGTGGCCGGAGCAAACTTGCTGTTGAATTCTGATGACCTGAGGAAGGCAGCTGATATCATTAGCAGAGCCAAAGTAATTATCTGCCAGCTAGAAATATCTCCAGCTACATCTCTGGAAGCCCTGACAATGGCCCGCAAGAGCGGAGGTAATTTTACACATTTGTCATTCTTTCTATGAAAACGTCTCTCTCTCATGCTAGCTTAAAATTAGCTTTTTTTAAGAGGCAACTTTATTTTGATTTTGATCTCTTTAACAATTTTTCACAGCAAACTACTGTGCCTTCTTATATCCACTTGGCTTTACATTTGTCTTTTAGTTTTAGCAAATGTTAGGGAACTTTACAAATATGGTGAAAACCGAGCCATCTGGCTCAGTACCAGTCACAGAACTCTAAAAACTAGCATGTCAGATGTCCCCCAATACAAACCCTCAGCCCAGTTCCCAGGCCTAATGCCAGGACTGACTTGAATCACCACTGAAGCAGCCCAACATAAACAGTTTCTGGTGATGTTATTTTAGCTTAGAGAATCTGGAAGTGAATCTTGTCACATAAACGTGTATGGTAACGGCACAGTCACCATTTGATAAACACCTTCAGAAGCTAGAGAGTCGTTCTCATTCGTATCTGTAAAAGTTCCAAACCTTTTCTGCAACAGAAGGTTTATTTTCAAAATTTCAGAATTTTTTTCAAAGTAGTTTTTATTTTTCATGCAGTTTATTTTTGTGTATTTGGGAATATTTTTAGGTTTGAGAACTTCATGTAGGGCATTCTTGTTTCCCCAAGTGGGCTCTTGATTAGTACTTTACCTCCTGTCCTCCAGCTTAAATAGATAGACATCATTGAGAGTGCTTGGTTTGTGCCAGGTCCCATGCTAAGTGCTAAGAATATAAATGTAAGCAAGCAAGACAGTCCCTGCCCTCAAGAAGCTTTCATTCTAATGAGGGAAGACAGCACATAAAAGGGAACTAATACCTTTCTCACTCTGAATGTTATGCTTCTTTTAATACAGCCTAAGATCCTATTAACATTTTTTTGGCTGCTATATCAGTCAGCTCATCAAGCTGGCAGTCCACTCAGACCCCCAGATCTTTTCCAGATGAACTATCCAAGAACATTTCCTCCATCTTGTATTTGTGAAGGTGATATCTTGAACCTAAGTTTAGGGCCATATATTTATCACATCTTATTTTGTTTGAGTCTATTGAGATTTATTTTGGATTCTGATTCTGCCACTCATTGTGTTAGGTGGTCCTCCTAGCTTTGTTTTACCACCAAGTTAATAAGCATCTCATCTAAGCCTTCCTCTAAGTCACTGAGGAAAAAAAAAAGATTAAAAGGCATGAAGCCATGGAGAGATGGATCCCTGGAGCACTGTACAAAAGACCTCCATCCAGATTGACATCAAGCAACTATTCTTTGAGCACAGTCATTCAACCAGTTCTGACACCACCTACTAGACCAACATCGTCTATAGCATGATCAGCTTCATCCAATCTTAGTTCACATGACTTTCTTTCACATACTTTATTTTCACCAAACTGGGCTATAATCTGGCCACTGAGCTTTTTACCCAATCTTCCACTTTCTTAGGTGTACAAAATCCATCCCCCAGGCCTGAATTGTATTCCCTCCTGTCACATTCCTTAACTATGCTCAAGGATCAGTTTAGGTGATAGCTTCTCCATAAAGCTTTCCCTTTGCTTTCCCCCTCACATTACCTTAGATTATATTTTTCTATGAACATGTTATGTCCCCTCAGTTAGAATGCCTTCCTGTAAGCTCCTAGAGGCCTGGAAATGTTTTATTTCGGGCTTTGTATCCCCAGAACCTAGCACAGTGTCTGGCACCTCAGAGAAGCTCAATGAATATTGGTTGAATTGAATTTCCAAATGCTTTGCTGAAATTTAGGTAAGCTATGTATCTAAGGGTTGATTGCCTTTATACTATATTTATTACATACTATACTATATTTCTTTAGTATCCCACTATTCTCAGCAGTCTAGTAACCCTGTTCAGAAAAGGAAATGAGGTGTGTCTGGCATGACCAATTCTACTTACACCTGCTTCTCCAGGTGTTCCCTGAGGTTTCTTAAATGCTGGAAAAATTAAGAGGACCAAAACAATGCCATGTCAAGGTCTCCCCTGATGCATATTTAAAAATGCATAGTATCCAAATGCCTGCCACTACACAACTCTTTTATTCTGTTGCAGTGAAGACCCTGTTTAACCCTGCTCCTGCCACAGCTGACCTTGACACCCAGTTCTATGCCATCTCGGATATATTTTGCTGCAATGAAAGTGAGGTAATATAGTAAGAGGGCCTGATCATTCCATGACAAGCAGAGGAACTGTTTTCTTCAGGGATAAAGTACAGGGACAGAGCTAAGTCGTGTAGTCACTCTGTCACTCTCGTTCTTTCACTGTATTCATTTCTGGGGCAAAGTTGGCAGTGAATGTCTTAGCTATAAATGGGGATGATAATAACACCTGCCTCCCAGAATTGTTGTGAAGATTTAATGAGATATGAGTAGACACTATATCCATCCTTATTCAAAATATCTATATAAGTCTGTTTAGATCTGCCACTTACTGGGAATTGTAAAAACAAAACCTAAATTCTGCTACCTTTCAAACAAAAACCTTCCTGAGTTTGAACTCTGTCCTAATACAGGAGTACACAGCACATACTGTCCAGATCCTAATGCCTTGTCTTCACTGACGCTGCAGGCTATTCTCCCTCCTTTCTCAAGGAGCTTACTACTTGGCTCACAGCCTTCCTCTGCACACTGAAGTCTTTTTGAGGCATTCCCTCTTTTCCTCAATTCTGTATCGTCATCCCCCGCTCTCTTCTCTTTAGCTCCAGCTTTAAAAGAGAATGTGCTCCTTTTCTTTGTTAATACCAGTCCCTCCCTTGTTCCTTTGATCCCATCTCCTCCCTTACTCTCCAGGATATTATTCCTTTGATCATACCACCCCTCTCTCTAATTTTTGATCTTTCCTTATCCACTGACTCTTGCCTTAAAAACAAACCTAGATCTCCCTCATTCTCAAAAAAAAAACACTTTCACTTGATCCTAGCATCATCTCAAGTAGTCATTCATTCTATTTCTCTGCTCATTTCACAACCAAACTCCTAGAAAAAGCTGTCCTTACTCATTGCCACTATGTCCATACCTCCCTCACTTCCCAGCGCTGATATAGCCTTTCTTCCTACCAGTGACTTATTCACTGGTAAATCCAGTGACCTTTGGTCACCAGTCATTGACTGTTTCTCACTGACCTCTTCTCTCTTTGTGCTTTTTCTCAGTAATCTCATCAACTCCCATAAATTTAACCATTACTTCCATTGACAATTCTTAGATCTGCTCTTTCCTGGATTTGCTGTCCTTCCCACAAAACCTCCCCCTGTCCCTAATTTCCCTGTTTCTTTGGAGTGCAGTCCTACCATTTGTGTCACTTTAATTACAACCCCAGAGTTATCCATGACTCTTCTACCATACCCCTTATATCCAGTCAATTCTACCTTCACAAAACTTCTCAACTCCATTTCCTTCTCTCCCTAACCCACATCACAGCCAGCCTTGTCCCTCATCACCTACTGCCTGGACTATTATGTTCCCTCTTCATTGGTCTCTGCCTCCAGTGTATCTCATCTCTAATCCAGGCTTGTCACATCTACCAAACTGACATTCCTGAAGCACAAATCTGCCTGTGCTACTTCCTTGCTCAAAAAGTTCCACTGGCTTCCTTTTGCCTCTAGAATAAAATGCAAACTCCTGTGTTTGCCTTTTAAAGCCCTTCACCATCTGACGCCTGGCTGCTTACCTTTCTAGGCTTATTGCACATCACCTTCCTTCACGCCTGCTTTCTTTCAGCCAACCTAGCGTACTTGATGCTTGCCATACATAACATTCTATCTGATGTCTTCGTGACTTTGCATAGGTCAACAAGGCACTCTCTGCTCTCGTCTGCCAAAGCTCATCTGCAGGCCTCTAAGAAGCCTTCTTAGATGCTAGTTTCCTACCTCCAAAATTACTTTGTAGCTACCTTGTATTTATTATTTTGTAGTTACTTTTCTCTACTCATATTTCTCTCCCAGTAGGATGTAAGCCTCTTGAGCGTGGAATACTTCGTTTTTATCTTCATATTCACAGCACCTAGCGCAGTGCCTCGAATGTAGTAGGCACCTAATAAATGCTTATTAAGCTTCATGTTGATGTTATTAAGCTTTTGGTTATGAGTTTGTATCCCCAGCATGTAGTAGAGAAACTTGTACAGGTTTAATAAATACTTAATGTAGGGGCGGAGCCAAGATGGCGGCATAGCAGCAGCAACATATCACAGCTCTCACATAGCCACCCCAAAATACCCATAAAATATGACTCTAAACTAATCCTAGAACTCCAAAATGCACACAAATATACCTTCCACTAAAGTCAGCTCGGCTACGAGGAACCATATCAGCACTGCGAACCGAAACCAGCCTGGCCTGAAGCCATGGCTGTGCCCCGGGGGCAGCTGGATGGGAGGAGCGGAGGAGCCTCTCTGGTGAGTGGAATAGCAGCAGCTGCGAGCAGCATTCAGAACTAGGTCAGTGAGGCTTTCGAAACTGGGAGAGAAAAGCGTCTGGCCGAAACGCCTCCAAGGTGGGAAAGCGAAAGGCAGAGGTTTTGCACC
>CM053585.1:175895794-175922895 GCA_028646515.1 Pseudochirops corinnae
CCGGCTGCCATAGACTTCCGGCTGACTGGATAATGAAGACTCCAAGACGCCTAAGACGATGATCCGGATCCAGGCCGCTCAACGCGAGAGCCCTGGCCTGAAAACAATCGCACAGTCTCCCTGCTGTCTGCAGGCCGCGGGCGGGGAGCTACAACGCAGAGGTGGGTGCAAAACCTCTGCCTTTTGCTTTTCCGCTCTGGAGACCTTTAGGCCAGATGGCTTATCTCCCCCTTTCGCAATCCCCACTTGCAGCTGGTGCTAATCCACAGCTGGTGCTAATCTGCTCACCTGAAAGGCTCTTCTGCTGCCCGGGCTTCAGGCCAGGCTTGCTTCGGTTCGCAGTGCTGATATGGTTCTTCGTAGCCGAGCTGACTTTAGTGGGAAGTATCCTTGTGTGCGTTTTGAAGTTCTAGGATTGGTTTAGAGTCCTATTTTACGGGTATTTTGGGGTGGCTATGTGAGAGCTGCGATATGTTGCTGCTGCTACGCTGCCATCTTGGCTCCGCCCCCAATTCATATTTTTCTTGAAGGCTTTTGATGCATGAGCTTTGACTTTGTTGTCTTTTTCTGTTTGTGTGTTTTGATCTTCTTTGTCACCAAAGTAAGATTCTGTATTCTGACTTTTTTTTACAATGTTTGCTCATCTTTCCAGCCAAGTATTTGACTTTCTAACTCTTTGTCAGGGTAGGACTCTGCTTTCAATGGGGGTGGGGTTGGGGGTGGGTGTACTGTCCTAGCCTTCAGGGATTTTATATCACAGCCTGATCCCCCACTCTCTGTGGGCCCAGAGCTCCAGAAGCAGCTGCTGCTGCTTGTGCCACTGCCACCACCACTGCCACTGTCACCTCTGCTGGCATGGGGCCAGACCCATCCATACCCCAGTCATACAGTGCTCCTTCTTCACCCAGGTCCCACAGAGTTTTCCCACTGACCTTCTATGTTCTTGTTTTTGGCATTTTTGGTTTGAGAAGCCTGGAAACTGCCATAGCTGCCACTGATTTTCAGTGCCCTAGGCCTGCTCCAGCCCTGTCTGTGCTGGCACAGCACATGCCAGATCAGCCTGATGTGATATACCCTTCCTGTTGACCTTCCAGACTGTCTTGGGCTGGAGATGTGCCTCACTACCTCCTTGTGGGTTCTGTAGCTCTAGAATTTGTTTAGAGTCATTTTTTTTGCAGGTATTTGGTGGGATTTGTGGGAGAGCTCAAGCAAGTCCCTGCTCAAACTCTGCCATCTTGACTCTGCCCCCCTACATAACGCTTCTTGTACATGGGTCATGTCAAGCCCATTCTTTTCCCCATAGCTGAGAGTCATAGTACTCTGAAGAACTTTAGAATGTGGAGGGTGTCTGGAACTGCTGGAATAGATGGAGATGAGTTTGCTGGGCATTGTGGGCAGGTGTTGATCTTTGGTCTTTTTGGATTGGCCCAGAAGTCTCATCAGCAATATTATCTCTGTGGTGCTTAGTATCTACTGTACACCCCACCCTGGCTTGGTATTCATTTGGCCTGTCAAAATGGGTTTGTACCTACTGGGAATTGTAGGTGTCTAAGATGTGCTGACTGGCCCCGATTTTAGAATTTAGAGGCAGAAAAACTGAGGTTGTTTTTCTGACCTCATTGTAATGGGACCACAATCTCTTCCAACTCTAGATCTGTGAAGATTAAAATTGTACAACCTACAATAAGAGACTGAGGCATAGCTCTGAGCCAGAAGTATTACTTGGGACCACTACAAACATCTTAACCATTATGGTATTAGTAGTTTTGAGAATAATGTTCTTATCTGGTGAGTAGTGTGCCATTTAAAGAGACCTTTTGTGCTAACCTTTAATAGGTGTTTGGAGTACTGTATCTTCATCTAGTAGATAAAAGGAAAGAACTTTGTGAGTGGACATATTTATTCTCTTCCTGATTTTGTGACTCTGGGAAAATTCCTTTTCCCACACTTCCCATTTTATAAAATTAAGATGCTATTTGCTGTAATCCTACCTGTTTCATTGGGATTTTATATACATAAAGTCCTTAGGTCTACATAATAAAGTTAGGAGAACTTCATTTAGCATATTAATATTCATAAATTTATATTAGTTCTTAAAATTATATTTGTGACTTAATTTATACATTAGATGATCAGCAATGTATTACCTTAACATTTCCCATTTTGCTTGGGTAGTCTTACTTTCTATCTGTTGCTTGTGAAATTCAGTGATCCTCTTTTTTATGGTCACTTTGCTTGAGCAATTCAGAATATTTCTTCCTTTTGGCATACTAAAGCAAACTTTTTTCAAGGACCTTCTTTAATTTGGCTTTCTGAAATTTTTTTTTACAGCATATTACAGTGGAAAGAACATTGGCTCTGGAGTCAAAAGAATCTGGGTTCCATTCATAGCTCTAGCACTCATAACTCTAGCACTACTGTTTGATCTTGGGTCTTGGTTTCCTCATCTGTACAATGAGAGAGTTTATGTAGATGGCCTCTTGGATCTCTTCCAACTCCAGATCTGTGAAGATTAAAATTGTACAACCTACAATAAGAGACTGAGGCATAGCTCTGAGCCAGTGATACTTTATTAAATGGTCCATGCTCCCCTTTTAATGGAGTGCACCTCAGATCTTCCTCGTGATCTGAGATGCCCCCTTTTTCTGGGACCTTGTTTTTATAGCATTTTGTTTTCAGATACGCCAAAGAGGCACAGTAAAAGAGAATCTCATTGTTTGATAGACCTTGCTGTTGTGGGCCAAAAGTGACATTTGCAAGGGAGGTCCCAGGTTGGGTGGAGCATGGGGCGCATAAGATGATCACCTGCTCATGTTGGATAAGAGAGAATGGTCCAGAGGTACAAAAATAAGTTGGGGGTACTTTCCAAAGCATCAAGGCATCCCACCCATGCTGATTTTAGAGGTGGAATTAAATCTTTGTCAGCATTCTTGTGGTTCAAGTAGTGAATGTTACATTTAACCTTGAGACCCACTATAAGAACCTATCTATCCCTATATGATTTATGTAGAGTATCAAACTGATTAATTCTGATTGGAATGGAGTAGGGTTCATATGAATTATTTCTCATAGATCCATGATCATTTGATCTTACTTGATTTTTTAAAAATATTTCATTTTTTGGGAAATCCTGATCTGTATATGGCCACTGGACTCAGATGGCCCTGGAGGAGAAAGTGAGGCTGGTCATTTTGCACAGCGCTGCCACACTTCCAATTCACCTGCAAGTAATCGCATCATCTTTCTGATGTCACAGTCCTCTTTGAGAATGAAGGACAAGGCACACACACACCACTTCCAACCTGAGGTCCTGGGGTCCTAGGCTCCCATCTTGCTGAAATTCTCCATGTATGGGTTCCTAATACCTTCTATGGACCTTCCCTAATACCAACTCACCTACCTATTTGAACCTCTACTGTGTACTTACTCAACAGGACTTTTGCCATATGACTACATGGAATTTCACTCTCTTTAAATATTTAAAAATATTATATGATTTTATGATGCCAAATCTTACTTGGTTCAGTAAGTGATGTTTGATATATTTTATGTAAACTAAATGTTGTTTTCCAAATGATGTTATAATTTCAGTGATATGTTACCATGACAAAAATCTGACCGAAAAGACACAATAACAATACAGAAACACAACTTTTATAACTTACATATTTAACAGAAAATTGATCAGTTTTCAAAAATTCAAACTAAATAAGCCATATAATATACTAAAAATGCAGTTCTGCAATCCTAAAAACAAGTCAGAGCCAATAAGATGTGAGAAGAAAGAGTTTCTGACAAATGAAACTCAAAAAACTATTCAAAGTTAGCTATTAAGTATTCTCTTTTCTTTATATCTATGGATTCTTTATGATATGGGATGCAGGTGAAGTGGAAATATAATTCTTTGCTTATACAATTGAGAATAAGGTTGACCTGCCTCTTAAAAAAGTGTAATGAGGAACTTTTGTTCCCTCTACAGTTAAGGGGCTCTCCTTACCCCTTGCCCATTTGTCCTGCTAGCTTTATACATACTCCAGTTTGAAAAGAAGTTTCACGGTGCAAAAGTTTATTTGTTTTACTTCAGTGCACTGAATTTGTTTACCCTCTAAACCACAGGTTCCCAAAGTAGGCAGTACCACTCCCTGGGGGTCTGTGGAACAATCCAGGGGTGCTGTAGTAGCCTCAGATGCAATTGGGTGCAATTAGGGGGTAATGAATAAAAATAAGGGGACGATGGAAGCATAAGGAAAAAGGAGAAGATAAGAATTTTGAAAAACCATTTGTACATGTTTCATCTGTTGTGTAACAGAGTTAAAGTTGTAGTGATTACATTATTTTCCAAATAAACACACAAAATGCAAGTTAAAACTGATCAATGGTCAAGTCCACCGACAGATCTTAGCAAGCAAGTGTTGGCAGGACAGCCTGTGCTCATAGTCAGGAAGTCTAGCATGCAATGGCAGGAATTTGTGCATGTCTGACTTGTTTCCAATACCGTTAGGTGATGCAATATTGCATCATCAAAATTTCAGTGCAAGAAAACACCCCCAAATTTACAATAAATTATTCAATTTAAATGGCATTTTTTTTTTTGAGACAATCGGGGTTAAGTGACTTGCCCAGGGTCACACAGCTAATAAGTGTAAAATGTCTAAGGTCACATTTGAACTCAGGTCCTCCTGACTCCAGGGCCAGTGGGTGGTCTATTCATTGCACCTCCTACCTGCCCCAATGCATCTTTAAAAAAAAAAAAATTATATATTTTTTAAATGATGCAAATTAAAAAAAAAAAAGGGCACTGAGTAATTTTTTTTTTAAAGGGGACAGTAGGCTAAATAATTTTGGGAACCTCTAAACCAAATCCTGGAAAGAAAATATAAAGACAAAATCAGAACAAGTTATACTACTCTGCTTAACCCCAAACCATACCTGGATACCAATATTTTATAGAAACTCAAAGTTCATACACACAAGCCTTAACGAGCTTATTTGAACTAGAACTACTATATCTTTGAAAGTATCATATGAGAACAAAAATGAAAAAATTCTTGAAAATAACATTCCACTTGTGACCAGTCCTTGTTTTCAATAGGACAGAGGAGGCAAGAAGATAAAAATCAGAATGCAGTAGTATTAAATTAATAGTAAGGAACACTGCTATATGTTCTACATAATCAGAGGAGGGAGGAGTTAGGACATATCACTAGTGGATATGGCATTTCAAAGACTTAGTAATCAATACCCAGAAAAAGACCCACTATCTTTTGGTTTTATATTACTCGTTTCCTCCATCCCTCCCCTTCTCCTTTCCCAGAAAGCTTTATAACAAAGACTTTTAAAAAAGAGTAAAAAAAGAGAAGAAGCTCAGCAAAGCCAATTGATATCAATAAAGTATGTTTTGTGCTTGTGGACCTTCTCCTCTCCAAAAGAGTGTGTATGTTGAGGATATCTTCTTATATGTCTCCTTTGGGGCCAGACCTGGTCATATTTAATTCCACATTTTTAAGTTTCAATGGTAGCAGCAAAGTTGTTATTTCCATTTCTGTTGTTGTTTGTCAAAGCTGATTTCTATCAACTGGGGAATGACCAAAAAGACTTACTATATGTGAATATAATGGAATATTACTGTGCTGTAAGAAACAATGAACATGATGAATAGAGAAAAGCATGCACTCATGCAAAGTGAATTAAGCAGTACTAGGCGAACAATAGACGTATACAGTGACCACAGCGTTGTAAATTAAAAGAACAACAAAATTATTTAGAAAGGAGGTAGTGTTTGGTGTTGATTGTACCTGGGATTATGTTAAAAATTAAACATTAAGAATGTCTTAAGGAAATTTGTCTAGGTTTCATGTTGGAAAAAGGGGAAGGGAAGGGAATAAACATTTATTATAGGGCCTCCTGTGTGCCAGGTACTGTGCTAAGTGCTTATACAAATATTTTCTCATTTGATGATATTTGATAGTGATGAAGAAATGTATAAGCTTGAGAGAAAGACCTTTTCCCACAAATATCTTAGCATAAATTTTTTCAAAATTTCTCACCTTGCTGTACCACCTAGCTACTTCTCTGACATCTCTACCACATCCTTGAGTCAGGTACCTTCTCTTGAACCTCCCCCTCCTCTTCCCCACCCTTTTCAGCTTCATTTTGTACCTTGTCTTCCCCCATTCAGCTATAAATTCCTTTAGACTAGGAACTATATTTTTCACATTCCTATCCTCTAGAGCTCTACACAGTGTCTGGCATGTAGTAGGCCCTTAATAAATGTTTATTGATTGAGATTAATGATGGATAATATGTTATCAACAAGGTCAGTACAACTGGGGTAGAAGATTGGGCATTTGGACCACTGTCATTGATCAAAGGGGAAATGAGCAAGGTCTGTGAGGTGAAGCCTCTTATGGAAACAGCACATGATTCTGGGTGAACTGTTCTCTGAGTATCCTTTTTCTTAGTCTCTTTTTTTGACACCCTCATATTCTGCCTTGTATTGTGTGTGTGTATGTGTGTGTGTATGTGTGTATTTATGTCATGTCCTCCTTTTGATGGGAACCTGAAAGCAATGACATTTTTTATCTTTATCATCTTGGTAGCTCATATAGTAAGTACCTTGCGCATTGTAGGTGCTTAATAAATTTTTGTTGAATTAAAAAAAACCATTGCTCACAAAAATTCAAATAATAGTTAAAGGTTAAAAAAAAAATTCTGGAGGGCTTAATAACCACAGGTTGTTTTTAGGTATTTTGTTTTGTAGAAAGAGTGTCTAGGAAGTTATGCAGTTACATACCCTTAGTCCACCTTTATGAGAGAGATAGGCATAGAGTACCAAATTATTTTTAACATTAGAGACTTTCTAAAGAAGCAAATTACTAGGAAAATCCTGGAGTTAATATTCATTTTGCAGTACATTCCATATTATCTACATCTATGGCTGTAGCCGTAACTCTATTACAGTAAAATAACTGATATCCATGGCAATCTTGAGTCATAAAGAAAAGTTTAAATTTTGTTCTTCGTACAACAATTCACCACATACCTTCTTCAAGGATCACTTAAGTCTTTTAGAAAGATTTCTGTTGATTAGTTGTTAAAATAATTTAAAGAAATAAATACTATTTATTTGGAAAATTTCATCTGTTGGAGTCACTTCATTTATATTGTATTACTTGTTTTTCTGTTATATTCTTTTTTTTTTGTTTCTAGTCTGTCAGATTTCTCAGTCACTTAAAATTTTATTCCTTTTTTTTTCTCTTTGAAGCATTCCTCAACTTCTTTCAAAGAACAATTACTTTTCCCTGATCAGAATGGAGATGTTTTCCTTCCTTTTTCTAGTATTGGTACCAACCTATAATTTATATATACGTAAATATTGCTTAACTATGGCAGAAACATCTATGCTCTATGTATGCGTTTTCTTTTATTTTTTCCCAGTTTTTCCTCCACTTCTCTTACTTGGTTTTCAAAATCCTTCTTAAGCCCCTCCATGGCCTGTAACCAATTCATATTTTTCTTGGAAGCTTTTGGTTCAAGAGTTCTGACTGTGTTGTCTTCCTCCTGTTCCATGCTTTGATCCTTTTTGTCCCCAAAAAAGGAATCTAAAGTCGGATGGTTGTGTTTGCTTTGCTTCCTTTGCTTGCTTGTTTTGCCATTCAGTTACTTGACTTTTGAGTTCTTTGCCACAGTAGAACTCTGCTTCCTGAGGGGAGAGCTTTTTCCCAAATTGCTGGGTTTTTCACAGCTGCTAGAGCTATTAGGAGGCCCCTGTCTCTACAGCCCCCACCAGCTTTGGCTCACTGGTGACACACCTCAGGACCACTACCCAAGACTGCGATCCTGATCCAGGCAGGTTAAGGTAAGGGCACTTAGCCTCTGAATGGTCGCTTGGTGACCCTTGCAATCTGCAGGCCAGGAGCTCTGGAGCAGCCATGTGGAGGTGGCTGCAGGGCTGCCATTTCCACTGCTTCTGTCCCTGAGGGCAGAAGGCCGGACCTTCTCCTCCTTCCCTGCTAAATTCAGCCAAGTTCCACTGACCTTTTACCTTGTCTTTGGTATTTATGGGTTGATAATTCTGGGAACCATCCTGGCTGCCAGTGATCCACTCTCCCAAAAGCTCCACCCAGCTGGTCAGGCTGCCCTGGGGCTAAAACCATGGGTTCATGTGGGGCTGGGCTTGGCTCCCAGCACTCTGTGATGAACTCTTCCTGTCAGCCTGTTGGGCAGCCTTCAGCAGGAGATTTGTTTCTCTGTCACTTTGTGGTTTCTGGAGCTCAAAAATTTGTTTAGCGTCATATTTTATAGGTATCTGAGGTGGTTATGGGGGTCGCCATGGACTTTTCCTGCTTCTGTGCCGCCATCTTGACTCCACCCCCCTCTTTTATTTTTTTGTAGCTGCTAGAAACAGTTTCCATATTTTCTTGTTTTCCTTATTTGTAGTTCTTATGGATAACTCTCTTGGTGAATTGATGTTCCATATTGTCTGTTGGATGAAGTGGGGACTTGGTTGTTAGAGATTTTTGAGAAAAGTGCTTTTTATTTATAATGAGATTTCTGCTGTATCTTAATGACAGCTGCTCATTTGCTTTGATCCTGTAATGACCACATTCTTGGAAGACAGTGTGATATAGTAAAAATTGAATAGATTTGGTGTTGAAAGACTCAGCAAAGTAAGATTTCAATCTCAGCTGTTATATACTAGTTTTATGACCTTGGGTGATTCACTTAACTTTTTTGGTCCTCAGTTTCTTCGTCTGTAAAACAGAGACTGGAAGAGGTGATCTCTCTGGTACATTCCAATTCTGATCTTATATGATTTGGGCTATGAAGTACAAAGTACGAAGTTACAGTGGATTTTGAAGTTGTATGTGTGTAGGCCTCAAATAAAAATAAAAATCCACATCATCATCCAGCTGCAGTCACCCTTTGACATTTGCGGGTTTCTCATTCATCGTTTGGTTATTTGCGAGTTGGCTATTAATCATTAAACGGGATTTTTGGAAATTTGCAGTGTACTGTGGAAAATTGCAGACCACATGGATATGTAAAGAAAACAAAAAAATTTAGGAAGTTATAAAAGCATAAATACTGTATGTTCATCTCTTATCATTTACTACCATAAGAATACATACATAAATTTATCATAAATAGTTAAATTTTGTTAAATTTCAGTGCTCTGAAGAACTAAGGGCATAACACATTTTTTGGGAACTACTCTTTGTTTCCCTACAATCCAAACTCAGTCACATACTATTCTCTAGCATTAATCCTTGTCTTCCGCACTTTTTGTAGTTGAAGGAATTCTGTGAAGAGCAGTTGCTGCAACTACACTGAGGGCTGTGAAGACTCTGTGTAGTGCAGTCTTTCTTGTGTAGAGATTATTAGCTTTTTTATGGATACAGTGTATTGTTTTACTTGTTTTATGTGTTAAATAAATAGGATTAGAATTATTAGAAATAAAGGTTTGAGATAGGGCCATTTTCCCCATTTGATCACTTCCCTTTCTGTCCTGGATGCATTAGTGTTATCTCTGCAGATGCTTTTCAGTTTCAGGTAATCAAAGTTATTTATTTTCTCTTTTGCAATTGTTTCTGTCTTTTGTTTTATTATTTTTCCTACCCATAGCTGTGAGAGATATAGAGTCTGTTTATCTTCTAATTTTTCTATAGTATGATTTTTAACATTAAGATTGTATATCCATTTAGAATGTGTTGTGGAATGTGGTGTAAGGTGTTGGTTTAAGTCTAATTTCTGCCAAACTCTCTTCAAGTTTCCCCTGCAGTTTTTAATCTAATATGGCATTTTCCCCTAGATTAATTTGTATTTTCTGCTTTGTCAAACGCTGAATTATTGAGTTCTATCATTTCTGAATCTCTCTTGTCTAGTCTGCTCTGTTGATCTATCTCTCTATTCTATAACCAATACCAGATGGTTTTGATGACTGCTACTATTTCATAATACTATTTGAGGTCTGGAAGTGCTATTCCTTCTTTGTCTTTACTTCTTTTCATCATTTTCCTTGTTATCCTAGCTCTTTCATTTTTCCAAATGAATTTTGTTTTTATTTTATCAAGTTCTGTAAAGTATCTCCTTAGTAATTTGATTACTTTATCAATGTCCTCCTTAAATTGTGGCACTCAGAACTTTGAAGAGTACTTTAAATAAGGGCAGAGTAGAGAGGGACAATCCTCTGTTCAATCTTAAGCCCATCCAAAGGCCATTGAAGAACATTTTTGCTTTCTTTGGCTGCCATTTCACATTGCTGACTACATTGTGTACCTGATAGCCCACTAAATGGTAATCCACTGTAATATGATTTTCTTAGTTGCTTCTAACATGTCAGTTTGATGTATGCTTGCTGCTGTGCCAGTGTCCTCTTTGACTAGAACTCAAAACATCATGATTGGTTCAGATAATAAACCTTTGGTAACTCAGATAATTGGATTCTATCCTTCTTTGCTTTAGTTTATACTTGTAGGCTTAAATCCATA
This sequence comes from Pseudochirops corinnae, assembly GCA_028646515.1. NCBI lineage: Eukaryota > Metazoa > Chordata > Mammalia > Diprotodontia > Pseudocheiridae > Pseudochirops > Pseudochirops corinnae. Next base: position 175,906,285 of record CM053585.1, read on the forward strand.
TTTTGAAATGTGTGTACCCTAAATGAAGGACTAAAATGGTTAACATTACAAGACTGAACCCAAGAAAACTTTGGAAATTCTTTTTTAAAAAGTTATTGTTGTGTTTTTACATATACATATACATATATACATATGTATATAGACATATACTTTCCCAAATCTATTCTACTCCTGATCTTTGGTTTTAAAAAAAATTTTTTTTTATTGATTTGTTTGTTTACTTTTAGTTTACAACATTCAGTTCCACAATCCCTTGAGTTTCAAATTTTCTCTCCTCCTTTCCCCCCACTCCCCCCATGGTGGCATGCAGTCAAGTATAGGATCTGCAAATACTTTGACATTGGACATTGGTCTGGTTGTATAGAAGGGTTGTAACTGATGGAATGAACAATGAGAAAGAGGAAACAAAACCAAACATGGAAGAGGAAGAGAGCATGCAGTTTGCTTCAGTCTACATTTAAACTCTGTTCTTTTTAGATCTTTCTCTGAATGTAGACATCTCCTTCCATCCTTAGTCTTTTAGAGTTGTCTTATAACCTTGAGTTGCTAAGAAGAGTCTAGTTTATTAAAATTGGTTGTCACACATATGTTGTGTCTGTCACTGTGTACAAATTTCTCTTGGTTCTGCTCTTCTCACTTAGCATCAGTGTGTATAAACCTCTCCAGGTAAATATGAAGTCCATCTGTTCCCCATTTCTTATAGCACAATAGTATTACATTACATTCGTATACCACAACTTGTTTAGCTGTTCCCCAATTGATGGGCATCCCCTTAATTTCCAATTTTTGCCACCACAAAGAGAGCTGCAATAAATATTTTTGTACATATGGGTCTTCCTCCCACTTCTATGATCTCTTTGGGATACAACCCTAAAAGTGGTATTACTGGGTCAAAGGGTATGTAATTATTTATAGCCCTTTGGGCATAGTTCCAGATTGTTCTCCAGAATGGTTGAATCAGTTCACAACTCCATCAGCAATGCATTAGTATTCCAGTTTTTCCATATCCTCTCCAGTATTTGTCATTTTCCTGTTTCGTCATCTTAGCCAATCTGACTGGTAAGATGTGGTACCTCAGAGTTGTTTTGATTTGCATTTCTCAGATTAATGATGATGTAGAGCATTTTTTCATATGCTTATAGATGGCTTTAATTTCTACCTCTGAAAATTGCCTGTTAATATCCTTTGCTGATCTTTGTTTATATGTATGTGCATATCTCTTCTTTCCTCTCCCTCCTGCCTCTTCTACTTTACTTTTACCCACTACCTTGCCCTCTTATGACTTGCCTACCCCTCTTCAAGGATCCTTGCCCATTCTCCCATTCCCATACATCTGAATACCCTTTTATACCTCTGTTTATCTGTTACCTCACCTTCCCCTCTAAAGATCCCTCCCTTGTCCTCTCCCCCCTTCCTGTGCACCTACAATTTTATTTCTTCTGAATTTAGAAGACTTTTATACTCTTTTAAATATATTGTTCCCTCTTAAACCCGTTCTTGATGAAAGTAGGTGACCAGAACTACCAGCCCTCCTCCCCATCTAATTCCTGTGTATCAGTTCTTCTTCTTGCACTTCATCTGTATAAAGTAATTACTTTTTAGCTGTTCCTAAATGGTTTTACCTTTAAAATTTATATCATACCAATCTTTCTTATGAGCCACTCAGTTATTAATAAGAATCTTAGATATACATTTTACATATATAAAAAGTAAACAGTCTGTCCTTATGAATCCCTCATAATTAGTCTTTGTTATATACCTTATATTTATATTGGTTCTTATATGTTGAATGGTCTATTAAGTTCAGAATTTTTTTTAACAGTCTTGAAAGACAGAGTTTATCAAATGTCCATTTTTTTCATTTAAGATAATGTTTAGCTTTGCAGGGTATGATATTTTTGCCTGGAGCACCAGTTCTTTTGCTCTTTGATATGTTGTGTTCCAAGACCTGTGATCCTTTAATTTCTCTGCTGCTAGGTCTTGTGTAATTATAATTGTGGCACCATCATATCTAAATTGTTTTAATCTTCATGCTTTTAAAATTTTTTCCTTGAGCTGGGGGTTTCTGAATTTGACTATGATATTCCTATGAGTTTTCCTCATAGGATCTCTTTTAAGTGGTGATAGATGGATTTTTTTCTGTATCTCCTTTCCCCCCTTGTGTTCTAATGCTTCAGGACAATTTTCTTTAATTATTTCTCGTATTATTGTATCAAAATTCTTTTATTGTAATTTTCAGTTGGTTCAGTTATTTTTATATTTTCTCTTCTTGACCTATTCTCCCAATTGGTTATTTTTCTTATATTTCACATTCTCTTCTATTTTTTTATTATTCATATTTTGTTTAATCATTTCTTGATCTCTTATAATTTCACTGGCTTCACTTTGCCCAACTCTAATTTTCAAGGTATCATTTTCTTCCTTAAGATTCTGTATTTCCTTTTCTAGTTGGTTGACTTTCATACCCTTGTTGTTTTTCTTGTATTATTTTTATTTTCTTTTTTCTTTTTTCCTCCATCTCTGTCATTTGATTTTTAAAGTCTTTTTAAAGTCTTCTATAAATTCTTTTTGGTCAGGTGACCATTTGATGTTACTCTTTGGGGGTTTTGTTATTTTAATATCCTCCCCTGAAGATGAACCTTGGTTATCTCTATTCCAATAACAGGTTCCTATGGTTGGATTCTTTCTCCTTTGCCTGTGCATTTTTTTGTGGTAATATCCTAATTATTTGTAGTCACCTCTAGCCCTGGAGTATGGGAAATGGTGCCTCTTGCCCCAGATCTTCAGTTCTTCCCTCTAGCCTGAAACCAAAGGCAAACCTCCAACCTCCTGTAAGTGCTCACAGCCAAGGACTTCCTGCTCCACTGCTTCTGCACTCATCCGGTGTGTGCTGGTTCCTTCTTGCCCACATTGCTCTTTGTAGCATAGCAGGGTCTAGCCTTCCTGGTCAGCAGAGGTTCCCTATATCTTCCTTGGGCTCAAAAGCCCAACTCTGCTCACTATCCCAGGGGTAAAAGTTCTGGTGGCTGAGGCTGGCTGAAGCAGACTGTCAAACCAACTAGCCTCAGGGCTTGCCACTTTTTGTTTAAGAGTCTTGCTTCTGGCAGTTAAAATGGAACCTGGCCTGGAGGTGTTTACTCTTCACTGGGACCAAACCTCTTTCTGGGATTTTTCTTCTGATCTTCTCAAATTGTCCCAGGAGGACCCTGGTTATGCCCCTATTCTTATTTATCTCTACCTACACTTCGTTCACCCTAAGGTGCTATTTTAACTCTTTTGTGGGGGAAAATTTTGGAATTTTCCGACCTATTCTGCTGTCTTCCCAGAATCCTCTCCTGGAAATTCTTGAGTTAGACACATTGAGATGATGGTGTGAGAGAACACCTTCAGAGCAATAGAACAAGTATTTGCTATTTGATAAACATAATAAAAATCTTTATTCTTACTGATATTGCTGTTCAGGTAAGCCTAAATATTGTGAGAACATATATAAAAATGAATTAGTGTTCTGACTTGTGGAAGGGAAATTACAAGAAATATAGAGATTGAGGTGGCTAGGTGGTGCAGTGAATAGAGCACTGGCCCTGGAGTTAGAAGGACCTGAGTTCAAATCAGTTTCAGACACTTAACAGTAATTAGCCATGTGACCTTGGGCAAGTCACTTAACCCCAATTGCTCTGCCTTCCTCCCTCCAAAAAGCAAAAAAAAAAAAAAAAAGAAGAAGAAGAAGAAATACAGAGATTGATGAATATCATAGTAAATATAATTATCTTCTTATTGGACCTTTAGCATGCCCAAGGATGCCTGGGATAATTATATATAAATATAATAATAATCTCCAAATACCTGTAGAGTTACTGTATTGTGAAATCACATCAGAATATGGTACTTGACAATAGTAGACATAACACTGATAATGATATATATTAATAATTGATATTTCTTACGTGAATATTAATGCCTCTTCCCAAAGACAGATTAATCTGAGGGGAGGGGAAAAAGATCATTTTAGTGAATCCTCATTTTTAAAATTACAAGTATTTCCTGCAGGATAGAGGTTAAGAAGTGGAGTAAAAAGGCCAACTAGATAACTACTTTGTTCACCTTTTCATTTTTAAGTTAATAAAGAACAACACTTAAGAGTCAGAAAGTTGGGAATATTGATATAATTTGTAAATATTATCTCCTTTTTTCTTCACTTATAAAAATCACAGTTTCCTACTTTGCATTTGTGAAAGCTATATATGGATTTATATTTTCTAAGTTGATGAGCATTTTAGCAGTATGTCAGTGACTTGGGTGGCATTTCAAATTTTCTTTCAAATTTTAACTGATGAACGTTTTTAAAGTCTGCTAGTCACATTAAGTCAAGTTGTGTTAGCATTTTTTTTTTTTTTTGTTAAAAGAAATATTTACCATTTGCCTTTTCAAGTTTGCTCTCTGTTGTGGTTCGTAGGCATTTTGAAAACTTTAATAATGAACTGATGTCCAATCTAGAAGTCTTAAAAAAGTGCCATATGCTCTTAATTCAGTCTGCTCAGTAGGAATTTTAATACAAATGGAGAAGTCACACATGTTAAATATGCTTAACTATTAGAGTGCAAATTAAAAATTCTCAAGTACTGTAATCTTCAGTTATCTGAATTTTAATTATTCTTTATTTTTCTTCATGACATTATATTACTTCTAACTTTCTGTTTTGCTTACACTTAGTTTTTTAAGAGTGCAAAGCTACTTTTTCCTCTGAGAATTGAGCTTGGCAACCTAGATGTGGGATTAACTGTGAAGTGGGGATTTGCTGAAACTGTAGGACTCATGGAACAACAAAAGGAAATAAAATTAACATTTATTGAGTGCTGTGGGGGATACAAGAATAGATGAGGTTCATTGTACTTCACTGTTCTTAGAGAATAGAGCACTACAGTCTAGCAGTTGAAAGAAGTAGAATGTAAATGTAATGAAAGATAGTGTACTTCAAGTACCACAGAAGCTATTGCAGTTCTAAATGAGAAACAAGTAGATGTGAAATTAAAAAACTATGCTTTAACCTGGAGTCATTGAACTTGTTTTAAAAAAATATATATTGACAACTATATTTCCATAATAATTGGTTTCCTTTGTAATTCTGTGTATTTCATTTTATATCTTTAAAAAAACATTCTGGAAAAGAGGCCATAGGCTTCACCAGGGATTCCTCCCACAAAAAAGGTTAAGAACTCCTATTTTAATGAATCTGTGATCTGATGGGTGTGAGTATTCCCTAGAACAATACAAGTTGTAACACATTCATTCCCTTTTTCATCCTATTTAACTCTTTTTCACATTTTCTCTGGTATCATCCTTTTCTCATAATGGGGCTGATCATAATGAGGGCCCTCTCCTCTAGGTGTCTTTAGATGATGAGGATAGCAATATGACACATTAGCTCTCCATCTGTAATTATTAGCTCTTGATATATGATTGGCCTATCTTTCTTTGTGGTTGTCACTCTCTTTGAAGAGATTTTGTATGTTGTTTTTTGGTTGTAAATCATTTTTGGAAATATGAAATTGTTTATTTATGCCCTCTTTAAATTTGTGTTGCTTTTTTGGTGATCCACAATCTTGATTCCTAGAAGCACAGAATTTTAGAGTTATGTGGCCCCATAGACAAAACCATCTAGCAGGTGGTCATTCAACCTCTGAATGAAGACTTGCAGTGAGGAGGAAAACCTGCCATCTCTTGACATACTCTATTCCATTTTGGGAAAGCTACAATTGTTAGAAAGGTTTTACTTACTACAAGCCTAAATTTATCTCTTTGTAACTTCTGCCTATGGATCTTGGTTCTTCTGCCTTCTGGGACCAAACAGTACTGATTGAGTCCCTCTTCCACATGATGACCCTTGAAGATAACTGTTATGTCCACCTAAGTCTTCCCTTTTCCAGGAATATTAATCTAAGTCAGAAGTTCTTAACCTTTTTTTTGTGTGCCATGGACACTATCCCAGAATGTTTTTAAATGTGTAAAATAAAATATATAAGATTGGAGGGAAAATAAATAGTTATTCAGAAAACCTCCCCACAACACCCCCTCCCATTTTATAGACCCCATATTAAGAACCTTTGCTTTAAGATAATTATGGTATTCTATGATTTTTAACTATAACATTACTGGAAGAAGAGAATCTCAGTCATAGAATCCCAGAGTCATCTACTCCAACTATACCTGAAAAAGAATTCTTCCTACAAGTAATCATCTGGTCGTTGCTTGAAGACCTACAATGAGGGGGAACCCAGTACCTTTAGAACTAGCCCATTATGAGTGTGGATAGCCCTCCCTTTCCCCCTCCTTATGTCTAAATTTCTCTGTTTGCTAGGAATCTCAGGAAGCCTAAACCCAAATGTCAGAGTGACATAAATGACTGAACTAAAGGATATAAAAGAGATTTATTTTAACAGGATAGAGTTTGAGCAGAGCAGTGATAAATGTTGAAAGTTTTGGTTCTAATTCTAGTTCTGGTTCTTGTGGACCTCCCTAGGTCTCCTTTTCTCTCAGGGGAGATACCATTTACAATGGTGACTGCTAAAAGCTTGTGTGGTTTGGGAAAACTGCCAAGTCTGAAGAGGCTCCTTCCCATATTCCTGGCACTGTATTTTTTTATGTCTATGGGGCTGCCAGATACCACATTAACAGCCATATATGAAACAAAGAAACTTTTATATTTTAGGTGACTTTTTGCCATAAGCAACTGTCTGTCAGCATCACTTAATTTCCAGTGATTTGTAATCCTATCTGCTCTACTGTCTATGCTAGAGACTTCACTTGAAATCATGTTTTCTCCTAGATACTGCTTCCTCCCTTACAATATGTATAGGCTTTGCCATAGCTACCATTTTCTGAGGTCTGCTCTTTGAAGGTAAACAGATACGTCTGATCTTTCCAAGTGATGTTTTTATTCACATACTCAAAGATACCTAACTTGTACCCCTTAAATCTTCTGTTCTTCAGGCCAAATATCGGTAGTTGTTTCATCTGATCTCTTGGGTATGATATATTCAAGTCCCTTCACCATCCTGGTGGTTCTTTTCTAGGTATATCTAGCAGTTCATTTTTTTCCTATAATGTGGCACACAGAACTGAGCATATTGGATGAGATGTCTTCCTAGAGCAGAGTGGAGCTGAGCTGTCACCTCCATCTACCTGAAAGCTACGCTTACTGTGGTCTAAGATTATATTTTTTTTGACTGCTATAGTACTTATGCTGTTGACTCACGTGGAGCTTGAAGTCCACTAAAATACTTCAGATCTTTTTTTAAATTATGAACTTAACAATCATCAACAACAGGAACAATTCAATACAAATGAGAACAGAAAAGAGACTTGTATATGGAACTGTAAGAGAAGTGGCCTACTTCTCTGTGTGCTGTTCTGAACTTTCTTCTCTTCTGTATATTTTAGAATGTTTTATTAAAGCTCTTCTCTTTTATTCTTTCTCTTTTTTTTTTAAGCATCACTATATCAATACCTACTCATTAAGGGTAATTGCTTTATAGTTTCCTCTCCCTAGTTTGACTCTCTGTGGTTTAAGTTATTAAAACTTTCTATGAGGTAGAAGAGGTCAGACAGGTAAGAGAACTGGGATAGAACAATTTAATGAAAATATAGAAGAGAGTATCAAGAAGGTGATTGACACAAGAGGGTAGCTCCAGAGAGGTCAAGAGAGATGATTGAGAAAAGGCCATTGGATTTGGCAATTAAGAGATCTTTTTTTTTTTAGCATTAATTTTTTTTATTTTTAAAAAAAATATATAATTAATTTATTTTTAGTTTTCAACATTTACTTCCATAAGAAGTATCCTCTCCTCCCCCTCCTCCTCAAGATGGCATGCAATCTGATACAGCCTCTACTTATATATTCATATTAAACATATTTTCACATTAGTCATGATGTGAAGAAGAATTAGAACTAATGGGAAGAAACATGAGAAAGAAGAAACAAAACAAAACAACAAAAGAAAAGGAGAGCAAATAGTATGCTTCCATTTGCATTCAGACTCCCAAGTTTTTTCTCTGGGTGTTGATATCATTTTCCATCATTAGTCTTTTGGAGTTGTCTTAGATCGTTGTGTTGCTGAGAAGAGCTGTCCATCAAGGTCAGTCATCACATAATCAATAATGATTTAGAGCATTTTTAGATAGCTTTAATTTCTTCCTCTGAAAACAGCTTGTTCATAACCTTTGACCATTTAGCAGTTGAGGAATGACTTATATTATTATAAATTTGACTCAGTTCTTTATATATTTGAGAAACAAGACCTTTTTCAGAAACACTGACTGGTTATAAAAGTTCTTCCCCAGCTTTCTGCTTCCCTTCTAATCTTGGTTGCGTTGGTTTTGTTTGTGCAAGAGTTTTTCAATTTAATATAATCAAAATCATCCATTTTGCATTTCACAATCTCTTGCTCTTGTTTGGTCCTAAATTCTTCTCCAGAGATCTGACAAGTAAACTATTCCTTGCTCTCCTAGTTTGCTTATAGTATCAATCTTTATGTCTAAATCCTGTGCCCATTTTGACTTTATCTTGAAATAGGTTATAAGATGTTGGTCTATGCCTAGTTTCTGCCATACTATTTTCCAGTTTTCCCAGCAATTTTTATTGAATAGTGAGTTCTTAATTCCAGAAGGTGGAGTCTTTGGATTTATCAAATAGTAGATTACTATAGGCATTGACTGTTGTGTCTTGTGTACCTAACCTATTTCACTGATCTACCACTCTGTTTCTTAGCCAGTACCAAGTAGCTTTGATGATTGTTGCTTTATAATACAATTTAAGGTCTGGTATAGCTAGGCCACCTTCTCTTGCCCTTCTTTTCATTAATTCCCTTGATATTCTGGGCCTTTTATTCTTCCAGATGAATTTTGTTATAGTTTTTCCTAGCTCTACAAAATAATTTTTTGGTAGCTTGATTGGTATGTCACTAAATAAGTAAATTAATTTAGGTAGAATTGTAATTTTTATTATATTAACTCAGCTTACCTATGAGCAACTGCTGTTTTTCCAGTTATTTAGATCTGACTTTATTTGTGTGAAAAGTGTTTTGTAATTGTGTTCATATAGTTCCTGGGTTTATTTTGGCAGGTATATTTCCAGATGTTTTATAATGTCTACAGTAACTTTAAATGGAATTTCTCTATCTTTTGCTGTCGGGTCAATTAAGAGTTCTTTGGTAGCTTCAGAGAGAGCATTTTTGTTTTAATGATGAGGTCAGAAGTTAGATTGTAGAGAATTAAGAAGAGAGAAAAAAGACATGAAGTGTATATACCAGTTGTAGTTAGTTTTCTTCTCAAGATGTGCAGCCATGAAAGACAGGAGAGATACAGGACAATAGTTAATGGAGATGGATGGATTATATGAAAGTTTTTTGAATAAGCAACCAATAGATATTGAAGATTATTGAAAAAGTAGTAATAATAGAAGGAGCAATCTGTTGGAGAAGAAAGGATGAAATGGGTTCACTTGTGCATGTAGGGGTTTCCTTTGGCAATGAAAATGGCTACCTCTTAATGTGAGATAGGGGTGAAGGAAGAGGTAGTGGTAAAAGGCATCTGACGTGTATGATGGGGCATTCACTTTCAAATGAAGGTCATCAGGTTTTATTTTTCAGTGAAATACGGGGCAAAGTTTTTAGTTGAGAAGGTAAGGGAAAAAGGAGCTACAGGACTTTTGAGGAGGAATAAAAAGGTTTGGAAAAGCCACTGTGGTGAGTGGAATAGCAAAGATTAGGTTCTCTTGTTGCATTGAGGGCCCATTTAAGGTTACATGACATAAATTCATAGTGAACCCAGTTGGCGTGATTTCATGATTTTCTTCAGTTTCTCCATGTAAGCAGGAGCAGAGGCAGTAGATGATGGGAGAAATTGGAAGCTGAAGCTTTGCAGGCAAGATCAATGATAGGATAAGGGGGTAAAGGTACTCAAGGGAAGAGGATAGTGTAGAGTTGAGCTGGTTTCCCAATGAGTCAAGATGGGGAAGAGAAGAGAGTGTAGCTAATGCAGGGGACGATGACCTGGGGAAGACTTGAGGAGTAGAGGGATTGGATAATGAAAAATGAAGCTAGGAGTTTCTAGGCAGAAAGAGAGGTGGAATGACAATAGATTGTGATCAGATAAAGGAATTTCTGAGTTCTTGATCATGGAAATGAAGCACTTGGGACTGATAACAGTTTCAAAGTTGTATGTAGCTGAGGTGGGGTAGAGGAGTAAGTCACTGAAAATGAGTAAGTTGAGGAACTGAAATATTAGGATATTTGAATTAGTACCACTGTATCTTGGAGTCTCTTAATATGAGTTTTGGAGTTGGAGAGGAGAGAAAAACTTTGAGCCAAGCACTGAATTCCTTGAGGTAAGGGGTGTGTCTTGGAGGTCAGTAAACAAAAACTACTAGAATTTTATTGGGTGGTATATGTGGATTCAATGAACCTCAGAGGAGGAGAGGTGATTGTGGTAGAGGGAAAGGAGAGCCTAGAGGCAGAGGGGAGCAAGCAGTGTTCTAGTTTTCCCATCTTGAGCACTGAGGAGATAGAGGAGTAATGATTGAAAATGCACCCAGTGCTCAAAAGGGTTGCTAGTGAGTGCAAAATAAATGAAGCAGTGAGAAAGGAAAAGGTTTAAAATGAAAGTGGGTTTGTTAGCTGTGGAACAGGCATTCCAGAGAGAATAGTGGAACGGGTGGATATCTCTAGGATGGCACATTGAGGAAGTTTGGTTGAGGACCATGGAAATAAGGTAGAGGACCATAAGGAATGGAGAATAGGTTAAATGACAGCCAAAGCTTTAGAATCACTGGGATGGGGAGAGGGAGAGGAGGTCAGAGTTGATTAATAATTGAGGATGAATTCAGATAGGTATGGAGCATTGTTATAAAGGAAGCTATTTTAGAGGAGAGGATTGTATGATTGCAAGAAAAAGATAGTATCTCCTACATAAAGGTAAAAAAGGGAACTGAAATCTGAATTAATGCTTGGTATTTAATGGTTTGTTTCGTGCAAAGGGCATTTATGTTGTATGTTTTGCCCAGAAAAGAATGAAGATAAAAATTTCATTTTAGATGACTAGAGACTTTCTGGCTCAGGAATCAGAAGGTCTGGATTTGAAAATTCTGACTCTGAAAGCAGTATACATAATGATTACAACAATGTAATTGGAAAGAATAGCCACAAAACAGTCAAAATTGAATGTTGTGAAATTTTAAAGAACAAATTTAGAAGTAATATGAGAAGATACCACCATTTTACAATCTCTTCCTATGCGCAGGTAGGGATCATGGGTATTTAAGTTTGCATAAAATGTCAGATTAAAAAAATATGTTGTTTGGTTTTGCTAATATTATATCTCTTCATCTTTTTTTTTTGCATTTTTACATTTATTACTTACTTTTAGCATTCTTTTCTTTTTGAATTTTGAGTTCCAAATTCTCTCCTTCCCATGCTTTCCCCCACCCACTGAGAAGGCAAGCAATATGATGTCAAGTTATACAAGTGAAATCATGCAGAACACATTTTCATATTGGCCATATTTCAGAAAGCAAGAAAAATAAAGTGAGAAAATTATACTTCAATTTGTACTCAGAGGTCATTAGTTTTCTCTTTTCAGATGGATAGCATTTGGAATTATCTGTAATCATTGTATTGATCAGAGTGGCTGAGTCTTTTAAAGTTGATCATAATTACAACATTACTGTTAATGTGAACTCTGGTCTCCTGGTTTATCTCACTGCACCTTTATCAGTTCATATAGATCTTGCCATGTTTTTCTGAAAATCCCTGCCCCCTCCCCCACAAGACAGTAGTACTCCATCATAATCATATGCCATAACTTGTTCAGCCATTCTCCAATTGAAGAGTATTTCCTCAATTTCCAGTTCATTAGCACCACAAAAAGAACTGCTTAAAATATTTTTGTACATTTAAGTCCTTTTCCTTTTCATTTGATCTCTTTGGGATACAGAATTAGTAATGATATTGTTGGGTCAAAGGATTTACACAGTTTTATAGCCCTTTGTGCATATTTCCAAATCATTCTCCAGAATGGTTGGATCAGTACTATACCACCAGCAGGTCATTAGTGTACTATTTTCCCTTGCCCTCTCCAGCATTTGTCATTTCTAACAGGTGTGAGGTGGTACCTCAGAGTTTTTAAATTTGCCTTTCTGTAATCATTAGTGATTTAGAGAATTTTTTCTGTATGGCTGTAGAAAGCTTTGATTTCTTCTTCTGAAAATTGGCTGTTTATATTATTTGACCCAATCCTTTGGGGAATGGCTCTTAGTTTTATAAATTTCACTCAGTTCCATATTCAGTATATATTTAAGAACTGAGGCTTTTATCAGAGAAATTTGCTGTAAAATATTTTTCTCTTACTTCATTGTCTGTGGTAGCTTTTAGCAAAATGTATGTACTGTTCCTTATTATCCCTTTAAATTAGGTCTATTTTTTGCTTTTGTTTTGTCTGAGATCATGATTGCTACCCCTGTCTTTTTTTAGTTTAGCAGAAGCATTTTAGATTCCACTCCAGCCTTTTATTTTAACTCTATATGTTTTCTTTCTGTTTCAGATGTCTCTCTTTTAAACAACATATTTTTGGATTCTGGTTTCTACTCCATTTTTCTATCTACTTCTCTTTTATGGTGAATTCATTCCATTCACATTCACAATTATGATTATTAATTGTGTTTTTTCCTCCATCCCATTTTCTTCTGTTCTTCTTTCCTTATCTTTATCCTGTCCCTCCTCAAAGTCTATTTTGCTTCTAACTGCTGACTCTCTTAATCTGTCCTCTCCTTTATCATCCCTCCTTCTCTAATCCTCTTCCCCTCCTATTAATATATTACATTTTTATACATAACTGAGTTTGTGTGTGTACGAGTATGAGTGAGTGAGTGTGTGTGTGTTTATTTATTTTCCCCTCTTTCTATCATCAGTTCTCATAAGAGTGAGGTTCAAACATTGCCTACCACCCTGATTCCCACCCCAATTTCTCTCTCCACTATAAAAGCTCTTCCTTGTGTGCCTGTTTTACATGTGAGAAAAATTTCTACATTCTACCTCTGCCCTTTTTCCTGTGTATTCCTCTTTTTCATCTCTTCAGTTTTTTTTTTAGTTCATTCCAAGACAGTTGACTCACATTTGTGCCCTGTCCTCTGTCTTTGTAAACTCCTTTTAGCTACCCTAGTAACGATGAAGTTCTTAAGAGTTGCATGTATTATCTTCTCATATAGGAATGTAAATAATTTAACTTTATTGAGACCCTTAGGGTTATTCTTTCATGTTTACCTTTTTATGCTTCCTTCAGGTCTTGTGTTTGAATGTCAGATTTTCTTCTTAGCTCTGGTCCTTTCATCAAGAATGATTGAAAGTTCTTTATTTCATTAAATATCCATTTTCCTCCTTGAAGGATTATACTCAGTTTTGCTGGGTAGGTCATTCTTGGTTGTAATCCTACCTCTTTTGCCTTCCAGAATATCATATTTTAGGCTCTCCACTCCTTTTACTTGCATGCTGCTAAATCTTGTATGATCCTGACCATAGATTCTACACCTGTGGCTTTACAGTATTTGAATTGTTTCTTTTTTAGTTGCTTGAAATTCCTGGGAGTTTTACTTTGGGATTTCTTTCGAGAGGTAATCAGTGGGTTCTTTCAATTTCTACTTCATCCTCTGGAGCTAAGATATTGGGACAATTTTCCTTGATGAATTTTTGAATATAATGTCAAGGCCTTTATTTGATCACAACTTTTAAGTAGTCTGGTAATTCTTTTTTTTTTGCTTTTTGGAGGGGCAATTTGGCATTAAGTGACTTGCCCAAGGTCACACGGCTAGTTTTTGTGTTAAGTGTCTGAAGCTGGATTTGAACTCAGGTCCTCCTGACTCAAGGGCTGGTGTTCTATTCACTGCACCACCTAGCTGCTCCTAGTCTAGTAATTCTTAAATTATTTCTCTTTGATTTTTCAGGTCTTTTTTTTTTTTTTTGGAGGGCAAGGCAATTGGGGTTAAGTGACTTGCTAGTTAAGTGTCAAGTCCTCCTGACTTCAGGGCCAGTGCTTTATTCACTGTGTCACCTAGCTGCCCCCAGGTCAGTTTTTTAAAGGAGATATTTCATATTTTCATGATGTCTCACAGAATCATTAGCTTCCACTTGCCTGATTCTAATTTTTAAGGAATTATTTTCTTCAGTGTGAGCTTTTGTATCTCTTTTTTATTAGGCCAATTATGTTTTTTAAGGTGTTATTTTCTTCGCTACTTTTGGCATCACTTTTATCAGGCTGTTAATGCTTTTGTCATAATTTTCTTGCCACTCTCATTTCTTTTCCCATTTCTTTCTTCCTCTTCCACTCTTGTCTCCTTAGCTTTTCTGGGAATTCTTGATGGGCTTGGGCCCAATTAGCATTTTTTCTTTGAGGCTTTATTTGTAACTGTTTTCACATTGTCATCTCCTTTTGAGTTTATGTCTTTCTCTTCTCTGCCACTGTAGTAGTTTTTTATGGTCAGATTCTTCTTTTGTTGTTTGCTCATTTTCCCTGTTGAGGAAGCTGAGGTAGACAGTGGTTAAGTGACTTGCTCAGGGTTATGCCAGAAGGAATTAAAGACCAACTTCCCTTGCCTCAGATCAGAATCTTAATGGGGTGGGAAGTGAGGAAGATCACATTTATTTGAAGCTGGAATGGGCTTTTGGGGGATCTTCAAATCTAACTCTCTTGTTTTATGAATGAGCAAACTGAAATGTAGAGAAGTCAAGTGATTTGCTGAAGACACATATCTAGTAAGTGTCTGAGGCAGGATTTGAAGGCAAGATCTGCCAGTTCCCAAGTCTAATAATGCCTTATGTGATATTTTGTGACACCTCTGAATAGAGCTGGTAATGAAGAAATTAGTTTACAGTAGGTGAGAGATTCTCATCCTTGTGTATGTAAAACTTATCAAGGCGATATAGGCAGTATTTGCTGAATCACAACATTATCCTTATTATCCTTTATTACCTTTCCCAATAACTACATTACTTTAATTATGTTATAGTAAATAAAAAATTAACAGATAAAATATTCCAAAAAACTACAAATGCTAGTGAAAAATTTGTGGATTAGAGAGAGAACAATGAAGAGGGTTGGAGTGTAGTGAGAAAAGGAGCAAGCATAATGTTATTGTGCATGTATATAGAAAATTTGAAAGAGATAGTTGAAGGAATAATTCCTACTGACCAAAATCGAATGAAAGGGACTTATACATGAAAACCTTTTAATGGTGAGCTAGAAAAAAATCAGTGACAATGAAAGACAAACTATTTTATCTCTATAATAAGCAGAAACTCTGGATTGATTTCTAATCAATGAAATTACAGGATTTTTGGTTTATCCATAGAGAAACCTATCTCATTTTTATTAAATGTGCTCATAAGACTTTAATTCTATTTATGACAACATATCTCTGTGAATTAGGATTTTCTTTCCTGTTCTCAGTTAAATTCAAAGGAAGAAAGAAATTGGAAGCTTTATATGATATATGGGTGGCCTTTTCAAAAAGAATATGTAGATTGAAACTGTTCATTGATATGAAATAGAATCAAGAGTTCCACTAATATATTTGACTGTGTTCTGATAAACATATAACAACTGTATGGTATTAAAAATATCATGTACCAAGTAAAGTTTTCATTAAGAAAAATTAATCTATCTTATTTTTATGTGCATATGCATGGTGAACTCTAGAATTTATTTTCTTTCATATTGAATAAGGGGTACAGAAATGTACTGAAAGCTAGATTGTATAGGCACCAAAAAAGATTCAGAACTCCTGTTCTAAACTGCTTGAAATTCAGGTGATTATCACAAAAATGATATATTTTTTCCATGATGAGAATCTCATAGTTATATTGCTTCCTTTTGACAGGGAGCTAGGTCATTGTACACATACTTCTTTTTGTGTATTAAAGGAGACATTCTGTTGAGCCCAGGGACCTCATCATGACTGTTGTATTAAACAAACAAAAAATTGTTACGTTTTTGTAACGAAAATGGTTTAGAGATTCTCAGACTATTGAAAAAAAGTGACACATTGGTAATGGCAATTCTTATTCTTCTATAGTGAGTATCCTTGGAAAACAGAAAGTATAATCTAGCTTTTTGTTGATAATTTTTATTTATACATTACCTTAGTTTTACCACTTCTCTCAGTTCTCCTTTTGTGCTTGCCTCTCTGCTCTCCTATTTTGCCTTCATCTGACCAACTACTGACTGTGAAACAGATTTGTTGTTGTTCAGTCATTTTTCATTTGTGTCCAACTTTTTGTGACCCCCATTTGGGGTTTTCTTGGCAGAAATACTGTGGTAGTTTACCATTTTCTTTTCTGGCTCGTTTTACAGATGAGGAAACTGAGGCAAGTAGGGGTTAAGTGACTTGCTCAGAGCCACACAGGTGGTTTGAGGTTGTATTTGAACCAAAGCCTTCTAGCCTCCAGGCCTGGTACTCTATCCAGTACACCATCTGAGGGCCCTAGCATAGTGCAAAGGGCACTAAATGAGAAGGCTGGAGATGTGAGTTCTTTTAGGATTTTGTTGTTAGCTTGCTCTTTTTTTTTT
>CM053585.1:175923395-176010507 GCA_028646515.1 Pseudochirops corinnae
ACCTTTGTTCCCTGGGCCCTCTTGGGACCACAGCACCTCTTTCTGCTTCTCAGAAGCAGACTCCTCATCTCTGCCTGGTTTAAAGCTTTTACCATTTTTTCCTGCTCCCTCTTCCTCCCTTCCCAGAACCACTAAATTGCCTGCTCTTCTTCTTTGGATCCTGCGTTCCCTCTAGACCTTTGTAGTTCATATGACACATTGTACCTTTGAGATCCAGGCTACTCCTCAGTGTGGGTGAAGTTCCCTGACAGGCCAGTTCTTCTGAGTCTTTGGGCCTGCGCAGACTGAGCATCATGCCAGACCATGTCTAGGCCACAGTAGGGCTGAGTGTCTCCATCTTCTTTTCTGCCTACAAACCTCCCTTTCCTCTTTGTCTTATTGAAGTTCCATCTTTTCATCTGTCAGCAGCCTCTAGGTGCACATGTTTCACTGTAAAGATTTCATACATATTCAGGTTTCTCTCCAGGCCCACCTGTACCTAGCATTCCTATATCTGTGCCCATCTCTGAGTCCTCATATGCTGCTCATCTGTGTCTGCTTCTTGATATGTCCTCATTGGTTTTAAAAGCCATATCCAAGGACCAAGCTTAAGTGTATGAATTCACTTTATTGTGCTATGAACTCAGTGAAGCTGCTGCCACACCAATAAGGCAATAAGGCAGTTTCACACCTCAGTCTGGAGATAGGAGAAAGGGACAAACATGATGCCTCTAGATGTGAGCCATAGTAGGTGCTAAATAAACATTTGTTGATTGAGGGATTAATTGGTTGATTTTAAAGGAAATATCACAGGAAGGTCCTTTACCCTCTATGCTACTATAGCCTTATAAATAGTTCAGTGGTATTTTTCCCAAAATCATTAGGTACTCAGCCAATACCAGAACTGTATTCTGAGTCCTCCTGGTACCTAACCTGGCATTGAGTTTCTTCCCTATATGCTGAGATTATTTTAAAGCCTTAATTAGATAGTTGTAGGCTTAGAATAAATGTTTGACTGCAATACCCAAGCCTATATGAGATTATGTCCTACATGCATAGCATGGCCCTGACCTAAAATAGCACCAAGAAGCCATATGGCTTTTTTATACTTGTAAATGGGAATTTCTTCCCTCCCATCCTCAGTTCTCCTCTCATAGTTTTCCATAAAAACTGAAATGATGTTAAAGAAACCTTCCCATTCCAATTTGTGTTATTACTAAAATCTGAATAAATTCATTTGGTAAACTACAGGCATCTAGGCTTCATGGAATCATGTGATTTTAGAGTTAAAAAGTACTAGAGATCATCTAGTCCAACTTCCCACTCCATGTAAGGAATCCTCCATATAACACAGGAATATCTGGGTATATATTCCATCTGACACTTACTGGCTATGTTACCTGGGGCAGATCACTTAACCACTCTACTTCTCGGTTTCATCATCTATAAAAAGGGGATAATTATACCTATAGTATCTTGTGAGATTCAAATAAGAGAATATAAAGGGTATCCTAAGAGCCTGAAGCTATTAAAATTTAAAACTGCACTAAGATTTTTGGGACACCCTAAGTATTTGTATGTCTGTATTTTAAAAACTTTAAAGTGCTACATAATTACCAGTTACTACTATTATGATTATACATATAAAGTATTTTACAAAACTTTTAAAGCACAATATAAATGTCATTTGTTCTCACCTATAATCTACAAGGTAATCCAGCCTCAGTGGCATCACCACTTCACTTTTGTCAAGAGTCTCAAAACCAAATCAATTAAAAGGAACAGAAACAGTTTTCTAATAAAACAGCTTGAGATAAATTGGCACAAATTACCTATTAATGACCTTACTTTTCCATTTGATTTCTAGGCTGAGATTTTAACTGGGCTTACAGTTAGCAGCCCTGAAGTAGCTGGAAAGGCTGGATCAGTGCTGATAGAAAGGGGTTGCAAGATAGTCATCATCACCTTGGGTGCTGAAGGATGTGTGTTTGTATCAGCCCAAGAACCTGGCCCAAAGCATATTCCCACGCAGAAGGTCCTCAAGCCTGTGGATACTACGGTATGTTTTGAGATTTAAGAAAACTTTTTTTTTTTTAGCACTTTGGGGTAAAAAATAATTTAGTAACTAATTAGTACATTTTAATTTTAGAATGAGGATATGAAGGCCCGACGAGCCAGTGGGGTAGAATGGCAGGATTAGTGAGCAAATTAGAAGACTTGGATTCCAATCCAGTGATCCAACCAAATCCTTCTTCACAATTCTCTGAACCTCTGTTTTCTTTTCTTTTCTTTTTTTTTGGAAGGAGGGAGGCAGGGTAATTGGGGTAAAGTAACTTGCCCAAGGTCACATGGCTAGTAAGTGTTAAGTGTCTGAAGCCAAATTTGAACTCCGGTCCTCCTGACTCTAGAGCCAGTGCTCTATTCACTGCACCACCTAGCCACCCCTGAACTTCTGTTTTCTAATAAAAATCTATAAACTGGCAAATCTGCCAAAATAAAAATCTTTAAAGATGCCTTTTCTAACTATCTCACAGAGCTCTTGCAAGGGGAAAAAAAAAAAAGATTGCTTGGTCACCAGAAATAATGGGAAAGAAAGGACTTGGAAACTTTGATTTTAAGGACTGAGGGTTATTTTGTATTTTTCTTTGTTTCATAAGTTCCCTTGGCCAAACCCTTAATCAATTAGTAGATAATCTAAAAGTGATAAGCTACTACGGGCCTCAGGCCTCAGCCAGTCTCTGACTCTGTGCTGGAAACCTACCTTAACTCATACCCTCCTGGGGTAGCCTTTGGGGACTCATGGCCTCCTCCAAGACAAAATGAGGCATTAAATTATTTCATTGCTCAGATGTCTCCTTCTAGTAGTGGGAACATAAAACAGTTGATCTTCATCACCCTGTAATAGAAGAGGAAAGTGATCAAGGAGTTCCCCCTGTGACAGTCTTAAAATCCCATCTCTTCAGTTGAGGAATAATAGTGGCTTAGAAAAAGCCATCAAGTTCAGGGAATCCCTCTAGGAAATGTCACAGTATTTGTACCAAGAGTACTTACCAAGTTTTTTCCTCCTGTAATCTTTTTATTCTTAATGGAGATTCTCTTTGTAACTTACCTATATTCATTGCCTTCAAAAATGCCTTCCATTCCCTCCATGGCAAAAGAAGCCACATTCCTCTCTCACTTTGGGTCTTGTAAGCAGCAAGTGTGACTGTTTTATCATCAGCTGGCCCTGAGCGATGGGAAGACGGAGAAGGCTGAGTGTCAGCCTGCCTTTCCTAGCCTGTCCTGCACAGGTGGGGCTGTGTTCTCTTTCCTCTTCTTGATTGGTATTTCAGCAGGCACTTGTTATGCATAAACACCTTTCTTGGTCTTTTATAAAACAGTGTTAACACCAGATCAGAGCTTGTCCATAGCAGTAATAGTTCTAGCTTGTGTGAAATGGTTCAAGAACTCAAAGGTGAATATTAACCTATAATAGCTCTGCTCAAAAGGTTATTCTCTCTCCTCATTATTTTTCTCTTCTCCTTCAGTTATTTGAAAACAATATCGAATTTCCTGACTCCTTGTCCTTTTGCACTGGATGTTCTTTAACTGGCACGCCCTCCATCCTCACCTCCACCTCAGCTTCCTTAAACACTCAGCTCAAACCTCACCTTCATCAAGAAGTCTTTCCCAGCCTGTTTTGTCCCCTTCCCCTACTGCTAGAGCCTTCCCTCAGAGATCATCTCCCATTTACATCTGTGTTTATCTTGGATGTAAATAGGTGTTTGCATGTTTTCTTTCCCATTAAAATTGTGAGCTCTTTGAGGGCAGGCACCTTGTTTTCTTCTTTCTTTGTAGTCTCAGCATTTAGCATAGTGTCTGATTCATAGTAAATGCTTGCTAACTGATTAAATATATGGACACTGCAGATATGGGTTGTCCGTGTTTAGTACAGACAGTTGGCCAGCCTTCCTCTCCTTCTCAATTTTACTGTTTCCATTATGGTCATGGTCAGTAAATATGATTATATAATATAGAGAGGGGATTTTTCTTTGTAGAATCTTAGCATTAGATCATCCAGTTCAAATACTGCCTGAAGCATAAATATTCCCTAGTCTGTCCCCAGTAAGCTATCATCCAGCACCCCGTGAATGAAACCTTCACCACATCCTTGGCAAATGGATCGACCACCCAGTTCAGTAGCTATTTTTTAAGTACCTACTATTTTCAAAGTACAGTCCCTTTTACTCAATCGCCTGAAAGAATTCCAGTCATCAGACAAATAGATGTTCTCTTGATCAGGAGAACAAATTCTTTACAAGTCTCAGCCATTCTTTGCCAAGGTTATTCCTGTTTGTGTTCTATGGAAAGCCCCTACAAGTCTACCTGAGTTATGTGGAATGTCTGTTATCTTTGTAGAGTATCTCTCTTGACCTCTCTCAGTAAGGTCTTCAGATAGGTCCTTTCTGACCTAAGAGTGATAAGGCAGATGTGGAAGGAGGCATGTGTTCAACCATGTAACCTTGTCTCCAAGTTATCATAGATGTCAGGAGCCAGGATGATAACAAGAATGTGGTCAGTCTTTACACTCTCACATCCTGATCTGGGTAAGAGAAACACCATAAGAAGGGATCTCAGCTACCCTGGAGCCTGGAAGAACACAGTAAGTTCTCTTGGCCCTTACAACCCCCAGATGCTTTGGAGAACTCCAGTTTTAATCCTGTAACATGTAATTCTATATGGCTTCTCTTAGAGGTAGAAGATAATAAAGGCTTTCAAAACTCCCAGGACAGGGCAAGAGTGACTGTTCACAATATATGTATCATCAAGTCTGCTACCAAATACCTGCTTAAGAAATTCCCATTTCACTGAAACCAGCCTCCTTGAGAGTCATGAAAGAGGGATTGGCCTTCCCCTCAGGTCACCAAAATAGTTAAGGAGCAACTCTTTAAGACTTGTGCTAAGGAATTACTCTTCCTACCTCTAACCTTTTCCCTTTTCCTATCCATCCTATGTACTGCAATCAGATAAATCTTCTGAAAACACCAACATAGGCAAGTCACTCCTCAATTCAAAAATAATAATATTTCACATTTATATAAATTCTGGTTTATTTATAAATTTATATGTATGTTTCTACATTTTGTTTATTTATAAGTTTTATAAAACACATCTTTGTTCATGTCTCCTTTTCTGCCTAGAATTCTGTTCTCCCCATCTCTGCCTTTTGAAATCCTACTCATCTCTCAAGGGCTGGTCAAATGCCATTTTTATCAGCCAGAAGTACTCTCCCTCCTCTCAACTGCTACAGCAATTATTTATACCAATCATGCAACACTAATTACATGGTATAATATATTCTTGTTTTCTATGTCATCTCTGCTATTAGAATATAAGCTCCTAGAGGGCAGCCACTAGCTGCACTACCACACTATTGTATTAAATTATTATTCTTAAGATACAACACCAGCAACATATCTTCAAATAAGAACCTAATGTATCACCATTTTCAAGTTGTGATTTTTCCACAAGTCACTTCAATACTGCTAATGCTTAATGTAGGACAGTCTAGCAAATATTTTATTTGACAGATACTGTTATAATAAAGCATCTGCATAACTGAATGAATTCTCAGCTTGGAGGTGGGGGTGCAGCAGCGTTTGTGTAGAGTAGAGGGGACACTGACAGAAAACAAAGTTGGTTTCTTGGCTTGGAATCTCATGCTTCTCTTTACTGCCAGCATTATGATTTATTCACTGCTCACATTAGTCACTCTCATTGTTAAAATTCTTGCCTGTTCTGTACTTAACCAGTCTTTTGTTGTTATTCAGTCATCTTTCAGTTGTGTCTGACTCTTTGTGACCCCATTTGGAATTTTCTTGGCAGAGATACTAGAGTAGACTGCCATCTCCTTCCCCAGCTCATTTTACAGATGAAGAAATTGAGGAAAACAGCATTAAGTGACTCGCCCAGGGTCACATAGCTAGGAAGTATCTGAGGTCAGATTTGAACTCACAAAGATGAGTCTTCCTGACTCCAGTCACTCTGTACACTTTGCCACCTCACTGCCCCCACTTAATCAGTTTACCTTTATGTAAGTATCAGTTTACCTCTTTATAATAGTCTAATATGGATTGGATAATTTTTGTGGTTAAATGAGAAATTCCAGTGAAGGCGTCTTTTATCTCTCTGCCAGGACTATAGTTAGTCTCAGTTGGTTTTTTAATCGTCTCTCTTATATATGCTTTCTACTTTCCTAATGAAAGAATTATTGATGATCTGGATAATGGAAACATCTTTAGTTAACTGGCACAATGTCCATTTGAGATATCTGCCCTGTGAAAACCATTTCCTCTTCTACGTCAGTAATTCTGCAGGTTGCTATATTCAATTTTGCCTCAAATGCTAATAGTTGAGTGTACCATTTCTATTTTTGCATCCTTTTTTTTTCCAAGTTGTGCTGGAAGGAAATGGTGGCAGTAACTACAGATGTCCCCAGCTCAGTTTGGAAGACTTGACAGATGTGTCTGTTTTCTAATTGTTTTCTTTGTTCTCTGATGCTTAACCTCATCATGACAGGAGTTTCATGTCCTCATTCTGTCCCTTCACAAATCTGCTGCGCAAGAACTTTGTCCTCTCTCTGTTTTAGACTTCATTGAATAAGCAGCCAGTTTTCATCAATAGTCTATACACATGTGAATAGTATTATGTTATAATGTTTTTATGCTAGTACAGTGTCAATATGAATATGTGACAGTGTTAATTAATCCTGCTCTGGGAGCTCTGTAAAAATTTCTGAGTAGTAAATTAATTTACCCTTTAATAATAATAGCTAGCATTCTCAGCAATACAATGAGCTAAGACAGCTCTGAAGGACATGCAATGAAAAATGCTGTCCATTCCCAGAGACAGAATTGATGGAGTCTGAATACAGATTGAAGCATACTTTTTCACTTTCCTTATTTTTCTTGGGTTTTTATTTTGGTCTGTGTTTTCTTTTACAACATGACTACTATGGAGATGTTTTATATGATGACGAATATATAACCTATATCAAACTGCTTGCCTTCTCAATGGGGGGGATGAGAAGGGAAGAAGAGAATTTGGAACTCAGTTTTTTTGGAGGGGGAAAAGCAGGGCAGTTGGGATTAAGTGACTTGCCCAAGGTCACAGCTAGTACATGTTAAGTGTCTGAAGTCAGATTTGAACTCAGGTCCTCCTGACTCCAGGGTGGGTGCTCTATTCACTGCACCACCTAGCCACCCGTGGAACTCAGTTTAAAAAAAACGAATGTTGAAAATTATTTTCATATGTAATTGGGGGGAAATAAAATGCTAAAAAAAAAATTAATAATAATAGCTAGCAATTATGTAGTGCTTTAAAGTTTATTGCATTAGACCCTCACAACAGCCCTGTGAGATAGATGTTATTATTATCCCTGTTTTAGAGATTAAGAGACTGAAACAGAGAGAGATAAAGTGACTTGCCTAGGATAACACAGCTAGTCAGTGTCAAGTAGGATTTGAACCCAAGGTTTCTTGATTCCAGTCCTAACCTGCTATCTACCGTGCCACCTATCTATCCCTGTACCTCTTCATACAAAAAGATCACTGATAAAATTTGCAATAAAAACTCCTGTCATAAAAATTCAGCCCACAATGTTAGTCTGCATCTGAAGAGTCAGCTGCATTATAATGAATAACCATAATCTATGATTTATAAGCAGTTTATTGGTAAACAAAAGCCAGGAGCTCTGGGGAAGAGGAAAAAAGCTTATTCCTCATGGCTGCCCAGTTCTTATCTTGTTACTTGTTACGTCTTGTTACATCTGGTTCAATGATTAGAGAGGAGGCAGTGTTGGCATGGCACAGAGCAGCTGTCATATGGTTGGCAGGTAGCACTGATGCTCCTGATGCTGGCTCAGCAGCTGACCTTAGGGCTCCTGAAACAGAGGGAGCATAACTTGTAAATACAGAAGAATCACAAGGGCAAAGAGTCATTGGATCACAGTTGAATGGGTGTTTAGTGGTCACTGTGGGAAGATACAGCTCATTTCACCCTCGCTCAGAAAAGTTTAGCATCTCTTTGGGAAATTTCTTCAGAATATGGAAGTTGAAGGACCACATAGGAACAGAACTCACATACATATCCAGATGATGCAGCTGACCATGAGGCCTTTGAGAGCAGAAGCTGTCTCGCCTTCATATTTGCATACCCCACTGCTGGCACAGTATATGGCACATGGCAGGTGCTTCATACATGCATGCTTCTTGACTAATTTATATCAGTATCAACAAGGGATTACTTTTCTGGCCGTGTAACACGACTTCTAGCATCTATAGGAAAATGTTACATTATGAAGATGACCATGTTTGGGGAAGAGGAATTGAAGAGAGATTGAAGAAGGGAAAGAGAAAGACTCAGGCTGAAGGAAGAAAAAGCCTAGAACTGAAGGAGAAAGATTCAAGGAAAGACCCAAGAATAAGGAGGAAGATGTCTGGGGACAGAAGCGAAGGAGAAGAAAGGGGTTCCAAGAAGCTGAGGGCAAGAAGAAGGTGGTGTATAAGACAAGTAAAAGCTTAGGACAAGAATGGGAAGGGAAATTAGAGGTGACAGGGCAGGGCAGGGCTAAAGAAACACTCCTGAGGTAGATGGCATGGGGTTGGGGTGGGGTGGGGATTAAGGGGGGTGTTCCACAGTTGAAGATCCTCCCCACACACAGAAGCAGCTCTTCACAGTAGTTCTGCAAAGGAGTCACTGGCAAGAATAACCACCTGAGGCTCTCATTTCCAACAAGTGAGAACAATGCAAATTTTGCACTGACCTGAATAGTGTTTTTTTAAATAAGTGTTTATTGATTTCTGTCTCTTATATCTTCATAGTTATCCCAAGAATCCCTCTTCTTCCCCTTCCCAGAGAGTCCTCCCACATGACAAATAATATTTCTTTTAAGAAAGGAGAAAATGTCAGCACAACCAATCAATACATTGAAAATTCCGAAAACATTTGCAATGTGTAGCACCTGTGGACCTCCCACCTGCACGAAGGGGTGGGTTTGGGATGTCTTCTGCTCTCTTCATGTGAATCCTGCTTGAGCTTTATAATTCTGTTACATTCACTTTTGATTTTTTATGTGCTGTTCTTTCCATTTACATTGTGATTATTGTATATATTGTTTTCTTGGCTCTGCTTACTTAACTCTGCATCTGTTCATATATATTTTTCCATGTTTCTCTGTATTTATCACACATAATTTCTTACAACACAGTTGTATTCCTTTACATTCATGTACCACAATTTGTTTAGCCCTTCCTTAGTTAATGGCTATCTACTTTGTTTCCAACTCTTAGCTATCACAAAAAGTGCTGCTATAAATATTTTGGTGTAACTGAGCACTTTCTTCTTCTGGATGGCTTTCCTGGAATATAAATCCAGTAATGGAGTCTGTAGTTTAAAGAGTATATATTTTGGGGGGCAGCTGGGTGGTACAGTGAATAGAGCACCAGCCCTGGAGTCAGGAGGACTTGAGTTCAGATATGACCTCAGACACTTAACTCTTACTAGCTGTGGGACCTTAGACAAGTCACTTAATCCCAACTGCCCTGCCTCCCCCACTCCAAAAAAAAAAAAAAGTATAGATTTTAGTCATTTCATTTGCATGATTCCAAAGGCATTCCAAAATGGTTACACCATTTCACAGCTATATCAATAATGTATTAGTGTACCTACCACTCCAAGACAATCCCTTCAACATTGACTGTTGCCATTTTTGTTATTTTTGCTCATTTATAGAGTTTGAGGGGAAACCAGAGGGTACTCTCCTGTGTTGTAGTGTAGTCCCACAAAAAAAAGTATCGATTCACCTGGAGGAAAGGTGTCAGCAGGTTCTGTCTGTAATTCCCTCTGTCTGCCTCTTCACTCTTACCTCTGCCAGATTTCTGTCAACACTCCATCTCCTTGTGTATATTTAGAGAGAAGTATCTTCCTGGTCTTTATTTTGTCAGTCTGTTGCTGTTGCTGTCCTCGTGTGCTGCATTTCTTCACTCATACCTTTCTGTTGTTTGGAATGTTTGAGAAGCAAATAACCTCTTCCCTTCTGGTTTTCTTTCTTTAAATGTTTCAAATTCTTCTTTATTATTGAACATTCATGTTTTGTCCTACATGGTTAAGCTCAGATTTGTAGGACAGGTCACCCTGGGAGGCATCCTGAGTTCTGCTGTTCTTTGGAACACATTATTGCATTCCCTCCTCCATTCTCTAGTGAGTGCAGAATAGTTTTGCATTATTCTAATGTATTTGGAGGTCTTTCTCCTGATGACTTGCAGAACTTGTTTCTGAATTGAATTGTTAAATTTAAATTGTTAAATATAACAAATTTAACTACTATGTGTCTTAGAGTTTGCAACCTTCAGTTTTTTTCTGGAGGCCATATATGAATTCTCTTCCTTGGAATTTCATTTTCTATGTTCAGAAGTTCTGGACAGTTCTCTTCAACTATTTCCTTCATTATGACGTTAAGGGATTTTCTCCTGTTGTGTTCTTCTGGGAAACCAATAATCCTTAGGTTGTTCCTATGCATCCTGTCTCCAAGATCAGTTTGTTTTGGTTGCATAGTGAATATATTTTCTCTTGATATTGTTTTTTGCTTCTCTTCTTCTAGCTTATCCTTCCCTTCTGTGAATTTGCATTACCAACTTATTGTTCTTTTATTTCTTTGGTGAGCTTGTCATTGCAGATGCAAGTTTTTTGTTCTGTTCATTGTTTTTGCCGTACAGGACATAAATTCAGCTCTCATAATTCTGATTTCTCTTTTAAACCACTCAGGAACAGCATATTGTAGTTCCATGTTCTCCTCAACTTGCACAGGGTTCTCTCATCGAGTATTAAATCATTTTCCTTTATTTGGCACTGTTTATTCATAGATGCCTGGGCTCATTTAGTTTTAGATGCCATATATATTTCTGATGTTACTGTTTTTCCTGTTGATTTATTTATGTTTAAGGACTTTGAATTTTCTTCTTCCTGAAACCTTTAGTACTTTTGT
Source organism: Pseudochirops corinnae (assembly GCA_028646515.1). Classification (NCBI taxonomy): domain Eukaryota; kingdom Metazoa; phylum Chordata; class Mammalia; order Diprotodontia; family Pseudocheiridae; genus Pseudochirops; species Pseudochirops corinnae. Next base: position 175,934,398 of record CM053585.1, read on the forward strand.
GTTTTTTTTCTCATTTATTTTGCTTATACTTAATTCTTGACTCCCTCCCCTCAGATTATGGTTTCCTTGAGTGCCAGATCTCAAAGCATCTCAGGCTCCTCCAACACTGGGCAATTCACAGCTCACCAGCCTAGGTCTCTGCCACAACTTTTGGGTGGTCAAAACTGGCCACAGCTGAGTGGTGTGCTCTTTTTTTCAGGCTTGGTAGAATGCTGCATAGCCTCCTACATGCATGGTGTCCTGTCCTGGTGACCTGCCCCGCTCTCTTCAGTTCTCTAGCTCTGCACCAGACATTCCAAGCCTGTTCTCAGAGCTTTGCAGCATTGGTGCTTTCAGGTTGCACACCCAGCAGGCTTTTACTTCTGAAGGGCTATGGCCAAACTAGCTTTTGAGACCTGAGCAACTACCACAGTCTGGAGCGAGGGTCTCCACAGCACTGAAAAGAGGGAGGCAGGACCGGAGTGTAGGGTCATGTCCTCAGGTCTGCTTGCTTCCAGTAGAATGACAGATGGAGGAAGGGTACTAAGTGACCTCAGAGTCAGTGTATATGAGTTCTTAGGTTTGGGGTTTTGGTTTTTTGTTTAGTTTTGATTTTTGTTTTTACCTTCTTTTGGATATTGAGGGTTCTAAACCACAGAGACAGATGAAGTTACTTTATCTTTGGCATATTAACTCTATTTTGGACAGGTCTGAGAGGTCATGGGATCAGAGAAAATGTCTAGTCTGTCATCTTGCTGCCCATGTGAGAGTGTAGTGTTTTTATTGAGTCATCAAGAATATTTAAGCCTGTGGTCTACAAAAATCCTCAAATATTGTTCAGATGAACTATTGTATAGCCTTATCTACCTCATCTTTTACCTATGAGATTGTCTCAACCCTGGAAAGCTGGTACAATTATTATCCCGATTTTATAGATAAGGAAACTAAGGCATACAAGTTAAGTGACTTGTCAAGGTTACACAGCTGGTAACTGTTAGAGGCTGGATTTGCTATCAGGTCTTCTTGACTCCCAGTCCAGCACTTTACTCACTGTACCACCCAGCTGCCACATGTATATAAGATGGGGCTGAGAGCCTTCCAAGATTTGTCAATGCAGATGACTACCACTTACTTCTGATGACTCATGTGGGCACATAAGATGCTTCAAGAAAAAACTTAGAAGGCCCTGCAAAAAAATTACAGTTTTGGCCAAGAAACTGAAGACCTGGGGCAGAGGTGGTCTTTTCCTCACCAATATTCATCACAAACAAGGGCTTCAAAAAAGAAAAGCAGATTTGGGGAAGAAACAGATAGTTAAGTAGACATGTCGAAGAAAGGAAATTTCTGACTTAAAATATTTATTGGGTTGACAGGCTCCTAGCCAGCATAAGGTATACCTTGTAGAGACTGATAAAAATGTCATACAAAGCAAAAACCCTTTAAATTGAAAAGAGAAGGAAGGGAGAAAATCGTCCGTGTATATCCACCAAACAAAATACCAGAGATCATGGAAGAAAACTGTTTGGGCACAATTTATACAAGCATTTCTGCCTCAAGGGGAGTTCAGACTAGGAAAGTTTATGCTGCTAATCAGAATGCTTTCTGGCCCAAGCAATTTCCAGTTTCATTGTATAGTAATTGTGAAAACAAATGACAAAATTTCATAGCTAAGTAAAATAAAGATATGCAGTTTAAGTTTGGGATTTTGGATTTACATACACAGAATATAAGTAATGCTTTCTCTTGAAGAAAACCTCTTTCTGATGCCCATTATTCTCTTTGTAACTACTTTTCCTAAAAAAAAGAGCTTCTTAACCTTTTTTTGTGTCATGGACTCCTATGGATCCCTCTCAGAAGAATATTTATTAAAATAATTGAAAGAAATTCTAAATTTCAGTTAGAAGTTCATGAAATAAAGAAGTAATTTTTTTTCCCATCCAGGTTCACAGACCAATCCCCTGAAATCTATCCATAGATTTCATTGGTCCTCTTCTAACTTGATCAAAAGTGAACAGAGATACCTTCCTTAACTGGATTAAGTAAAAAAGATATTTGGGGCATCTAGGTGGTGCAGCGGATAGACCACTGGCCCTAGAGTCAGGAGGACCTGAATTGAAATCTGACCTCAGACACTTGACACACTTACTAGCCATGTGACTTTGGGCAAGTCACTTAACCCCAATTGCCCTCCAAAAACAAACAAACAAACCAAAAGATATTCTTACTCTTTTTTGTTCACAGATTATCAATAATGATTTTCATTTCTGAGAATTAAGCTTTCTTCAGGAAAGACTGATTAGGTCTTTGATTTAAATGAGACTTAGGCCTCCAGCCTACCATGCTAATTATTTCTTAATAACTTAGAATACAACTGAAGCCTTAGTTCTATATGCTAATGTAAGATTAACTACAACTTGTGATATAGGCAGCAAGATGATACAGTGAATAGAGCATAAAACTTGAAATCATACAGACCTCAGTTCAAATCCAGCCTCAGACATTCAACACATTTGCTAGCCGTGTGACTTTGGGCAAGTCACTTAACATCCATTTGCTTCAGTTTCCTCAACTGTAAAATAGGGAGACTAACAGCAGCTAACTCCCAGGGTGATTGTGAGGATTGAGACAGATGAGAAGCTAGAGAAACATAGTTTCTGGGTAATTAATAATCAGTTGACTAATTAGGCTAGCAGATAATCAATAAATTGAGGTCGGTGGTTCTCTTGGAAACCAAAGACCCTTGGAAACCAAAGGCTGCTGAAAGTTTAAGTACTTCCTGGGGGTGACAATCAGTTCTGATTGCTTAGCAATGATTAACTAGAGAATGAACATTATGAGTGTTGGGCATGTTCTAATGAGGGACTCAGACTGTAACTCTGATCAAGTCAGCTCTCTTGGATAAAGGAGACTCATCTTCACCTAGATCATTCTCCTTCGAGCAATCTATACAAAAGGATCTGTTCTCTACCTAATCCTACCTGAGCAGAACATTGGCAGGGTTACAGTAAAAATTCCATGTAGATAAGATGATCTGGGCGAGGTGAATTTTGGGCAAGGTCAGAAATGTCCTGGAGAGATTGGACTTTGAATGAGTAAGAGAAAAAGAGAGGATCTTTAGGTCCCATATATAAAACTGATTATAAATATAATAAGGAAATAATCATTTTTCTCAGGATCAAATGAGACCATATTTGTGAAATGCCTAGCAAAGAGTAGGCACATATAGAAGGTACTATATAGTGCTTATTCACTCTCTTATAGCAGTAGAGAATACCCAAAAGTTCACCAGAGAAAAAAATTCATGAAAAGAGGCAATAAAACCCATGGCCTCAGATTCCTCTTCACAAATGCACAAAGTAGGGGTACCCAGTAAGATGAACTAGAGGTCCTAATGCAGAGAGGCAAACTGGACTTCACAGGTCTCACTGACATGTAGGAGAATGAGACTCATGATTGAAACATGCTTTTGAAACATGGATTTGTAGTTTTAAAAAAAAAGGGCATAAAAAGGGAGGGGCTGGAAGAGTAGGATTATATATTAATAAGATTTACTTATGTAAGTAAGTCTAGAAATCAGCAGGGAAAGCATGGTGGAGAGTACTTGGGCAAAGATCAATGGAGATATCAATTGTCATTGAAGATTTACCTAGGCAAAAAGGAAAGAAAGAAGCTCAGAAAACAGGTCACCAGCCTGGCAGAGTGATCATTGTACAGAAGCAATGAAGAACTCCCGTTTTCAACACAGCTGACAGAGTTCTCTCTTTGTCAAAGCAGAGTAGATAATAATCTCCTGACTTGCCTCAGTGATGATTTCATTCTTCAAAAGGTAAAAGAACCAACAAGACGGAAAATCTGCCCTCGCTGACTTTTATTAAGGAAAGAAACTGGTTGCTAGGGTGAAAATGATGAGAACGAAATGGGAAGTGATCATTCCATCTTAGAGTTTGTAATTCAGAAAGAAATGAAAGCTAGGCATAGTCTGACTTGCATCCTAAATTTAAAGTGTTTCAGGAAAAGATAAGGAGGATTCTGTAGCCTAAAGTTCTGCTATGGCAGTCAGCCTAGGAGGGATGGGAAGGGATCAAGAATGAAAATATGAAGACAAAGAGAAACAATTCCACCCATGAGTAAAAATGGGAGTTGTCTGAAAGGAAAGTGGGATTATGTCTAATCAGTACAATTAGATTGTAAAAGACATTTTCAAAAGTGAGGTGTCAGAAGATGAATATAAAAGCATAGCAAAGATCTACTAAGAACAGCTGTCAAGAATGCTAAAAGTCCAAATGAATTAAGGCTGGCAAGGAAAGCCAAGGTCAACCAGGAGGGGTCTTGTGGCTGTTGTCATTTGAGGTCTCTTGTGAAAAAGAGGAAGAGCAAAGAAAGCAAAGGCTCCCTGCACACATGGTGATGGAACAAAGATATCTAAGAGTGGAGGAGAGAAGACGTATCTATCCCACTCTTAAGTCGCATCTGTTTTCTCTGACAAAGAGAGCAATCTTTGGATCAGAAAGAAATGGTTAGTAAAAAAGAAGTGATGGTAACAAAGGGTAGAGTTTCTCTAAGAACAACTCATGCCAGGCTATCGGCATTTCCTTCTTTGACTAGACTATTAAACTGGAAGATCAAGGGAATGTCATATATATACTTTCCTTACCTTTTTGCAAAGCATTTGACAAATGCTTTGTTATATTATTCTTATAGAAAAGAGAAATGTGTGTTAAGCAATAGTACAATTACAAAGATTCAAAACTGGTTAGACTCAGAGTAACTATTAATAATTCCATGAATGCTACTCACCTACTGACATATGATGGACTAAGTATACCACATGTTTGTATATGGCCAATGTGGGATTTTTTTTTTGCTTGATTATGAATATTTGTTACAGGAGTTTTGTTTTTCTTTTGAGGGGGAGGTTAGAGAGCAAAAACAGTAATTGAAAATTACAAAACTAATGATTGATAATTAGAAAAAATTTAATTTTTAAAAATGTTTCGTTAGCTTAGAAGAAGGTTTCCAGTAGAGCACCCCAGGGATTTGTGCTTGGTCCTTTGTTGGTAACATTCTTAACATTGACTTAGATAAAGGCATAGATGCCATACATATCAAATGTGCAGATGACACAAAACTGAGAGAGATAACTAACAAATTAGATGATAGTTAGCATTCTTTTTTTTTTAATTTACTATTAGTTTACAACATTCAGTTCCACAAGTTTTTGAGTTCCAGATTTTCTCCTCCTCCCTCCCATGGCAGCATGCAATCCAATATAGATTCTATATATGCCTTCACATTAAACATTAGTCAAGTTGTAAAGAAGGATTATAGCCAATGGAATGAATAACAAGGAAGAAGAAACAAAACAAAATAAAATAAAAGAGAGAGAGCAAGTAGTTTGCTTCAGATAGTCAGCATTCTAAAAGATCTTGACAGGCCAGAATATTGGGCTGAATATAATATAACCAATATGATATAATGGAAATGTGCTGGATTTAGAGACAGAGGTCCCAGCTCTGCCATGTCAAACCTGTCTTATCTTGGGCAAGTCGCCTGGTGTCTCTGGGCCTCAATTTTGTTATCTGTAAAATAAAGGGGCTGGTCTAGAAGTTCTCTAGATGTTCTAAGGTCCCTTCCAGCTCCAAATTCTTGATCATATAACAAAATAAAATTTAAGGAGGATAAATGTAAAGTCTTACACATTTCATAAATGTAAGATGTAGGATTAGTAGATAACAGTTCACCTGAAAAAGATGTAGGGGTTTAGTGGACTTCAAGAGTAGTAGTATGTGATACGACAGCTTAAAAAAAAAATCTAATACAGGCTTTGACTACATTGAGATGCACAGTGTACAGGACTAGGGACATGATAATACATAATACTGCTGTAGTCTGCCTTGATCATACTGTATCTAGAGTAATGTGATCAGTGTGGCTGACATCAAAGGAGGACAGCCAATTGATCAGAAACTAATTAGTAATCATTTATTACATGTTAAGACACTGTGCTAAGCATTGAGGATACAAAGAAAGGTAAAAACAGTCCCTGCCGTAAAGAAGATCTATTCTAACATGGAAATAGCTATATGCAAGATATGTGCTATGAGTGGATGGAAGGTAATCTCAGAGAGGAAGATAGCAGATGAGAGGACTAGGAAAGAATGTAGGATTTGAGCTGAGTCTTTAAGGAAGCCTAGAAGTGGAGAGTATTCCAGGCATAGGAGAAAGCCAGTGCATTATGAGAGATATAGTGTTATATGTGAGAAATAGTAAGTAAGGCAGTGTAGCTGGACCACAGAGTACGTGGAAAGGGGGGAAAAAGTAAGAAGACAGGAAAGGTAAGAATTGGTGAGGTAGCAAAGAGCTTCAGATGCCCAGAGGATTTTAGATCAGATCCCAGAGAATAGGCTACTGGAGTTTATTGAGTTGCAGGGATGGGGGGGGGGGGGGAGGGGGGAACTCCCACATGGTCAGAACTGTAGATAAAAATGCTCCGGCAGCTGAGTGGAGCATGAATTGGAGACAGAAGAGATTTGAGGTACAGAGACCAACTAGAAGGCTTTTGCAGTAGTCTACGCAGTGGGTGATGAGGACCTGAACTAGATGAGTAGCTGTGTGAGTAGAGTGAAGGAGACATGTATGAGAGATATTATAAAGACAGAAACAAGATTTCACAACAGATTGGATATGTAGGTGAGAGTGAAAAATTAAGGAAAACAACAGTTACGAGTCTGCATAACTAGAAGATGGTAGCAGCCTCAATAGTGATAGAGAGGAATTGGGAAGAGGAGAAAGTTTTGGGGGAAGATAATGAGTTCTGTTTTAGATGTGTTAAATTTGAGATGACTAAAGGATTTCTAGTTCAAGATGTCCAAAAGACAATTGGAGATACATAACTAGCTCAGGAGAGAGACTAGGACTGGATATATACACCTAGAAATCATAAAAATTAAACCAATTGGAGCTGTTGAGATCACCAAGTGAGACAATAGAGGGAAAAGAGAAGAAGGCCCAGAATAGGGCATGAGGAACACCAATGGACATGACATGGATAAGGAACCTGTGGAGAATGAGAAAGAACAGTCATATATAGGTAGAGAAAGAGAACCAGGAGACAGCAGTGTCACAGAAACCTAGAAAGGAGAGAGTATCCACAAGGGGCGAATGACCAAAAAGCTGTTAGATTTAGCAATTAAAAGATCATTGGTAAATTTGGAGAAAGCAGTTTCAGTTGAATGATGAAATCAGAATCCATCTCACAAAGAGTTCAGAAAAGAAAGTAAAAGAAGTAGAGGCATTTAGTGCAGACCAATTTCTCAAGGAGATTAAGAAGGAATGGGGGCAGGGAAGAAATAAACACTTATATGGCACCAACTATGTACCAGGCACTGTGCTAAGCCCTTTTTAGAAGTATTATCTCGGGGCAGCTAGGTGGTGCAGTGAATAGAGCACTGGCCCTGGACTCAGGAGGACCTGAGTTGAAATCTGGCCTCAGACACTTAACACTTACTAGCCATGTGACCTTGGGCAAGTCACTTAACCCCAACTGCCCTATCTTCCTCCCTCCAAAAAAAAAAAGCAGAAATATTATCTCATTTAATCCTCACAACAACTGTGCAAAGTAGGTGCTTTTATTTATCCCCATTTTACAGTTGAGAAAACTGAGCCAGAGGTGAAGTGACTTGCCCAGGGTCACATAGCTACTAAGTGTCTGAGGCTGGATCACACAGGAAAGACAAGGAACAACAGCTAGCAGGGATGGTGGATAGAGAAGGCATGGATGTGTTTGGGGGCAGCATGCCCAGAGCCAAAAGATAGGGAAAAACTGAAGATAAAAGATAGAGTGGGGATGAAAATAGGAGTAATCTGCTGGAAGAGTGTAGGGGATGAGATCAGGGCATGTAGAAGGCTTTGCCTTTACAATGAGAAGGGCTACCTCTGTATCTGACACGGGAGTAAATGAAGAGACAGTGAAGCAGAATATGTGAGTGAGAGGAGATGTTAAAGGGAGAACAGAAGCTTTTGTTGAATGGTTTCTGTTACTCTAATGAAATGTGAGGTTCTCAGCAGACAGCCTGTGGAGAGGAGGTGCCATGATGTGCTTGAAGAGAAACAAGAAAACTATGGAGAATGAGGTAGTGAATAATTGGGAAGGAGTAGAACAGTGATCTTGCTGCAGAAAGAGCCCAGTGAACTGGTACATAGTCATGCCATGAGAGGACTTGTTGGATAATCTTGGCATGGAGGAAAGAAGTCACGAGAGATACAAGACTAACATGGAAACAGGATGCAAATTGCACTGCTTCACCAAAAAGCAAAACTATCAGCAATGTGTGGAAGTTGCAAAAAGCCAAATTTGGGCTTATTTTGAGTAGAAAATTCCTCACAATTAAATAGAGTTATCCTAAAGTGGACCAGGACCCCTCAGGAGGCATTGGGTCTTACCCCAGCCATTTCCACTGGAGATCCCCAAACAAAGACTGGATAACTGTTTTTCAGTGATGATACAGAGCAGGGGTTCTTAACCCTTTTTATATGTCTTGGATCTCTGTCAGTTTGATGAGGCATAGGGACCCCTTCTGGAAATAATGTTTTAAAATGCATAATATATATAGAATTACCAAGAAAATCACTTATATTGAAATAGACTTACCAACATATTAAAAAGAATACACAAGTTCATAGACATCAGATTAAGAACCCCTGATTATAGAGGGAATTCTGGTTAAGGTATGAATTAGACAAGACAGCTTTTAAGCACTTTTCCAGCTGCTATGATTCTGTGAATCCTTAGATGTCAACTAGCATTAGAATTAAGATAAGGATCGATCCAACAAGTATTAACTGCTAGGGACTAAGGAGAATGCAGAGATACATAAGACACAGTCTCTGCCTTTAGGAATTTTACAATATAATTGAAAAAATAAGCATAATAAAAATTTGCTACATAGCTTAAGAGAGATAATAACAATGTCATAGTCTCCATGTCAGGGGGCTTCACATAGCATATTATATGACCCCACTAGACAAGTCACTTTACTTCTCTCTGTAAGTATAAAATGAGAGTACTGTTCACAGAGTTGACATGAAGAAATTGCAAAACTTAATTGTACATAGGTAGAAAGTGTTACATATTCTGTCAAATGTCACCGTTTTTCATTTTTCAAAGGAGTGTTCCGTGATAGAGCTTACATCTTGAAATGATGAGTATAAAAAACAAAAGGTGTCCATAAAAACTCATGTATAAAGTGTCTTAAGTTTTTATTGTTATCATTATATTAATAGAGGAGTGAAAGATCAGAACTGGTTATGGGGATCTGGAAAGGTCTTGTGGAAGGGGTGGCTTTTGAGCGAGGCCTTAAAAGAAGATTAGGATTTCAACAGGTAGTGAAGGTGGTAGTGCTTTCCACTCATAAAGAATGGTGTAAACAGAGGTGTAGAGACACAGAAAGGCAGGATGAGTTGGAAGAATCGTGTATAGACCAGTTTGGCCATAGCAGAGAGGACATAACAGGAATAGAATGCTTGAAAAGTAGGGAAGAGATAAAGGCTTGAGCTAAGGAGTCCTGAGCTGTTGTATAATTAAAAGCCAGTCAGGTGTCCACACTAAAGTCCAGCACCAATATGATGAGCCCCTAGGAGTGGGGGCCTACCAGGCTACCTGAGGAAGGGAGAACCAGCCCAAATTGGAAAAGGAGCAGGTCAAAGCTTCTATGCTGATCAGCAGAAAGATTGAGTCTGTGATGACTACTGTACTTCCAGCCTGAGTGAGATAGGTAAACCCAATCCCAATCCTCCCACCCCCAAAAAAAGGAAAGAGAAAAGCACTTGGAATTATATGACAGACTTGGATATGTCTGTATTAGCCCTGTTCAGATCAAACCAGATGTGTAAGGAGCAACATAACATAGTGGGTGTAGTGTCAGACTTGGATCAGAAGCATCTTGTTTCAGACATGTTAGGTGTGCACTCAAGGGCAAGTCACTTAATCACTCCAAACCTGTTTTCTTTATTTGTAAAATGTGCGTAGTACTTGCACAACCTACCTCACGGGGATGTTTCAAGGAAAACACTTTGCAAATCTTAGAGTACAATATAACTGAATTATTATGAAAAAAACCAAAAGTATTCATAGAATGTGAAACTTCAAAGGGACATTAAAGAATATAAAACTTATTTTCACATCAAGCAGTTTAAAATGATGATGTCTGCTCTGGTAACCTTACAGGATGGTGAGACTAGCATCACAGTCACAGAGTTTCAGGGCTGAAAGAAACCTTGGAAATTATTTTGTCCATGTTTCTAATTTAACACGTGTGGAAATTGATGCCTAGAGAAGTTAAATGATTAGTCCAAGAGCATGTGACTAATTAACAGACGGGCCAGACAAAAACCTAGATCTCCTGACTCTCATAACAGTGTCTTTCCTGCTACACAAAACTACCTCTCCTTTGCTTGCTAACATTCCTGAACTAGCCTTCCGGGCCTGTAGTATGACGAAGATACACATAGGAAAAGAACTACCGTCAGACCTAAATTTTCTTTTTCTAAGATTTGAGAATTCAAAACTGACCCAGTTTTCTATTTTAAACCATCCAGTATTCTTAAATTTTCCTTACTTCATAAGGATGCATTTATTTTAACTAAAAGTAGAATCAGGTAAAGAACCCAAGTCAAAAATGAGGGATGACAGAATTCTGGTTACTAATAGCATTGTGAAAAGGAACCTAGCTCTCCCACATTTACTCCAGCAATCCTGGAGCACAAGGTAATAAGCATTAATTAAGTACTTATATTCCCAGCACTGTGCTATGCTCTAGGAATTCAAATAACAGCAAAAAGAAAAACAGGCCGTACCCTCAAGGAACTTACATTCTAATAGGTGAAGGCAGCACCTAAAGGGAACTAAAAGGCCAGGTAGGAGGGGAGATTAGAGAGAAAGGTACCCCTCCATGCAAGGAATGGTGTCAGAGTCTAAAAAGTCAGAAGCAGAGCCAGCAGGCCCAAAGTGGAGGCTGTGGAAGGAGCTCACCATTAGGAAAAGTAGACCAGCAAGGCAGAGGGTTGTTCCAGAGCGAGGAAGTACTACTAAGTGCCAAGGGAAGCTGCAGGGTGAGATGGCAACTGAGGCAGTGTGGCAAAGTCCAGAAAGTCATAAGCAGAGGCAGGAGGAGAAAGAAAGTTGAACAAGTGTCACATCAAAATACCTCAGTGATTCTGAGATAACAAGAAACATTAGAACAAAATCAAGATTGAAAAATAGAAAATAATATAAAATATCTATAATCAAAAATAACTCATCTAGGAAATTTGTTGTTGTTCGATCATTTAAGCAGTGTCCAACTCTTCCTGATCCGTTTTGGCGCTTTCTTGGCCAAGATACTGGAATGGTTTGCCATTTCCTTCTCTAGGTCATTTTACAGATGAGGAAACTGAGATAAACAGTGTTAAGTGACTTGCCCAGGGTCACACAACTAGCAAGTGTCTGAGGCCAGATTTGAACTTAGGAAAATGAATCTTCCTGACTCCAGGCCCAGCATTCTATCCATTGCATCTTCTAGCTACCCTTATCTAAGAAACAGGTAAGAGAATTTAAGAATCATTGGAATCTCTAAAAATCATAACCAAGATAAAAGTTTGGATAGCACAACACATTTGAAAAAATCATGAAGAAAAACTGCCCAGACTTAGCAAAACCAGAGGGCAAAGTAAAAATAGAAAGACACTGCTAGTCACCTGAAAGAAACCCCAAAATCAAACTCAAAAAAAGGTGACAGTCAAAATTCAGAGCTTCTAGGTCAAAGGGGAAGATGCTTCAAGCAGCCAGGAAGAAACCATAGCTGGGGTCACACAAGACTTGGCAGCAACCATTATAAGAAGAGAAGATCTTAGAATAAAATATTCCAAAGGGCAAATGAAAAAGATTTACTGCCAAGAATAACTAATCCTACAAAACTAAGCATAATCCTCCTGCTGGGTTGAGAGGAAATGAAATTTCCTTTAATAAAATAGAAAACTTTCAAGTACTCCTGGTGAAACGACTGAGCTAAGAGAAACTTTGAAATGCAAACATAGGAGTCCTGAGAAACCTAATAAAGAAAAATACAAATGAGCATTTGGAAAGGGGAAAAGAGATAAGGAAACTACATTATGTTTAAAAGCACCATAGGCAATTAAGTTTTATCAATTCTTTTAAAATATTCACCAAATAACATAGCATCTATATATTTAAACATTACTTGATAGAGGGAGAAATCAATGGCAAAATTATAATAGTGGCTTCAATATACCCCTCTCAGACCTAGACAAATCTAACAAAAAGACAAACAAGTTAAAGACCTGAATACAGCTTTGTAAAAGTTAGATATGATAGATGTCTGTAATTACTGAATGCAAACAGAAAGAAATATACATATTCTCGGCTGTACATGGCGCCTTTACAAAAACTGACTATGTCCTAGGACCTAGAGCATAAGAACCTCAAAAACAAATGCAGAAAAGCAGAAATACTATTAATTGTATCATTTACTAACCACAATACTATATTAAAATTATAATCAATAAGAGCCTTGAAAGAAATAATTCAGATTTAAATATATTAAATAATCTTAATTGGTAGACTGAAGACCAAATCATAGAAACAATAGATCATTTTATCAAAGAAAATGACAAAATAATACATCATACCAGAATTTTGCAATGTAGCCAAAGCAGTCAAAAGAGGAAATTTTGTCTCATTAATACTTTCGTCAATAAAAGGCAGAAGAGATCAGTGAATTAAACATACAATTTTTTAGAAATAGAAAAACAATTCAGAAAACTCTAGCTAAGCACAAAAATAGAAACTCTGAAAATCAAAGAAGAGCTTAACCAAATTTAAAATTAAAAAATTGAAGAGATTAAACTAGGAGATATTTTTAACTATTAAGATAGAAAAAGTGTTGGCTAATCTAAAAAAATTTTTAAAGGAAAACCAAAATGCCAGTGTCAGAATTAAAAAGAAGAATTCACAAGTAAAGATAAAATTATTAGAAACTCTTTTGCACAATTATATGTCAAAGCACTGAAATGGATTAATGTTTACAAAAAAGAAAATACCCAGATTAATAGAGCAAAAAATAGATAATTTAAATAGCCCATTCTCAGAAAAGGAAACTGAACAAGACATAAAGGAATTTCAGAAGAAAAACCCCTGGAGTAGATGGATTTAAAAGAAAATTCTAGGAAATACTCAAAGAACAATTTCAGTATTACATAAACTGTTTTCAAAAATAGACAAAGAAGAGATCCTACCAGTTTTCTTCTAGAGCACAAATATGGTCTTGAGACCTAAACTAAGGTGAGGCAAAGTAAAAAAAGAAAACTGTAGAGTAAATAATAGAAAACAAAAAACCAAATATCTAATGAATTTTGAATAATTTATTAACAAAGGGGCTGCAGAAATATATTAAAAAGTTGATTTGATTATTTGATTTTTATCAGGAATGCAGGAGTTGGTTCAGTGTTAGGAAAACCATAAACATAATAAACCATACAATGCATCTGTGATCTCATCAATCTGGGAGTTCCCTCCAGTGATACAAATCACCACTCACCCATGCCTCCCTATCCTGTTTTCTCACCCATGTTCTCACAAAAGTTTATCATGGGGCATCTACTTAATGTACTAGAAACCTAACTCAGTTTCTCTGCCTATCACAAGGTAACAGTAGAGCACTCTGGCTGTCTTCCTGTCATCCCTTATTCTTACACATTCTCCTCCTGTTATACAATTTTTCACACCTGTTCCTCTTCTCCATTCCCTTTTGAGTATGTCTGTTGTGCTTTTTCACTGCCCATTGTGTGATAATCATCTTTAGTTCTTCAGAGGCAGTAATTTTCCAATATGTTGTTTTACTAGAAACATAAAAATCCACAAAGTTAAAATGAGGACCTGGAGCAAAATATATTATGTTTCAAATAAACTAAAAAAAGCAGGGGTAACAATCATGATCTCAAATAAAACAATAGTAAAAAAAAATAGGGTGATTAAAAAAGAGAAGGAAATTACATTACATATAGTAACACTGGTAAAAAATGTTATTATTAAACAGGTGGGCCTTTGCTTTCATAAGAATCTTGGAATGAGTAAAAGCATTTTGCAATTTCCTAAAAGCAATCTAGTGTATCTTCTCTTCCTTATTAACCCTGGCCCCAGTTCATTGTCTCTCTGAACTATCTGACCTAGATATACATGCTATTGGGCAAGCTCTATAAGGTATCCACTGAAATTAATGTTGAACTCTAGACAATAGATATTCTTCATCTGCTCAATCTTGCCAGTGTAAATGGACAGACCAGACTCTTTTTGTTGATTACAGATTTCTTCCAGGAGTCTCTGCAATGTCTTACTCCTCCTGTTAGACTAACAAACACTTTTGACAAGCATATATATCTTTATTCTGTGTTTTGCTTGACATTTATTATTAAAAGGTTACTGAACAGGGTTTCTTCTGTTTTTATTTCTTCTAAGGAATCTTAAATGATCTTTAAGTTGATGGGAAACATCTTTCTATAAACAAGCATATAAAGTAGTGTTTTGTTCTGCTCAATCAAATGTCTTTTTCATAGTCAACAAACAGTATGCCCAATGAGATCTGACATTCCTACATCATTCATCTCAGGTAATTGTGAGGTGATAGAGACATGTTCCATTGTTGAATATACCCCTGGGAAAGCCTGCATGTTTCCTAGTAATACCCTCATTGAAAATTACTTCAATTCATGTGTAGATGTGCTTCATCATAAAAATGATGGGAACTTGATATCTGATCCTAGAGGCACTTGGAAACCACAGGAGTTTATTGAATGGGGATGAATTAGTAAGACCTGCATTTTAGAAAAATCATTTCATTGGCTGAATGGAGGATAGATTGGAATGGGAAGAGATTCAAGGCAGGCAGACCCACCAGCAGGCTATTGCAATAATCCAGACAAGAGGTAATAAGGTCTTGTACCAATGGTATTAGTGTCAGAGGAGAGAAGCGGGGAGGGGTAAACAAGAAATATTGCAAAGGCAAAATTGACAGGCCTTGGTAACAGACTGGATGGGGGGTGTGAGAGGTAGTGTGGATGATAGAGATGACTCTTACATTGTGAGCCTGAGGGACTGGGAGGATGTTGTTGCTCTCATAACAATAGGGAAAGTATCAACATAGAGATGGTAATTAAATCCATGTGAGCTAATGAGAGCACCAAATGAAGTGGCATAGAGGAAGAAGAGGGCCCTGGACAGAATCCTGTAAGACATCTGCTTTTGGAGAGTGTGTTCTGGACAAAAGCTATTGGGGATGAAAGGATCAAGGAAGAGTTTTTTCAGGATGGGAGAGACAAGGGCATCTTTGTAGGCAACAGGGAATAAGCCAGAGATTGAAAATGGGTGATAGAATAGAGATTACAGAGGGGTCAGTCTGTTGAAAGACAGAATGGAATGGGATGACTTGAATAGGTAGAGGCATTAGCCCTAGCAAAGAGTAAGGCTACCCCATCATGTGAGACAGGGTGAAAGAGGAAGTAGTAAAAGAAGGGATAAGAGGGAGCTTACAACAAATACCTCAATTTTTTCTGTAAAATATGACACACAGGGTGTTAAATGAAAGAGGAGGAGCCATAGGAGGTCTCATTGTAAGCCCTCACTGCAGCAAGGTAATGCTTTTAAACCTTCCCAATTAACTCACTGTCTCACTCACCACAGCTACTTTTCCAAACCTTTCATCCCTCCATAACCCTCCCATAGCAACCCCTACCCTGTCAACTGAGAACCTTACCTCATATTTCAATGAAGAAATGAAGACTGTTGCGAGAACTTTGTCCCCTCCTGTCCTCATCATACCACAACACTTAGATGTCTACTGCTACTGGCTCCTCTACAGACTCTGTCTCACATGTCCTTCTCTTTGCCAAGGCAAACTCTTCTACAGGCATAAACAATTCAATCCTATCCTGGAAATGTTCCCATCTCCAGAAGCTTGACCCCTTTATCATCCCCACTCACTCATTAAGTCTCTCCCTGTCTATCAGATGCTTCCCTACTGCCTACAAACATGCCTATCCTTAAAAAACTCACTGAATTCATTCATCCCTGCTAGCTATCATCCCCTATCTTCTCTTCCTTTTGTGGCGAATTCTTTGAGAAGGCTGACTACAGTAACTTCCTCCACTTTAAACTCTCTGCAGTCTGGCTTCCAACCTTATCATTCAACTGAAACTGCTTTCTCCAGTTACCAATGATGATCTCCATTGCCAAATTTAATGGTCATTTCCCAATCCTCAATCTTCTTGACCTCTCTGCGGCCTCTGACATTGTCATTTAGCCTCTTCTCCTTGATGCTCTCTTCTAAGTTTTCATGACACTGCTCTCTCCAGGTTCTCTACCTACCTCTCCGACTACTCCTAAGTATCAATTCATGGATCCTGTTTATTGTCTCCAGTTTATCCTGTATATATCTTGTTTGTATGTTGTCTCCTCCATTATACTGTGAGATGCTTGGGAGCAGGGACTGTCTTTTGCCTTTCTTTGTATTCCCAGAGCTTAGCACAGTGCCTGGTATGATAGCAGGTATTCAATAAATGCTTGTTGACTCACTGACTGGCTAATGTACTGATTTTAGTAAATACCTTTAAAAATGGTAAAAAAAAAAAAAAAAAAAAAAAAAAACCTCAAAAACATAATATATGTAATAAGATTTTGAGTTCTTTGTATACAGAAATGTTTGGTTTTGTTGGTCTTTGTCAGCTTCATAAAACAAAAATAAAAATTTAATAAGGAAAAACATGTCTGAATTTAGAGAATTAATAGAAGGTTATTATTGTACACACATTGCCATACATACTTTTTTTTTCTTTTTTCCCTTTTCTACTTAAAAATTAACACTGGCTTGCATGTAGTAGGAACTTAAGATATGTTGAAGGGAATTGAATTGAATTTACTGAATCATCTACAAAAATTCTCCTTTACAATGCTGTCCAGGGAAAGATATAAAGAAGATTAAAAAAAAAAAAAAAAAAAAAGGTCAGTGAATGCAAAGAAAGGACATTTCATGCAATAATTGTCTTTATAAAAAACTGACAGGCATACCTGTCACCCACAAGATACAGTTTTAGCATTATTATATTACTTTCACCTCAGCAAATTACCTCCTATATTAGCTAATCAGGCAGAATTAAACATTTTAAATTATCTATCTTTATTCTGTGTGCAATCAACTATAAAACTCAGGACTCTAAAAAATCTCATTCTTGCTATTCAAAAGAAGTTTCATCATCACAGAGGAAGAGGGCTCAATGCTTTTTCTTTTTGTTTTTTTTAAATTGATATCCTTTGTTGTTTTTAAACACCAGAGTATTTCTCAATATATTTCCCCACCCTGTTCCTACCACTGAACCTTCCCTGTATGAAAAAGAGAGAAAAACAATTAAGCAAGAACAAAACAAAGTATCCACATCTAACAGTTTCTGCAATTTTTACATCCATAGTTCCTTACCTATCTGCCAAGCAGAGGGATGTATGTTTCATGTTCTATTTTCCAGGACCATGATTTTTCAAAGCAGTTTCCTTTAGAGTTGTTTTCATTTGCATTATTGAAGTCATTATGTATCTAATACTCTTGTTTCTGCTTTCTTCATACTGCATCAGGTCATAAAAGTCTTCTTACACTTCTTTGAATTCCTCATATTAATTGATTCTTACTACATAGTAACATTTTATTTCATGACATTAAAATGTAAGCACTGTTCAGCCTTTCCCCAGTTAATTGGAACATTTTTCCCCAATTTTTGGCTAACAATGAAGAGTGTGCTATAAATATTTTGTTGTATATAGGACCTTTCTTTTTGTCATTGGCCTCTTTGGGATTTATGCCCAGTAGTGGCATTCCTGGATCAAAGGGTGTGAACAGTTTAGAGACTTTTCTCATGTAATTCAAAACTATTTTCCAAAAACGGTTGAACTATTTCAGAGCTCTACTGAAAGAGTTGTACCTGATTTCCTACATCCTTCCAACTTTAACTGTTTTCAGCTCTGAGATTTCATTATACAATTTTATATTCTCAGATTTCTCATGTAATAGGTTATCACATTAAATTGTGCTGATTCTTCTCTATCTTGTCCCACTGATCCACTTTTTTTTTTAACCAGCGCCAAATAGTTTTGATATTTGCTGCTTTATAGTATAATTTTAGGTCTGGTAGTATTATTTCTACTTCATTCCTACATTTTCTTTTCTGTTCCCTAGGAAAACTAGTAAGCAGTTTGGAAGGTATTAGGTTTAGATTGCAACACGTATCATAATTAGCTCAAAATGGATACTTGATTGTTCACAGGCATACTATAAAGTAATTACAAGAGCAAAATCATAAGCACTGAATATCATTCCAATTATTAAGTTCTTTATTTCTTTAAAGGATGTTTTATAATCATATATTCATGTCTTTTGGATACCTTGGGTAAATTATGGATTATATAGTTATTTTGCATAGACTTTCCCTTTTTTATTATTTCCTCCAAATCCACAACTTTTTCTACCACATCACACAACCTCTTGGCATTATCCCATGGTCAAACCTAAGCTCTCCCAGTCATGTGCTCAGTCTTAAGCTCCATAGGTATATACCACAGGAGACCAAAAACTAAAAAAGTAATGAAAGAGAGTATTAGGAGGGGAGGGAAAAGGGGAGGATTAAAAATAGAGGAAATGCAGTTGCCAGTGCCAGACTTATATGATCTAAGGAATAATATTGCCCTTAACTTTAAGCCTTGGTAAAAGTTGTTTAACAAACAATTACTGAGCATCCACTATAAGTATGGCTCTGTGTTTAGTGCTACGGGGGAATCAAAAGAAGAAATAAAAATAGAAATAATCCATGTGTTTGTTCATAAAATCTAGTAGTTTGACCAAATAAATCCTGGAGTTGAGAAGCAGCTAGGTAGTGTACTAGGCTTAGAGCCAGGAAGATCTGAGTTCAAATGTGGCTTTGGCATTTACTATCACTTAACCTCTATTTGCCTCAGTTCCTCATCTGTAAAATGGGGACACATTGGAGAAGAAAATGGCAACTCAGTCCAGTATCTTTGCCAAGAAAACCCCATGGACAAAAGTGCATGGGGTCATGTAGAGTTGGACATGACTGAACAACAAAAGTCAATATATGGAATCTAAATTATTGTAGTTTCTGTACCTAAGAATTCCTGCAACTCTTTATTGAAATGACCAGAAATAACCACCCTCCTAAGAGAGTCCCCTTAGGAGCCTATAATACAGAGCAGGACTTCCTAAACTTTTTCCACTGGCAACCCGTTCAACACTTCTTAAACTGTGGGCTGCAACCCCATATGGAGATGACAATCATGGGGAGAATTCAAACAACTCCTTTACAGGTCCAGGTTTATTAGACAAGACTAGGACCTTCCCTCTCAACCACCTACATACATACCTAAACCCCAACACCCCCTTGCTGGTAGGTCTTAAAGTATAACTTAGCTATCAGCAATTCTACATTATCTTCTCCTTTCTCATTTCTATTTTAGAGTCTGAATTTCACTTGATGGGCAGTGGATAGATACTTAAGATATATGAGCACAGGAATGACATTTCTTAGAGAATACCTAGGATAAAGAATTATCCAAACCTCTTCAAAGAGTCTAAATATATTCCATATAAATAATGAATCATTGAGCTGGATGGAAACTCTAAGGAAGGGGGAAATGAATAAACATTTACATAGCACCTATTATGTACTGGGCACTATGCTAAACACTTTTGTAAATATTTCCCATTTGACCCTCATAACAACCCTATGAAGTGGTGCTATTATCATCTCTGTTTTACAGTAAAAACCGATACAAATCAGAGGTTAAATGATTTGCCCAGGATCATCCAGCTAATGAGTATCTGAGGTTGGATTTGAACTGAGGTCTTCCTGACTCCAGGCCCAGCCCTCTGTCCACTGCACTATCTGCTCTATTCACAGCTACCTCAGGTCTAAGGACTCATTTAGTCAAATTCCTCGGGATTATTTCTATCTTTATTTCTTCTTTCCATTCCCCCACAGCTCAAATATAGGGCCATACTTATAATGGATACTCAATTGTTTATTAAGTGAATGTGTAAATAAATTAACTTACCCAAGCCTTCCCTCATTTTTTCATGAATAGCCATTATTGGGGTGGAGGTTCATTCGTTTTAATTGTATCCATTCTTTGTGACCCCTTTTGGGGTTTTCTTGACAAAGATACTGGAGTGGTTGCCCATTTCCTTCTCCAGCTCATTTGACAGATGAGGAAACTGAGGCAAAAAGAGTTAGGTGACTTGCCTGGGGTCAAACAGCTAGAAGTATTTGGAGCCCTCTAACCACTGTGCCACCTAGCCATTCTTAGTAATCTGCCAAGCAGGTTAGATAGGAGAACCTTCATGCTTAAGGAGTCTTACAGATAGATTCTCCAAACACAGTTGCTTGGCTGTTGAGATCATGGATCAGAGCAGGAAGGGAACTTTGACATCATACAGTCTGGTCCCCTTATTTACAAATGAAGAAACTGAGGTTCCTGGAGATAAACTGATGTGCCCAGGATCATATGCATGGTAAATGGGATTCCAACTCATCTGCTAATTTCAAGCCCACTGATGTTTCCCTTATGGGAACCTGAGATCTCTGGAATAGACTCCTAAAACAAATACACCACATTTTTCTTACTCCCAAATCCATATTTTGCAAGGAATTATCTCCCCTATCCATCAATACAGCCTAAATTCCCTGCATAATTGCTCAGTTCTCTACTTTATTTTCATAATTTAGACCTGGACTAAGAATGAAGCAGTGACTGTACTGAAGCTAAAACATTATAAATAACCTAGAGAGTCCTTTTATAATAGCAACTGCCTGCTGATTTTGTGGCCTAACGGCTCTGGCAGAAAGGATATAAATACAATATTGCACAATGACTAATTACTCAGAATTTTGTGCATCAGCAGAAGTGGAACCTGTGGTTGCTGCTAATATTATCAAATGCCTCTGCTATTTAATAATCTGGTAACTGTACATTATTTAGCATGCAATTTTCACAAAGAACAATGATTTTATTTCAAGTACCTCTCACTGAAATAAAAAAGCAGCTGTTAGAAGATGAACATTTGGCAGAAATATTTCAGCAGATTCTTTTTGAAAATTGCTAGATTTTATTGGATTAACTGTTTTCTAACCAGAATTGTGGAAGCCCATAGAAAAAGATTACCAGCCTAGAGAGTAAAAGCATTTTTTTAAAAAGGGTATCTCACTAACATCTGGGTTTTAAGTCATTTTACTCACCAGTATTTGGGTTATTTACATACAAAGCTTCCATTAATGGAAGAATGGACTTTTTGTGTTCCATTTTTAGTCCACATTCAAGTACAACCCACATTTCTCTTTCATGAAATAGAATTCCTTGAATTTTAGAATAAATTAATTCACCACAAATATTTTGGCTAGATCAGGGAGGGGTTAACAAGACTTAAATGACAGAGAGCCAATCTCTTCTTTGAATTCATAAGTAAACTAAGATCTAGGAACACACTGGCTCAGAGATTGTTCCAACTAAGTAAGAGTCATCTGTTGACACTGGTGCAGGGCTCAGCTACCTCTACAGCCCTTCTTCAAATTACTCTAAAAGATTAATAATGCGATAGGTGATTCACTGCAAAGACACAGCCCCTTTTGCTTCTTTGTTACTGAGATACTCACTCCCTGATTGAAGGCTGGCACCCACTTCCCCATAGTCACCAGACAGTCTCACCATTAAGTTTCTGGTTAAACTGGTGCTTTCTGACATAGTTAAACACACATACCAGCCTAGAATACAATCTTGATCTAGCTTTCAAGCCAAAAGCTCACAAGCATAGGCAGAAACATAACTAGGCTCCAAAGTAGAGCCTTTCAAATTGAACGATGGCCTGAAACCTGCCACAAGCTGTTTAGTGCCATTTAATGGTCCAAGGATTGCTGACCTCATGAATTTTGAATCTAATTAATTCAGCCTGCTCTAAACATATGGTAGAAATGAATATATTTATGAAACTTTGTGCAATTGGAACTTTTCACCCTAAAATATAACTTTTTTTTTCCTTGGATTTAGTTCAGGGGAAAATCAATATCAACTTGTAGTTTCTACCATAGATGCAATCATTTTTACATCTTCTAAACTCTAATCACTGAACTGAATATGTGTGCCTGGGATGAAGGCCAGTAGTTTTACCCCTAATAACTCAAGTTTCATCAAGGTACAAAAAATGAAATAGTCATCGTTACTTAAGAGCGTACGTAACCTCATTTGGCAGTGAAATGGCACTGAACACAGGCCTGTCAGGCCTTACTCTTTCTCCGCTGTCCATTGATCTCGTGTTCCATTTGCCTCTCTTTCTGAAAGAAGCCTTTAGCCCCATACAGGCTCAATCTAGGTGGGAATGCGTGATTCAAGAAAAATAGAGGTATCAAAAAAAAAGAAGATAACACTCTGATTTGTGTCAGCATTTGCCACAAATTAAACAAAAGAAAAATATTAACATAATGTAGGATTTAAAAAAATTTTTATATAAATTTTTTATAAATTTGTAAAATTTTGTAAATTTATACAAAATTTTTATATTAAAAAAAGTAATAAAAAAACTCTCCTTCATGGCTTAAGGAAGAATTGTCAGTTATTCTGTTTTTTTCTAGGCTTTTTCTACATGGAATATTGAATATTTGTCTTGTGTTTCTAAGCCTGGATCCCATTTATTCTTGACCTTTCTTAACTTTATATGACTTATCCTAGTAGAAAAGTCCAGACTAGAAAGAGCCGGAGCTTTCCCATGATCTTTCAGGGCTAATACTTGCCTCCACCATCTATGGACACCCTGCTGGTAGGTGCTGCTGCTGCTGCTGCTGCTGTTGTAAGGGGGATTACTGGTTCTTTCTGATTCAGGTGTCACCTCCACCATTTGTGGGTTTTGATCTAGAGCTAGAAAATTAGGAAGTCAGTGACGAAGGCATTGGGCGATGTGGTATAGTGGACAGAAGATTGGGCTAGAAGTTAGGAAATGTTGGGTCTTGATTCTGGCCCTGGCATTGCTCCCAGCTAGCTGCAGAGACTTGGTCAAGACACTTCATCCCTTTGAACTTCACCAATCTTTATCATAAAACAAGGGAATTGGACTACCTAACCTCTCAAGTCCTTCCCATTTCTACATTTCTATGATTATGTAGTGATGTCATTGCAGGCATGACTATAAAATACTGAAATTGTTTTTTAAAAATATAATACATCTTACATCTCCAAATGAGTATCCTTTTACTCCACTGATACTGCCCAGCCTTATTTCCTCCATATGGTTTCACTAAGAATCTTCTATGATCCAGGTTGCTATTTCATTTTAGATGGAGTAGTACCAGGTGGGATGGAAAGGTCTGTGCTGATACAATATTGAGTTCAAGTGTCCAGAGGCAAGGAACAGATCATAATAATGAAGGAAACCAATAATTCGGTAAAAGATGAATATTGAGAGTAGGACCCAGAGGCAGGAGGTATACCCACAAAGTAGGTGAGTATAGTTACTGTTTAGAATCAGCAGCATCTAAGGAACTTGACAGCATCAAGAGTCTGACGTCAAAGTGAGGGTCAACAAAACTGGGACGAGAAAGATTAGAGGAACAGGGTGCAAGCTAGAGCAAAGAATGTGTATGATTTATCACATCCAATGAAATAGCTAAATTTAATTAAAAATTAAACTGTGTAATTTCAAGCTAGGTCTTATCTCACTCCTCATTTCTTCCAGATGAGCCACAGTGGAAGAACTGCCATTATTAAAAATTGTTGGGACTCGTTGGTTTTCTCAAAAAACTATTAGCTTTAAAGCTACAAAATTAGCATACACTTTTTACACATTTTTTTTTCACGTCAAGTCTTGAGGCTATCAGGTTCTCTGAATAGTATTCTCCACTCTCGTAGGTACAAGACAGGTTTGATTTATAAGAAAGACACCCAAGTATTGCAAGCAAAAAACAAAAACTGACCTCTTGTTAGTCAGAAGCCAGAACACACAACAGTAACCAGACTTGAATGAATAGTGCAGAACTGAGAACCCAGAATCCAAACATAGATCACAAACCATAGCTCAGAACAGTCCTAGAGAATATGGCTGATATTAAACCCACTCTATAGGTTCTCATGTTCTCTGCCTCTTAAAAAGGACAGGGCTAATTAACATAAGGCTAATTAATCACAAGAGTGAACCGAGCAAAGACCTGTGCCCATTAAGAACACAGAGTTAGGAAATATAGGCAAGGAACAAAGTCAAAGGATCAGTGTGCTCCCTCCAAGGTACCACACTTGGTCAGTAAGCCAGGCAGAACTGACTACATTGAACATGCCTTCCCATAACTTCCTATTTAGAGGACTTGTGATATTATACAAATTTATTTCTCCTTTTTCAAATGACCTACTTTGTATGTTTGTGATAAACACCTAAAACACAATCAGATACAGTGATACAAAGCTTTTTTCCCTCACATTACAGTCAACTCCAACAAGGCACAGAAATTATAATATAGTGGGTTGAATAGACCTTCGGCATACAGTATATCCAAGGTGACCCAGTTTCAATTCTGGCAGACATAAAATAACCTAGAGGTCAGTTCCTGTTGTGCATAGCCACAAGGGGATACTGAACCAACCTCAGATTATTCCTCTACCTCCAAACCAAAACGATATTGTCTTAGTTCTAATTTATCCCCAAAGGATTCAGATTGAACCAGACCAAAGAGTAATTTCAATTCCCTAAAGGATGGAGAACTGACTAGTTCCAGTTCTCCATGGTGGGGATATGTCTAAATCTTTCTAAACATATCTGCAAGATTTACTAAATAGATCATTCTTGATGTTTTTTAAAGACCTGTCTTGCAGGGGATCTATCTTTGGCCACTTAACTTCTTTCAACATCTCTTTGGATGGTTTGCAGGGGAAGGGATGAAAATGTATATTAAATTTTGGTTCTGTCATGATCTAACTTTTCTTCCTTTTCCCTGCCTCCCACACCACTGTAAGTCAACTAAGTTACCCAAGGAATTTAGGTCCATATTGTAGGCTTTGACAGACTGAAGTGATAAATGGCTTGGTGAAGGAAGAGGTTTTGAGGAGAAAGAAAAATTGACTCTACATGTTAGATGGAATTTGTTGAGACATCTTCTAGGAATGCAAAAGTTTTAATGGTTAAGCCAGTTGGCAGTCTGGTTAATGAATCATCCAATGTCAGAAAGTGGGTACAAATTCCTGATGGGTGAAGTACTGGATGATCCCATTGTTTTTGGCATGATTATAGAAATATCATCACTGTCTTATAAATGAAAAGCTACCTCTGGGATTAGCATCATCCTTTTTTAATTTTTCTCCTAACCACATCAGATACCCATGATTCCTTGTGATTTATCCAACTTTCTGTAAATTAGAACTATCTTAGTAGTTGACTTTACTGCCTATTTGAGATACTCTATCTTGCTTTAGTTATTCTCTCAACTCAACTCAACATGCATTTATTGTGTGGCTGCTGTGTTCAAAGCCCTGGGCTAGGTGCTGATGACCCTTCCTTCCCCCTCCACTCCACCACCACCACCCCCATCCTCACAAAAGCAATTCTGTCTTCACAGAGCTTACATTCTATTCAAGGATTCACATAATCCTAACGGTAGTTTTTCTGTTATAAGAAACTATTAGATTATCTGAGTAGGAAAAGAGTATAACAACTTTTAAGAAAGGCTTTCTGAAAGAGCTAGTCCTAGAACTGAATCTTAAAAGGAGATAAGGATTCTGTGTGAGGAAAGTGAGGAGGAAGTACACTCCAAGTATTGGGGATAGCCTATACAAAGGCATGGAGAAGTAAAGTATAGAACAAAGAGGGTATGAAGGAGAGAAATGTGGAATAAATCTAGAACCTTCTATCTGTATGTTATTTTGAATGTAACAACCTAAGATTGCCCCAATTAATGATGTTTCACAATAATATCACTAAAATGTTCTAACCAGACTTTACAGTTAAAGTTGCAAAACCCCACTGCAGTGTCATTCAGTTTACCACCATACTTAACATTTGTATTATTTATAACTGTTCCCTGTAGTGATTTTGTCTAACACCCTGTTTTTGAGGTACCAGTCCACAGTGTTAGATTCGACCTGTTCTTTGGAACTGATCATCCCATTTTTTCATCTTCCTAATAACATAGAATTCTCTTTGAAATGGGGAGACAGTGGGATCATGAGAGTGAATCCTTTCTTTTCTTAATCAGTGTTTCTCTTCTCCAGTAGCACTCAAGGAAGGTGAACACTGGAACATAGAATCCCTCTACATTTGGGCCTAGAAAATGTCCCCATTAGAAAAGCTTTAAGCTTAAAAGATCATGTAGCATGTACCTCCCAAGAATCATGACTTTGAATGTAGCTCAAGAAAAAAATACACTGCTCAGAAACCTCCCTGTATTCCCCAGTGTCTGAACCCCCAGAAGTGTGTATTCCCAAACATGATGCATTTGGGGTAAGGGCCACACAAGGGTGGAGTGAACACATAACTCTACACTATGTGATGTGATGAATGGCTAAAAATGATCTTCTGCCCAAAAATATTTCCCACCTGACCCAGCCAGGGTGTCTAAAATCCCAAGTTAATCCCAGCTCACCAAGTTAACTCATTAAAGGCCCTGTCAAAAGGTAAATATTACCTGAAGAGGTGACTCAATCTATTTTTATTCATTAACAATTTAGCTTGAGTTGTTTTATTAAATTAACCCTGTCACCTAGCAGACAGATAAGTAAAATGGAAAGGCCTAGGTTGGGGGCACAGGAACCCAGTGCAGTACCTGGGTAGCCAAAGACAACATGAGGACAAAGGGAGATAAAAATGGAGGAGGGGTAGGAGGAGAGAGATCATGGTGATGGTAGGAGTGTCAAAAGAAGCAGAAAAGTGTCCAAAGCAAAACTTAATGATAGTATTTGCCCAAAATACTCAACCCTCACTGCTCTCTTGATACTAACACCTAACCATGCTAGACAGTCTCCTTTCAGTGGCCTTTGATGAATCACCATCCACCTCCTAGATGGACCCATGGAGGTTTCCCAAGGCTCTGTGCCTTCTTCTCTTTATACTCTCTTCCTTGGTGATTTCTCCATAAACTGAAGTATTTTCTGGATGCAGATGATTCACAAAACTCTGTCTCTAACCCTAATCTCACTCCCTCATTTCAGGCCCAGAGCTCTAACCCTAGATGTGCTGAACATCTGTACTTGGATGCTGGCATCCCAAATTGAATATGGCCCAAATGGAACTTATTATTTTTCCACATGAATCTCTTTGCCTCCAAGTCTCCCATGTTTTGTTGAGGGCATCAGTATCCTTTCATCACTGAGGTTTATAACTCTGGACTTCTTCTTACCTCTTCTCCTTTACCCTCTATATATCAAACCATTGCCCACATCTCATCAGTTACCCAATGTCTATCAGCTGGACTACTACAGTAGCTTCCTAAATTAGATCTGTTTCTAATCTGTCCCTTCTCCAGCCCTGTCATTGAGCTGCTTTCTAAAGCTCAGGTCTGACCATGGACTTGAGAGGGTTTTTTTGTTTGTTTGAGTTTTCCCTACTCAAAAATATTTGGTGGTCCCTCAGTGCCCCTAGGATAAAAGATATCACTCAGGCATTCAATGTCCTCCATGTTCTGGATCCACACTACCACTTTACCTTATTTCACACCACCCCCTTTCATTCTACATTCCAACCAAACTGAATTACATAACTTCTATCTTCTGGCTCCAAACATTCTATAAGCTATTTCCCATGCCTGGATTCCACAGTGTCCTCATATCCACGTTTCCTTATCCTCATCTCCTTTGTGCTAAAATGCTCCTTCCTTTTGGTAGCCTTGCCCTGATACATCCAGCTGCTCTTTTCCTCCTCAAAATACTTTATATTATACCTTTCTATGCACATGTCATAACCCCTCCCTCTCAGTGTAAAGAAAACTGCCTACAGGCAGGAACAGTTTCTTTTTTTGTTTTGTTTTTTTTTGAGGGGGCAGTTGGGGTTAAGTGACTTTCCCAAGGTCACATGGCTAGTAAGTATTAAGTGTTTGAGGCTGGGTTTGAACATAGGTCCTCCTAACTCCAGGGCCAGTGCTCTATTCGCTGTACCACCTAACGACCCCAGTTTCATTTTTAACTTTATAGCCCTAGTGCCTGGGATATTGCCTTAGAGTAAGCACTTAATAAATGAATGAAAGCAAAGTTTGAGCTAGTTTTCATATTTTAGTAAAATGAGGAACTCAGTCATCTGTAAGATCCCTTGGCTGTAAATCTATGATGCTGTGTTATCTAATGCCCCTCTCATAGCCAAAGTTCTTGGCTTCTAAAACACTGCAGTGGCACTTCAGGGAGTTCCTTCATTGGCTCCCATGGACTCACCATAAGCAGGAAATCCTTCTGCATGAAGCACTGTCACTTTGGGTGTCATCAGCCTTCTCCCTCCCCTCAGCTGCTGAGAACTCCTGTAAGCGGCACCAGGTTCTCCACACAGTTCTTCTCCCACAGTCTCTCACTCCCTTACACAGTGATTTTCTTTGTACTTCTTTCTTTGAGTGAATCACAGAATCTTGATACTAGAGGAATCTTAGTCCAACAGATCAGAACAACACCAAAACTGCCTAGTGCTGGTGTCGTCAAGGGGGCCCTTGCATTAGTGTCTGGGAGTCTGTCCATGGTTTCAGTCGACCCCATGCAGGCCGTTCACCCTGTAACAGTGCCTCCTCCTTAAGGGAAATGACAGTAAGTGAGAAAGAAGCCATCCATTCATTTTTATTGATGGAAAATTATTTGTGTGATCACCCTTTTGACACAAAAAATTTTTTCAGTAAAAGGTTAAAAATCATTGCATGGTATCAATGAGAACTATTCTATTATTCTGAGTGTAGTTGATTAGAAAGCATGTTATTTACAGGAAAATCACAGTGACCCACTAGTTTCCACTTAAAAAAAACACTTTCCATAAGAAACATCTTACTACTATATAAAAATAGTTGTGCTAGAGATGTGAATCAACAACCAAGTAATCTGTTGGCACTTAAAAGCCATTAGGTATAAATAGAAATAACAGGTTATTTTTTCCAGAGTCTGAATACTTAACTTCAGTCCATAGCAACCAAATCCAAACTTTCACTGACCTAAACGAAAACATTTAGTTCACCAAGGAGCATTAATTCACCATAGAAGAGATTACAGAAGCAGGAAAACACAAAGAGAACTGAGAACTAGCACACTACAAGACTACTGACCTATATCAGTGAGTCAGCAAATGTAGAGAATCCACAGGGTTTTATATGCTGTGTAGAGTTACGAAGAAAGCTCCCTGCCTTTCAGCGAGGCCATAACAACCAACAAGAAGATAGGGAAGCAGAACTAAAGGGACTCTGAAAATGTTCAAGTTCCAAAAAACCTTAGATATCATTGCATCTTGACACCCTCATTTTGTGGAAGTTACTTGTCCAAGGCTACGTAGAAAGTTAGTAGCACTATTTGTGTTTGTCTTTGTGTAACAGCTCTTATGCAAAAACTAACCCATTTGTAGAATGGCAAAGAGGCCCAAATTCAATGCAGCAAAAAGCTTAGAAACAATGGCCTTAATTTCCAAATACTTTTAAAGCTGACAGTTCAAGAATATGAATCAACTTATAAAACTCCTTTATTGATGCCTTTAATAAGTTTTTAAAGTCAAGAAATAGACTTAAATTCTCCATTAACCTTAAAGAGATTGATCTAAACATTTTTGAATCAAAAGATAAACTTTTAAAAATTAACTTTATTTTTTTAGGTCCTAACTTGAACTTTTTTCCACATTTCGAATGGCTTCTTCTGTACAACTGCAGAACAACTACATGCAAATGAGGCAGTTGAAGCACATCACTTTTATCATTTAATACATATTTCCTTGTAAGTTCCTTGAGAACAGAGACTGTTTATTTACTGTCTTTGTTTCCCTAGTACCCACTAAAGTGCCTTGCAAATAGTAAATATTTAATGTCTTTGTTGACTGAACAGTGAATGAAATAAAAGTGTGGAGGAATAGCTGGGAAAATTTAGAACCTAGAAAAGCAAGATATGGAAGTGTTTGGAATGGCTATGGCAAGATAAGACTAATCTATGGTGGTTTCAGAATCTTAGTGTAGGCTGGATATCAGGGGATCGAGGAAGTTGTAGAAGAGAGGAAACAAAGGCAAGTGAGTATAAAAAATTATTCCGTTGCTTTGAATTGTGAAAAGGAAGGAAAGGTGAAATTGCCAATGTAGGTGAGACACGAGTGATGAGAGGGAAGCAACCGAGAGAGTCAAATGTACATATAGAAAAAGGAGGGAAAGAATGAAGGGGGAAGCAAAGTCTTTCATTACGGAATAGCACAGGTTCCAAAATGCGAGATCATTAACACTTTACCCTAACTGTTCACTTTGAAATAAGTCAATAGTTAGCAAAGGTGTGTTTGTTAAATGCTGTCCTGGTTCAGACTTAACATTTTGACCTTACTCAACTATATATTTTCATAAAGGTCTTAAGTTTTCATTCTTTGTACTTGTATTCCTAGCATATAGTAGTGTTTGTTAATAAATACCAGTTGATTACTTTTCTCATCTCCAGCAAGGCAGTTTGCAATACTTCAGCAGAAGTTAAAGATGAGTAAGATATAGAACAAGCCATGATAGCAGTAATGCTATCAGCTGCCCTACCTCTGAGTAGTGTTTCCTTAGTCTTGACTATAGGAGAAAATGTATTAAATGGCATAGCAGGTTTTCAAATATACCTACAGGGTGGCTAGGTGGCACAGTGAATAGAGCACCGACCCTGGAGTCAGGAGGACCTGAGTTCAAATTTGACTTCAGACACTTAACACATACTAGCTGCGTGACCTTGGGCAAGTCAGTTAACCCCAACTGCCCAACCTTCCCCCCCTCTAAAAAGAAAAAAAAAACACATAGCATTTTTAGGCACAGTATGCAAAAAAAAAAAAATGCATAAAATTCCCCTCTATTGTGAAATGTCTCAGTAGCCAAGTATAGTATATAAAATTTCCATCCATGACAGAAGTGGTTCTCCTCTCTCATGTTGGTCTCAGTGGACAGGGCGAGGGATATCTCCTGGAGCTTCTGTTTCCTCCTCTACCACATCTTTCATCCACCCCCTTGTCTGTATTCACACAGCTGCTACATCAACTCTCAGCTAGACCATTGCAATAACCTCCTAACTGGTCTCCCTGCTTCAGGTGTCTCTCCTCTCCAATCCATCTTCCACAAAGCTTCCTGAAGCATAGATGTGATTCTCCTACTCAGTGCAATGGGAGTCTGGCACATCCACTGACTACCTCAGATGGCTTCTTCATTTGGAGGACGCTAGGGAGAAGATGGCATCTCTCCATGTAGAAGTTCTCTAGGGAGCATCTTCTGGGAGAATCAGTATGATGGGCGTTGGAGAGACAGACTGGAGCAAGCACAGACATTCTATAACTAGTTCTGGTTGACTCACCATGTGTCAAAGAGGAGGCTCTTGGACTGGCTGTAGAGGCATTCAGCTTCAGCCATAGGCTCTGCCTCAGAGCCCTTGGGACTGCTCAGTCATCAGTGAAGGGGATGGAGTTGATAGTCTCGTGAATTCAGAAGTCCCAGAGGGCTCGTTGCATCCCATCTTCTAGATTTAAGGTGTGTAGGCAGCACAGCACTGATGCCCTGAGGACTAATTTGTAACCTTTGGCAATGACCTATGATATACCAGCACAGCAGAAAGTAGAGGTGCAGGTTCATCCAACAGTTATACTCCAGCTGGATAGAAGTGTGGTGGCACTAACGCTGTGTAGAAATTGAGCTAAGTTTAGAGCCTACTCTCCAAAATGTTTATAGTTTATTCTTGTTCAAAGTAAATATCCCTTTGTAAAGCTAATTGATGGGAATGGTAGGAACAAAGTTTATAAAGTAAGAGGATAGGTGGCACTCCTTCTCTCTGCTCCTGTGCCATCTCCTGCCTGATCCCCAACCTCAGAGGGAAGAAGAAAGATCAGGCGGCATGCTTTCCATCTCCTACTTAATGCATATCTCCTACAGGAAGGGACCTTCTGTCTGCTGCTACACCTTCTCCTGCCTGATCTCCAGCCCCTTATGGAAAGAGAAGAGGTGCCTTTCACCTAATGATTAACAAACTCAAATATGACAATACCCTACATATTCCAGTGATTCAGAACCCTTGTAGGTCATCATACAAACCCTATTCCCAATTCTTTAGTCCCATCCCTCTCAACACAGCCACCCCAAAATCCCAACTTAACATTATCCACCACTTTCACTGGGCTCTCTGGAATGCCCATTCCATAGGCAACAAATTTGCTTTCATCATTGTTTTTTCCTCTCCCACTCCTTCCATCTTCTGTCTATCACTAAGTCCAGTCACCCTGCTGATGTCACAACCTAGTTAAGGATTTACCAGTTACCTCCATATTGCTATGTTTAATTTTTTGTCATTCCCCACATCTTGAAGCTCTCTCTTCCCTTGGCTTCCATTACTACATTATCCTACTTCACGTCCTACTCCTTTGAGCATACCTTCTTTATCACCTTCATGGATTCCTCTTATTTCTTCTGCTCTTTAACTGTGGAGATCAAGACTCAATCGATGGGATTTGCATTTCTTCCTCCATATTCTTACCTCCATAAGTTTATCCATTGTCATGGCTTTGACCATAATAGTGCTAATGATTTTCAAATGTTCATCTGAATCCTCTGAATTCTCATCCAACTTTGAGTCCCACAAACCCAACTGCTTCTACCACATTTCCATGTGGATGTCCCAGTGTCACTTCAAATAAAATTTGGATGGAACAAAGCTCATCATATTTTCCTATAATGCCACCTCACTCCCGTTTCCTACCCTCTCCAGTTTCCCCATTTCTGTCAGGTTTCCCAACATTTCATTTGTCTTGGGCAGCTGGGAGAGGTAGGAGATAAGAATTCTATTGGAGACAGTTTGAACACTGCCTGAGACACTAGCTGTGTGTCCCAGTGCAATTCATTTAACTTCTCCCATCTGTATAATAGGGATGATAACAGCACCTACTTCACTGCATTGTTGTGAGGCTCAGATGAGATAACATATGTAAGGTGCTTGGTAAACCTGAAAGCTCTAGATAAATGTTAACTATTATTATGATTATCTTCATCTTCTTCTTCTGACTTTATCTTCTTTACCTAATCTATCATCAAGCGTTGTTTATTCTTTGACCATGTCTTTCGTGTCTACTTCCATTAATGCTAAACCTAGGCCTTTATCACTTCATATATCTGGGACAGGGGTGGCTAGGTGGTGCAGTGAATAGAGCACTGGCCGTGGAGTCTGGAGGACCTGAGTTCAAATCCAGCCTCAGATACTTAACACAAAATTATCCATGTGACCTTAGACAAGTCACTTAATCCCAATTACCCTACTTTCCCCTCTCCAAAAAGCAAAAAAAAAAAAAAAAAAATATATATATATATATATATATATATATATATATATATATATATATATATCTGGGACAATAAGCTAGGTTCGAAATTGGTACCCCTTAAATAATCAGATGGATCTGTGATCTAATTGAAGTGATAGAAAATGGGGCATAAAGTACTAAAAAAAAAAAAATACATAGTTCTGAAGCCATCTACAAATATTTTAGCTGTTGGCATTCACTGTCCAATTTTTGTCCTATGACCAACAAGTTGATACAGTAATGGAGGAACCAGACAGCATCCAATTGGGATTTATAGCCCCTTCACTGGTACGGATCACAACCCCTCCACAACTTATCAACCCATATGATTTTGGTTCATGTCTTTCCATAAATCACCCCAGTATACTGTAAACCCTCCTTCTGATTCTTTTACTATTTCAAGAGTACCATTGTAAAATCTGGATTATCTATCCAAATTTGTTTCATATTCTCAATACATTACTCACTTATCTTCTTTTCCAGTGTACATATTTTAATGATTTTTTAGACTACTTGTACATAAGTCATCATTGATAATATAGTATAGAATTCCTTTCACTTATCTGCAACAGCATTATGTCATTTGGTTTCACTTATGGTAAAAATGTCAATATGGATACTATTTACCTGCTTCAGTAATATGTTGATTTGTTAATCATTGGACAAAAAAATACATGTTGAGTTGTTCAGTTGTTTGCGGTTGTGTCCAATGCTTCATGACCCCATTTGGGGTTTTCTTGGCAGAGATACTGGGGTGGTTTGCCATTTCTTCTCCACAGATCATTTTACAGATGAGGAAGCTGAGGCAAACATGTTTAAGTGACTTGCCCAGGGTCACACAGCTAGGAAGTATCTGAGGCCAGATTTTAACTCAGGAAGATGAATATTTATGAGCAGCCTGAGAACTGTTGTGTTTCTGGTAACCTTTTGCTCCATTTTCCATCATTCCACCACCATCAATGCATAAATTAAAGGGATTATATAAGCCTGGGACCTATTTTGTATTTGGTATCCTTATTACTACTAAAGGCACCACCATCCTTCCAGTCACTCTGGTTCACAAATTTGCAGTCATCCCATATCCAATCAGATGCCTAAATGTGTCATCTCTTACTCCACAATATCTCTCACATTCATCCTGTTATCTCTGCTTATAAGGCCACCACCCTAGTTTAGGCTTCATCATCTCACCTGAACCATTACAGTAACCCCTTTGGTTTCCCTACCTCAAGCTGCTGCCTACTCCAATCCATCCTCCACACAGTTGCCAAGGTGATTTTCCTAAACCACAAATCTGAATACATCACCATCTTCTCTTCCTCCTGCCCCCCTAAGTCCCAGTAGCTCTCTATTATTGCTAGGTTCACACATAAACTTCTCTGTTTGGCTTCAAATCTCTTCATAATCTGGCCCCTCCCTTCCTTTCCATTCTTCTTGGATGTGATTCTCCCCCATTCACTCTACAATCCGTCCATTCTGGAAGCCTTGTTTTTTTACACACATGCTGCTTCATCTCCTACCTCCATATCTTTGTACTGGCTTCCTTCCCGCCCTCCCCCAAATTCACTCCATTCTCACCTGTGCTTCTCAGAAGCTCTGCTTTCCTTCAAGACACAGCCCAGTGCCACCTTCTGCATGAAGCCTTTCCTGGTCCAACCAACTATTATATTAGTGTGTCCCACCTCCCCCCCCCCAAAAAAAACCCCACCTTGTATTCACTTTGTATATATTACTTATGTTTTAAAATGTGTGTATCTCCTCCTTAGAATATGAACTCCTTGAGAACAGGAATTGTTTCACTTTTGTCTTCATATCTCCAGCACTTAGCAGTTCCTGACACATCACAGAGCCTCAATGAACACTTGATTGATTGATTGATTTTGATCCCTTTTGAGGATCTTATGGAGATGAGGTTCCTTTGGGCCTTCAGCCAGTGAGTCTGAATCTGTCATGGGCCTCATATTAGAAACCTTTCAAGCTTTGTGGAACTGTAGTGCCCTCCTACCCCAAGGAACCTCCATGTCATAATGAAGCCTCAGAATGGGATCTGTGTAGAGACCAACTTGCACTTGAAGACTAAATTCATCTTCTTTAAATACTGTTTCCTTCTCCTGCTTTCCCCCTAGATGCCTCTTTGTGGGAGGCAAATGATCTCATTTTCTCAAAGGCTATGGCAATGGAACATGTTTTAATACTTCTCCTACTTGTAATCCTTCAAAGCTGGAATGGCTTCAAGGTGACAATGCCTCGTGACAAACTCAACATCTGCCATCTGAGGAACCACTTCACCAACTTCATAGATTATTGGCCATCAACATAGCACCAATGCCAATTTATGAACCTACCAAAGTGTGGAAAGGGTTGTTGTGTGATCTGTGGAGATAGCATGCACTCCGGTACATTCAAATAAAATACTGCTTTCATCTAGTCAATCGCTGAAAAACTTTAATTTCTTATTCTGTTACATTAAGTCCAAACTCCTCTACTTGGCTTTCAGTATCTTCCACTGTCTGATTCCAGCTTACCCAGTCAGTTTTATTTTCCTGTATTTTGAAATATGAACTCTACACCCTAACCAGTCCAGTCTTATTAGGATTAGTCCTTGCCTTATGCTTTTTCATAAAAGAACCACCCTTTTCCCTAGAATCTATTTTTCTCTAATTATCCAAGTCTTATTCATCTATCATGGCCAAGCTCAAGTCCAGCCTTCCTCTCAGAACTTCTACAACTCCACAATCTACACTGTGTAGCCTAGCATGACAGTACCGTTTGATATTTAATTACACACCATCTTTTATTGTTCTCTTATTATTTCATGTGCTGCCTAGTTAGACTATTACAACCTTTATATGGCCAGTGCTATAGAAGTACTGCCATTTTAGTGGCTTTCTAATCCAAATGGCTCATTAAATTACTCAATTCCCATCTCCATAAGATCTTTGCCCGCCCAATCTTTATAGCTACACAGAAAAGGAATAGGAACTTAATTCTTAATACTTTTTTTTAATTATTCTGATTGATTAGAGAACTGCAAATCAAAACAACTATGATGTACCACATCACACCTATCAGATTAGCTAACATGACAAAACAGGAAAATGATAAATTTGGAGAAGATATGGGAAAATTGGAACACTAATGCATTGTTGGTGGAGTTGTGAACTGATCCAACCTTTCTGGAGAGCAATTTGGAACTATGTTCAAAGGACTATAAAACTCTACATATCCTTTGACCTACCAATACCACTTCTAGGTCTGTATCCACAGATCATAAAAACAGGAAAAAGAACTCACATGTACAAAAATATTTATAGCAGCTCTTTTTGTGGTGGCAAAGAATTAGAAATTGAGGGGATGTCCATCAATTGGTGAACGGCTGAACAAGTTGTGGTATACGAATGTAATGGAATATCATTGTTCTATAAGAAGTGATAAGCAAGCAGACTTTCAGAAAGACCTGGAAAGACTTATATGAACTGATGTTGAGTAAAATGAGCAGAACCAGGAGAACATTGTATACAGTAACAGCCTGTAGCAGCAACCACACTGGCATACCCAGGATGGCTGCTAGCACAAGCTGTCAGATCTGCTTTACTAGGAAAGATAGCTGTTTAAGAGGTCAACAGTCTTTTTTAATTACATTCACTAGTTCAGGGGAAAAGTAAGCACCTTGAACTTCAGAAAAAATACATGGAGAGAAATAAAGACCAATATACAGGGCTCTGACTTCCTGAATCTAAGCAATAAAATTGCTATACACTTTACATAAATCCCTAGATCAAGAGAGCCTTTACATATGAGAAGTCGGGGACCTCTGACCATGCAGCCACTCAGAATCTCGACCAGGGAATCACAATATCTTTCTCAGAAGCAAGCCCTCAAAGCAAAATACCAACTCAGAGTATATATTCACTTCTCAGAGCCAGAAGGCATCACAATCCTCTTGACTCAGTGCCTAATTAGAAATTAGCAAAAGGTGTGAAAGCCTTCCTACAACAAGCCTCCCCTAAGCAAGCTTCCTTTAATGGGCTCCACATGAGGCCTATTAATGGGCAGGAAAGATCCTATATCCCATTAACATTACATTGGACCCCAAGATCTTTCATGTCCATTACATAGGCAACTTGTATAGGGATAGACATTAATATCTACAGCATAATTCCCACAAAATAAACACATCTGCAAAATACATAGCAACATAACAACTCATTGCCAGAGTAG
Source organism: Pseudochirops corinnae (assembly GCA_028646515.1). Taxonomy (NCBI): domain Eukaryota; kingdom Metazoa; phylum Chordata; class Mammalia; order Diprotodontia; family Pseudocheiridae; genus Pseudochirops; species Pseudochirops corinnae. The sequence continues at coordinate 175,972,179 of CM053585.1, forward strand.
CCATGTGGCCTTAAACAAACACAAAAGTATGTACATAACATAACATCATTCTTTGGGGATCAAAATCTTTGGGGAGTGAACAACCAGCTCCTCCTCCCTCAATCCAAAACAAAAATGTCCAAATAAAGTTCTCTTGGGGGTGTGTCCTTCTCCCCACATTTCTCCAACCCCAGCTTCTAAGTCCTGAGGAGTGGCTGGGCAACAAAGCCAACAGGGTAGGTCCTCTGGGGTCCGTGGCACTTCCCCCACCCACCACAGACAACTCCACCCTCCCTCTGGGTCCCAGACCAAGTAGGGGACACTGCAGGAAAGCATACTCAGCATCTTGCAGCAATGTTTTTATCTTACCCCGGGGCTGAATTCCAAGCTCCGAGGTTCCCCCTCCTCCTCCTCCTCCAGCAGGAGCCTGCCTCTTCTGGCTTCTGCTTGGGTCCCTATGCAGGTAGCTCTCTGCTCCTGCCCCAGGGCTCCATTCTAAGCTCTTGCTGCTCCTGCCTGAGCTCAGAGTAAAATACACTTTCAGGGCATTCACTCTTCCAGCACAGTCCAGAGCCAAGCTGCTGCATCCAAGCCCTGGCTCTGGCCATTCCCACCTCCCACAGGCTTGTGTTACTTCCAGAGCCGCTGCTCTCACCTGTCTCCTCTGGAGTACTAGTCGGGTAGGGTGGAAAAGGAGAGGTTATTCCGCAGGGGCCCTGCTCTGGGCACCAGGAAACCGCTCCCATCACTGCCACTCACCTGTTTCCCCTCAGGCCTCTGCTGCTCCTGGGGTTCCACAGAACCATAGCCAGCACTACTGGGAAACAATGGACATTACCCCAGCCCCCATACTTTCCTTTTAGTTTGCAGATCCTAGCCTACTATGCCATGTGTAGCAGCAGCCATCCTGGGTGTGCCAGGGTGTTAGCCGCTATGCAGCCACACTGTGCGATGACTGACTTTGATAGATTTAGCTCTTCTCAGCAGTGCAAGGATTCTGAGACATCTCCCAAAGGTTCATGATGGAAAATGCCATCCACATCCAGAGAAGGAACTTTGGAGTGTGAATACAGATGGAAACTTACTATTTGCTCTACTTTCCTTTTGTTGTTTTGTTTTGTTCTTCTTGCTCGAGGTTCTTCCCATTAGTTCTAATTCTTTACATCATAACTAATGTGAAAATGTTTAATATGAATATATAAGTAGAGCCTATATCAGATTGCATGCCATCTTATGGGGGGAGGAGAACATTTAAAACTCAAAATGTTATGTAAGTGAATGTTGAAAACTAAAAATAATTATAAAAAATTATTCTGAATTTAAGTAGCAAAAAGAGCATTTTGATATACATAGCAGAACACAATTATATGAAACCATGTCTGTATTTCACACCACTATCTTCTTTAAAAAAATATTTAATAAATGCCACTCATTACTTTCAGAACTACCCCCACTTATCCATTCTTCCTTGTGAACTTCCATCTCTTCTCATCTGTGCATTTTAAAAATGTTTCAATAGCCCCCACATCTTTTTTTGGCTTTAGTACTGCTAAGCCCCCTCTCCTCCTGAACACAAATTTAAGAGAGGGAAAAGCCTTTTAAGAAATAAGCATCGTCAAGCTACACAGGTAGGCATTTTGAAAAATGTCCTTTTCTTTCAGCATCTTGAGAGTTACTCCCTCTCTTGTCAGGAGGTGCATAACCTACATTATCAGAGGTCATATGGAGACATGGTTGGTTGTTGCCTGACCAGAGTTTTTAAGTTTTTTCTTTTCTGTCGTGGTTGTATAAATTGTTCTCTTGTTCTACTGACTTTACTTGCACCAATTCATACTTTTCAGGATTCTCTGAAATCATTTCCCTTATTTATAGAAGCATTTTTAAACAAAAACAGAGGGCACATAACATCTGTTTCCTTGGAAATATCTTGGGCTATATGCTGGTTCATATAAATATGCTTTTTCTTTGCAGGGGGCTGGAGATAGTTTTGTGGGAGCATTGGCCTTCTACCTGGCTTATTATCCTAACCTGCCTATGGAAGAAATGATCAAGAGAGCCAACTGCATTGCATCAGTCAGCGTCCAGTCCTCAGGAACCCAGGCTTCTTTCCCTTACAAAAAGGACCTACCACTTAATCTGTTTTGATTAAGGTTCTAAGACTCATATGATTGCAATTAGTGTGTACAAGGCAGAGAATTCAGCTACTTTGTACACTATAACAACATGCTGTCCTTTACATACAAAGGATGTTCACTCACCATCCATACGGTCCCTGCTTTCTGTTGTTTATACAGTAAGGCACAGCAGCTTGCCAGGATTAGGGGTGCAGCCCCAGGCTAGGCTGGGATCTTGCAGGGATCTGCAATTTTATCACTATTTGAAAAACAATTCAGACATTTCCTAATGATAGTGAGTCAGTAGCATCACATAGCCTATACTACTGCCTTGCACAGTCAGCATTCAATAAATGTTCAGGGAATGAATGGAATGAATGAACAAATCAGTGAACAATTGCTTGAGGTTCCTCAATTTAAGTCTAAACAAATAGTGGGTCCCCATGCATATGTATTCCATACTGGCTCAGCAGTGAATGAACAAACTGTTTGTCTGACCCAAGGCTTAATCATATATCCTTATAGCTATTTATCAAAGTAATATCTTGAAATAACTACCTCCTCTACCCAAGCTTCAGCACTATTTGAGCCTGTGTAGTAGATAAGAACTCAGGATGGGACTCCAGCAAAAGCCCACTTGGCACCTTCCCATCTCCATTCTGAAGTTGAAGTACAGACTTTAAATGTCCCACAGGCCAGCCCTGTGACCATGGAAGGACTAGGATTTCCATAACTCCATTAACCTAGAGTTTTACAACCATGGTATGATTTTTTGGTCTCACCATTGCTAGTAGTGAGATTCTCAGTCTTGAAATAGAAACCAGCATAGTTCTCAGAGGGAGACCTGTTCCCTTTTGGTTCACCACTGGAGATTTCCTCATAGCCAGGCATTGGGTAAAAGTGAATTTATAAGAAATGGATGAGAATGGCAGGTTCTTCTTTGAAAAGGATGGGATTCCTCAACCAGGAGATAGGAATCTACAGATAGATAGGACCTCAAGCCTCATCTAACACATACTCAACAGGAAACAGGGTCAGAGTATTGAGCTGAAATGGACTTCAATGATTTTCTAATCCAACTGCCTCATTTTACAGAGGCAAAGGGAATCACCCAAGATCCCAAAGATGTAGGTGACAGTCAGGCCTTAAAGCCCCATCTTCTGTCTCTTAATCCCAATGCATTCATTACATTGTGATGCTTTCTAGTTCTGGTGCTGCCAACCATCCAGCTGTGGACCACAGGCAACTTTCCTAATGTCTCTCACAGTATTTAATCTAGATGAAGAATTTGGACTAAATATACAAGGTTTCTTTCAGTTTTAAAATTCTATGATGCTAAGCTAGTTGTTGCAACCATGCGAAGGCACTAGACCTTTCTCCTCCTACAATGTGATCACAAAACTTCTGCAAAATAAAAAATAGCTCTTCCTAACAAGGTTGAGATTCTCTAAGGTAGTATGAGTAACACTTCCTATCTGCCCTAAGACAATAATAGACTTAGGTGATCTGGGCTTAAGAAGATGGGCTAACAGCACATTTTTCTAATCGCATAAGCACAAAGTAGGTTCTCTGAGGTTTCTTGGTATTCTAAATTCTCCATGTGGGGGTTCCCTACTTTTCCTTTTCAGTTCTGCATCTACCTAAGTACTTGCATGATAATTCTAGAAGGCTAATTCTTGCTCTTCTCTGGGGTAAGAAGGGCTAGAAACCCTTACACCAGAAGTTCTATTAAGAAAATTTTTATTTCTTGCTATTATATGAACAATGGTCATTTTTTTAAAAATCAACATAATGTTAAAAAAAAAAATCACTGAAAGACAATAGTACTAGCTATTTTAACATTTTTTTATTGAAGGCTGTAAAAATAACCAGAAAGATAAATAAATGTTGATGCAATGATCTATGTCCCAAAGCAAAGAATTTTCTTTCGATGCATTGTTTTCCTTCACAATGGCATTCAAGTCACAGGAGGTGGTGATTCCAAGCCACTTCCTTTCCTGTGGGTGCACATTGCAGGATTTCTGAATCAGTGTTTCCCCCCAAAGAGTCTTCCTCATTTATAAATCAAATTCATTTTCAATCCATTGTTTAAATGGAGCGCACTTTTTTCTTCTCCACAAAGAGGACCCGTTTCTTCACTGCAAAGAAGCAGATTTTAATGGAAAACTTAAAATCTGAAAAACTTACAGATTTAATTACATTTGTCATCTAAAAACATTTATTTGAAATGAGCTTTCTCCATGTTCTACCTTTATTCTCCTATACATTCTTTCTCGTTTTACTTTTTTAGAACGATCCATTCAACATTAGCATGCAATTTAATAAGTTAATGAGTTGGCACCCAATGAAAGGTCAAGAAACACTGGCCAGAGGGCAATTCACAGCTACCAGACAATCACTGAAGTCCTCAGAGCTGGCCAGCAGGAGCCACCTTGGTGCACCAAACTGAAGAAAATTAGAGAGAAAGCTGGAAATAAGTCTCAGGCTTCAGCTAATCACTGAATCACTTTTGTGGGAGCTGAGCAAGGTTAGGCCTACGTAGGAGTTAAAGGGTATATGATGGTTCACTGGAGAGGATACCTGGAGCCACAGTAGACAAAACAAACATTAGCCTCTGAGGAAATGGGTCCTCCCTGCCCAGGGCGTTATTGCAGGCATATGACTTAAAGTAACTGGACGAAATGTCACTTCAATGAATGACAAGCATGAAAAGTTTGATTTCCTACATCTTATGCCAAAATTAAATCAAATCTTCTCTCTTATCCCTTCCCTTATCAGAATCTTCTACATGCCGAGAAACAGACAGGCAGAAGCTTCTGGGCATGAAAGGATTTAAATGACCAATCTAAACCCTGCAGACAGACTTCAAAGTTGTTTTATGTACTTCCAGAACCTATAATAAGCCTTGGAAAAGCCTACACTTTCCATGAAGCAACTTCTGTCATTTTTACCAACTGGGTCGAAATGTAGAAGGACCAGTTTCTCTCGTAACCGGTTTCTCTTGGTGTTGAAGGTGTAACCTGTCCCTGCTTGGCTCACCATTTTCACAAGGAGGGTCCTAAAATTACAGAGGAATTTATCACCAAATGAGGAAAAAAACTACAAAGTCATTTGAGTAATGGCATATATTGACAGCACACAGTACAGTATTAGAGGAACTGGACCATTAGGCACTATTTTATTTGTACTCATCAGGTGGAAGATTTTTAGTTATAAGAGATCCTGCATTTTCAGGAGCTATGCAAGAGAGCCTAGTTTCTTATTTCCTGAGCTCTATGATATGCATGATAATGTGTATGGTAACTAATAATTTCATCTAGAAAATTAACAATATAATCTCAGCGAACCTATAGGCTAATTCAAGAAACTATAAGGATACTGGCCCAAGAAAAGATATCCCTGCCACCATTTGAAGCTGAGCTAGATAACAGGATACAAAGAATATGAAAGAGGAATTCCTCAATATAAGTTGGTCTTAACCTCTGAATCACTACAGTCAATGGCCTACCCATAAGCAGTAGTTACAAACCATTACGAGTACACGCACCCATCTGCTCTTTGGTATTTATGTCAGGCAAAATTTTAATAGCTACTCCATATTTGGTTCAAGGAGTGTTTTCTAGGTCCATAGCAAAGAAGTGCCAAAATTTGTAAAGTACACCACTGATTTGGCCCTTAACTAGTAATACTGTCACTTTTTTCCACATGTGACTTGACCCCTGGATTTTATGACTTTCAAAGGCAAGGAGTCTTATGTAACTTTGTATTCCTAATGGTCTCTTGCAGAGTTAAGTGTTTAAAAACATGTGAGTGAAGTATGGAATAACATTTTTTCCCTTTCTTTGTATCCCCAGGACTAACACAGTAGGTGCTTAATACTTATTGACTAGTGCATCCATTATGATTACGACACCACGCTAGGTGGCCACATATTGAGATAAGTGAAGTCATGGCCCCTCAAAAAGCTTATGACAGAGGGGCAATGGCAAATACCCCACTACCCAATACAAAACAAACTGTGATCCTTGCATTGATAGAGACAATACGCGAGATAAGCAGGACTCAGAGAAGCACAGAGAATTAAAGCCATTTTGCAGTAAAATCATAAGAAACCCACTAAAATCTTAAATTTGAAATTTTATGGAAGTAAATAGCTTGTTCCCATAAGACATCTTTTGGCACTTTCACAGACTACCCTGTATTATAGTTCTTTCTCAGCTCTGTGAGAGCAGGGGCTGTTTTCTGTTAATTGTCCCACAGCACATATACTAAGGTGTTACAAAATAGTAAGACTTACTCATTTACTTCGACAAAGGAAACCTAGACTTTACTAATTTTACCTTTTTTTTTTAACAAACTACAGGCAAATGTCTTTCAAAAGATCAGATCTGGGGCAGATAGGTGGTACAGTGAATAAAGCACCAGCCTTGGAGTCAGTAAGACCTGAGTTCAAATAAGGCCTCAGACACTTGACACACTTACTAGCTGTGTGACCTTAGGCAAGTCACTTAACCCCAACTGCCTTGCCTTCCCCACTCAAAAAAAAAAAACCCACACCAAAAAATCAGACTTTATTCGGTAGAGGAGACCTTACTCTAGTCATCTGTTGAGATCTTTTTTGAAATGATGGTAACAGCCCAACAGGGGGCTACTACTATTTGCAATTTACAAACTACTATTTGCAGACTCTCTGGTCTTGAGTTTTTGATATTTTTGAAATGATAATAATCCAGTCCAGAAAATGAAACTGATATGACTTGAAACAGGCCCTGTGGCTTCATGAGTGTTCTATCTATAACCACTAGCATCCCTGAACAAACCTCAGACATACTCCCTAATTTGAGGAATGATGGTAGGGCCCTTAATGTAAGGCAAAAGGAGAAAAAAGATAATGATTTAAGGTAGAAGATGTTGAATTCCAGCTAGGTAGATCACCACCACCCCCTATGCCTCCATGAGATGTCCACTGAAGAACTGGACAGGCAGGAAAAGGGTTTGGTTTGAAAATTTTTTCGAACTATTTAAATTACCAAATCTCTAACACAAAAAAAGTTTTAATTAAAAGATGGACTTATGATGGCTCACCTAGTTATTCTAATTTTACAAAGAATACTAATAAACTTCCAAAAAGGGAAAGCTCAGGTATCTACCACAAGGGAGTAAAAAAATGGGAAGGTCCCATATACAAGAAAATATCCATATCCATACTTTCTATGAAAGCAAAGAAATGGAAATGTAACAGATGCTTATCAACAGAGGAAAAACAAAACAAGCCATAGCATATAAATATCATGAAATATTGTTGTGCTGTAAAAAACTAGATTTGGCATCAGAAAAACCTGAGTTCAAGTTCTGCCTCAGACACTTGCTATCTGTGTGACCCCAGGGCAAGTGACTTTACCTCTCTCAGCCTCAGTATTCTCATCTGTAAAATAAGGTGGCTGAACTCAATGACTTCTAACATTCCTTGCAGTTCTGGATCTATGATCCCATAAAAACAACAATTCAGAAATGCATATAAAGATAAAAACTGATGCAGCATGAGTGAAGTAAGAAAACGACGACGTAAATAAAAAGAACAAGAAAAGGAACATTACTCTATAAATATAATGACCAAGTTAGGCCCCAAAGAAGAGTGAAAATGCCCCTTCCCGCCCTGTTTGCCAAGGTAGGAAGCTGTGGGTAAAGAAATATTGTGTAGAAATACTGCATATGATACAACATTGCATATAATAAATGCCAGGCAAAAGGAATGTCTTTTTTTTTCTCAAAACTTTTTTTTCCTCTCTTTTTAATCTTGTTACAAAGTATGACTTCTTGGATACCAGAAAGGAAAAAGACATACATTGAAATGAAGACGATATAAAAAGATAAATAAAATAAGGTTTCTTTAACATTATAAAACAAAGGAAACTTTTACTTACTTTGACTTGCTCTTGGCAACTTTTGGTAGCAAAGCAAGGGTGGAAGGAAGAGAAAAAATACACGAATTACCTTTGTTGTTAAGCCAATTACCCACAGTTTTCCACTATTATTTTACAGGCCACAACTACCAATACCCACGAAATGAACAATAGGGGAAAACAGCTCCTATCAATATTTATCTTGTTGACAGGGAACACACTGAAGACACCAACTTCCCCCTCAATACAGTTAAGACTTGTAGGATAGCTGCAAATTTCAAATTCATTAATACTTATTAACAGCCCATCCAGGCAAATCACAAAACTGGGTTTGGAATGCTTGGTATGATTTGGTTTTCATCCATCCGTCCAGTCTTTCAAAACTGAAAACGCTTTGGACTTGATTTTGCTCCAATAAGTGACTACTAGACCAGGTGATAGGCCAGGTCCAAGCCACGTCCCTCAGCTCAGACTTCTTTACATGCGTTACCAAGTTTTGCTAATTTGTCTAGACTTTGCCCATTTGGGGGTGATTAACAACTTCGATCCCGATCCCCGAAGCACCAAAGCTGAAAACTTCTACACTTTAAATGACAACCACTGTTTAGGGGAGAAGCCCGAGTAGGAGCGGAGAGTGCGCAGACGCGCCGCGCGTGGCCTCCTGGGCATAGTAGTTCCGAGAACTTGCAAATCAGAGGCCTGCCGAGCGATCACTAGTTCCGGCATCCCGCCAAACTGCTGCCACTCCTGCGCTTTCACGAGTGACCGGCCACCCCCTCAGCAGTCGCATCCGCTGCCCTCGGCCCCACTTACGACAAATAGCGGAGAGTAACATGGCAACGGAGACTAGGCAGCCTTCCCAACTCGTTAAAAGACGAGCTGAATGGAGACCTTCCGGCTACCTCGCAAGCAACAGTTTCCGGTGCAGTGCTCGGCTACATCAAACCACTTCCGGGCCGCAGCTAAAGCCCCGCCTCCCCCTGGTTTCTTTCCTCCTCAGGTCACTTTCTAACCCCTCCACATGAAAGCTTGTATATCTTTCTTGACCTGTGGTCTTGTCACATTCCCCATTGAGCCTAATTTCCCATAAAGACTTTAAGTGATGTACTTTAATCAGGATTTCAAAATTTTGGAAAATTTTATAGACATGTTTCTATGTATGGAGTTTCCAGTGAACAGGGCAAACCTTCATGGAATTGACAGACCCCTTCAATTCAACCCAATTGCATTTTTTTGAGCTTCTGCTGTGTGCAAGACAGTGTCTTTTATCTGAGACCAAGTTTTTTAATTCCGTGATGGCTGTTTTGTTAATTTAGATATTTTTGTACATAGTAATTCCATTTAAATTCATTCAGTTTTCTTGGCATGTATCATAAATAATAGTTTCTGACTATTAATCCTAATAGTCATTTTTAATTTTCCCTTCTCATTTGTGATTTTGGTTATTTATGTACTGTTCCTATCTCTTACCTGTCTTAACCTCTCCCCCTCTCCCCTTTTCCCTTCCCCTCCCCCCATTACTTAATGGTTTATCAATTTTATTGACCTTTGCCTGAAACCTGATCTTGGTTTATAATCTTGTGTTAATCTTTAATTTGATTTTCAAAATGGCTGCTTTTATACTTCACTTGAGGATCATTAATTTGTCTCTTTTCCAGGTTTTTTAAATTGCATGCTGAAGTGATTAGGCTTCCCTTTCTTTGTTAACATAAGTGATCAGAGGTAAATTGTCTTCTAAGGACTGATTTAGTTGCCTCCCATGAAATTCAATATGGTGCCTCATTATTATTTTCTTGAGTGTAATTACTTATTGTTTCTATGACCCACTAAATTTAGTCTCAATTTAAAGCTGTCTTTTGTTCATGTTTCCCTCACTGATCACAGTTTGTTTGTTTTCTTTATGTTGTGGTCAGTAAAGATTATGTTCAGTGTTCCGGCCTTTCTGCATTTATTTGAGCTCTCTGTGTCCTAACAAGTGATCAGTTTTTGCAGAGGTTTCATGAAATGTTGAAAAAAAGTACATTTATCCATATTAGCTTTCAATTTGTTAACTCTGGTCCCATGTTCTAGCCCACTAATACCTTTCTGGAGCCTGACTGTCCTACATTTTAGCTATCCTTCTTAGGCTGATATCATCTGCAAATTTGACAAGAATGACACCAATGACTTTATTCACATGGTGAACATATGTTCCAACAGCACAAGGCCAAACAGAAATCCCTGGGGTGCTCCACTGGAGACCTTCCAGTTTAATAGCTAAGCATTTTTGTGGCCCAACCATTGGCCATTTCTAAATCCATCCATCCATCTACTATTGTCAAGTTCACATCCCTCCAACTTGTATATAAAAATAGCATGATGAAATTTGTCAGTTGCTTTGCTGAACCATAAGCACACTATTTCTACCACATTTGTGTGATCCATCAGTATAGTAACCTTGTCAAAAAGGAAATATCTGGCACAACTCTGCTAGATCTTTCTGATCACCACTTCCTTCTCTATTTTCTCCTTTTGCATATGTATATTTAACACTACATATATCTATTATAAACAGATATTTTAAAATATATATTAAATTTACCATGAATAGATATACTTGTCTTTGCCCAGTTGTGAACTTTGTTCTGTTCTCTTCTGTGTATTTTTAAATGTTTCATTGACGCTTTCTTTTCTTCCTTTGCTATCATGATCCTTCCTTTAACTCTTTACACACACACACACACACACACACACACACACACACACACACCCCAAAACAAATAAAAGCCCTCCCGTGTAATAAACAACTATAGCGAAGCACATAAAATCCACACATTGACCATATCTGAAAACGAATGTCTCTTTTTGCTCCTCTCACCCATCAACTCTCTGCCAAGGGATGAGAAGCATAATTCTTTTGGAGCCATGATTGGTCATTGGATTAATCAGTTTTTAGGTCTTTCACAGTTGTTTTCCTTTACAATTTTGCAGTCATTATATAAATTGTTTTCCTGGTTGTGCTCACTTCACCCTATATTAGTTCCTATGAGTCTTGACTGATTTCTCCAAATCCACACCCTTTGTCAGTACTCTAATATCCATTATATTCCTAGAGCATAATTTGTTTGAACGTTCTTCAATTGATAAATGCCTACTGCTGCTTTCTTTTCTAGATATTCTTTAACAATGCATTTAATAATACACATTCTAGAATTTGGCTAGGAATTGAAGTCAAGGCCAATGACCTATAATTTGCAAATTTTCTTTCCCTTCATGAAAACTGGGACATTTGCTCGTCTTCAGACTTGCAAGACCTCTGCTACTCTCTACTACCTTTCAAGGTTCATTAAGAGTAGGTCAGCAGTCATATCTTCCAATACAATAATACTTGGATTGATTCCACAGTTTTTCGTAAAGAAAACACTTTGTAGAGCACTTTAGAAATGAGAATTATTATTGACTATTTCTCAGTTCTCTGGACAAGGTTATTAGGAAGCCTTTTTTTTTTCCTTAATTCAACCAATAAAGGGTTAGAGTAAAGATTTTCTAAGGAACTGAGGGAAAGAGTAACATAAAACAAAGTAGCCATAAGGAAAAATGAATATGAAAGATACCAAGAAATCCAGGAAGATAAAGTGATGATGTGGGGGGAAAAAGCGGACTCAAAAGTACAATGTAAGTTCCTTGATATCAAGGATATTTTCATATTTTTTAAATACCTAAACCTAGTGCCTTGTACTTAATACATGATTGATGACTAAATGAGTAAAAACATGATTATAGCTACATGAAGGAAGATAACATAAAACAGCCCCAAAACTAATGGTAAATACAATGGACAACACTGGTACTAACTTTTTTTTTTTTTGCTTTTTTGGAGGGGGAAGGGCAGGGCAATTGGAGTTAAGTGACTTGCCCAAGGTCACACTGGCAGAAAGTGCTAAGTATCTGAGGCAGAATTTGAACTCAGGTTCTCCTGACTCTAGGGCTGGAGCTCTATTCACTGCTCCACCTTGCCACCCCACTAACTTTTTTAAAATAGATTTTATTGACATATTTGTTTTTATAGCACCTATATTTCCCCCAACCAAGAGCTATTCTTTTCCACGAAGAATTTTAAAAGATGAAGAAGAGGAAATTCAGCAAAACTAGTAACACAATGAAAACACCTGCCATGCAATGTTCCATGCTCATGGGCATCCACTTAGGCAAAACAAGATAAGAAATGTCTTTTTATCTCTTCTTTGGGGCCAACCTTGATCACTATAATTTTTCAACATTCAATTTTTTGTTTTGTTATTGTTCTCTCATTTATGTTTTAGATGTGTGTGCGTGTTTATTTTTTCTGACTTTGCTAACTTCACTTTTTATCAGTTCATATAGGTTTTACTATGGTTCTCTAAATTTATCATATTCATTGCTTCTTAAAATATAGTAACGTTCTGTTACATTCACATACCACAATTTGTTTAGCTATTCCTCAATGAATAGATAGTGTTACCTTCTTAAAGTTAACTTGAATGGTCTTTGATTCTTTTAACCACAGGGTAGGTGTATATACAATCATTTGAAACCATTTTTTATGTTGTTGTGCTTTGCTTAAGTGTTTTCCAGATTTCTGCTGTTTGTGATTGATTTAATTTAGGAAAATTAAGTATGTTTTTAAATAAACTAAAGAAAGATATAAAATAAGAATAAGAGAAAGAGTCCTCATTACAACCTCATCAAAGCTTGTCTTTTCACCCCTAACCCACCACTATATCAAGGCCATCGCCTTGCTCCATAAGCTTCAATGAGGCTGGATAAGGTTAGTTTTCTAGTTTGGGGTAGTGAATCCCTTTCACCTCTGGCTAGTTTCTCAGACTAGCCTTAATAATTTACAGCCTTCACACCACCCCTTAGCAGTCTCCTTGTCAGCATGTAAAACAAGTTGCATTTGACATCATTACTGGTGCCTTCTGTGACCAGATTCCAGAGGCAAGGATGTTCTCTTCATCCCATTTCAAGTCCAGGTAAGATTCACTACCCTTCAGATTGAATTAAGATGTCATTTTGGTTCGGGTCCAAATCCAACTGTTGGCTCCACCTTTTCACTGGGCTCATAATGCTGAATCATTTCCAGGTTGGTTCCCACCCTTCCCCACTGGGGAGTGGCTCCTTCCTGGAATCTCACGATAGAGTTTTACACATTTCAACATTTTACATCTACTGGGATAGTACAGAGAGTCCCCACCCACATCAAGAAAAGTGGTTTTTCCCTATAGACCACCCTCATAGAGTACAAAGTTAGTGATAGACATTCCCAGAGTTCAGATTGCTAGTAAGCAGCTCTAGGAGAGAATTTCCACACACAGACATGAAAGGACACATTGTTGAGTGCTTGGAGACCTTAGTTGAGGCCAATATACTCAAACCTGCCACAATTAATCAATCAATCAGTAAATATTTACTAAGCTCCTACCATGGTGCCATGAACTGTGTGCTATGCTCTGGACTGCAAGGTTTAAAAAAAAAATCCTAAAAATATTTTTTTTTCCTTCTGCCTTTCACACCCATCTCCCATAATGTTCTCCCCTTCCCTTTCAGTAGCTTAATGTGAATCAGTCAACAAACATTATATACCTAAAAGCAAAGATTTTACTACTCATCGTAATAACATGATTCTTTAAAGTTTTCACAGCTCTATCTCCACAACCACCTGTAAATAAGTAGTGTCAACATTCCTATCCCCATTTCATAGATGAGGAAACAAAGCCTCACGGGATAAATGCCTTGCTAGAGAGTATGGTAATCACTGGCATGTTCAATGTTCCCTCATCCTGGCACTTATGACCTTCCACAGTCTCCACATGCTCTATCCATCCATCCCTATCTCCTATAATTACCTCACATGAGCCTTCTACTTGACAGGCTTTCTCTCTTATCTCCTCACCAAGTGTAGTATAGTAAAAGGAAAACTGAATTTGGGGTCAAAGACCAGGGTACAAATCTTCACACTGATTCTTAATCCCTCAAAAGCTTAACCTTTCTGAGTCTTATTTTCCTCATCTGTAAAATGACCCGGTAAGTTCCTCCCAGTTCTGAAATTCCTGTGTGAACAACCACCCCCTCCACCTGCCAACACACACATGTCCCAAATTTAACAACATTTATTCATCATATCCTACTATGAGCTAGTCACATGCTCCATGCTTTGGACCATGCTGTTCTCCTTGTCTAAAATACTTAATGGGTTGAGTAGAATCCAATTGTATTTTCTAGTCCTAACCATCCCCTCAGGTCCAAGTACCTTTCCTCCATGAAGCTTTCCCCAACTGCTGCCGTAGCTTCATGGCTAAGTCTTCCTTACCCTGACCTTGGACGTCCTATGACAACTGTCAATTATTTATATACTGCTATTGAACTCATTCTTAGGAGGATGTTCTGCCTCCTAACTAAACTATCAGCTCTTGAGGGGAAGGGCTGTGAGTTCTAGGCCCAGAATCTATTTGGCACAATCCCACATCCCAACAAAAATCCTTTCTATATCATACCCAGCAGGAGGTCATTCAGCCTTTGCCTGAAGACCTCTAGTAAGGAAGAGCCCACTACTTCCCTAGATGGCCCATTGCAACTGTTCCAGTGGAGAGGGAGTTTTCCCCTAACATCAAGTCTCAATTTTCCTCATTATAACTTCCATATAATGATACTGTATATACTAGCTCTCCTAGTTCTGCCCTTTCTGTGGTCAAGCAGAGTAAGTCTTAATCCCTCTTCAGTGTGTAAAGAGGAAGGAACTAGTGGGGGGAAGAGGAAATGGGAAGAAGGGTGTAGAAGGTTAAAGAAGGAAGAAATCAGTCATTTTGTATGAGAACTCAGTTCTCGCTCAGCACCTTCTGAGCCATTCATTCCTCTAGTTCCCTAGTCAACCAGAAGACCCCCTTCATCACCACACAGCACTAGTCCCCTAGTCACTCATGGCCTGTAAATGAGGATAGATTTGAAAACAGGGCAGGAAATGTATACTCTCTCTCTAAGCATACTGGAAGGACTGGTCCCTCATTGGCCAGCCCCCACATTACACATTTATCAGTCCTTCAAGTGCTTGTAGACAGCTATCACATCCCCCTAAATATTCTCCTCAAGATAAACATCCCCTTTTCCTTCAACCCATCCTCATATAGCAGGAATTCAGGGCCCTTTGCCATTTTTGTTATCTTCTCTGTCCACTCTTTAGCTTCTTAGACCCTTTCTAAAATGTGTCACCCTGACCTGAACACAACACACACTCCAGATGTGTCTGAGGACAGAATGTGCGTCCCAGTCCTAAGCACTATTCCTCTGTAGCCAAATAGTAGCTTTGGGGGCTCTCCTATCACACTTGACCCAGTTCTATGCAAGAAACAAAAAAAAGACTCCTAAATATGTCAGTTAGAAGGGACCTTAGAGATCATCTAATTCAACATCTAATCCTTTCTTCAGATGGGAAAACTCGGACCCAGAAAATGGAAATTGCCTGGGTGCCCTAGGTGCTGCAGGCATCTCTGGCACAAGGATCACCCACACAGTGTGCTTCAGTGCAGCTCAATCAATTCAACAAAATGTTGAATTATCATTTGGTATTGACAATTGTCATTGTCATTCAATAATCACATACTTTAGAGTAGAGAGAATTTTTCTTCATTAAGTTATATTTATTATTAAATCATTTTCTACACCTCGAGTCAGCTTCTCTGCTACTTGTCCAAAAGCTCTCCTGAAATAGTTTCTACCAAATCACACCCTATACCTGGAACATATTTTTCTCCCACCAAACTTCCAAACACTCCTGTAGTTGAGCGTTGTCTGAAATTTCAATTCTTCCATGAAACTTTCTCTCATTAATCAGAAGAGACTTGGTAAATCTTCCTGGTTCCATCCTGTCTAAACATGCATTTCATTTGGTTTCCTTTCCTGTGGGGCAGGGGCTGACTGTGTAGTGCCCAGCATGACCTCCCTAACTGTCTGGGAAGGAGGGTGGGGAAAGCAAAATTGGGAGGATGAAAATGCCTTGTGAAAAAGCAGAAACATCATAGTCCCTCTAGGTCTCAGAAGACTGTACAATTTCCAGAGGGCAAAATAAAGTAGCAAGAATTTATTTTAAATGCTTCTTAATAAAAATACAAGGAAAATAAGTGGTTAAATTTTCTTCCTGAAGGATTGTGAGAAGTTTAGCTGATAACACCCTCCCACCCACATACTTCACTTACTCCGAGAGCTGTAAAATTGAAAAGATGACAGAACCAACTGATGGGAAAAATCCAACCAATTAAATATGTGTGGTTTGGCTGAGAGATTACTTGGGTTGAGGAGTAGAAGGTGATCTACAGAAGTTGAAGTAAAGAGATTGAAAAAGGGTGGAGATATCTGGGAAGAAACTAGAGATTGGAATAGGAGACTTAGGCCACTGTCAGTGAAAGAGATTGATTGCTGCATTGGGTGGGAGATTAGATTGTATGACCTCAAAGTTCTCTTCCAACTCTTTGATTAATGAAAGTTTCCTCCCCAAAAGCAATTTCTAGACAAGGAACCTGATTTCCTTCTCCTAGTAACAAAAATGACAAAAGACCCTTGCTAGAGAACTAAGACAAGGCAAAATCCCCAAGAGTAGCTAACAATCATTCCACCTGACAAATCAAAATCTGCAAGAGGAAACATAAATTGCCTAACCAAATCCTCATTTTAAAGCTTGAATATACGGGATCTATGAAATGTGGTAGGATTAAATAATGCAAGTGTAATAGAAGAGAAATTAATAGATGGAAATGAGAGGGGGAAAAACGTTTATAAGTCTAGCTAAACAAATTATGGGGAACAGGACCATTCTGAGGGTGTGGAGACAAAGATGGTCACTGTAAGTAGAGTCAGAATGGACAGTTTGATGGATTCCTACTCCACCCCCACCTCTGTGAGACATCACCTTTTATCTCACTCCCACTCTTCTGTCCACAACCACTGTCTCTAGGCTGTGACCACCGACCCTGTTACTGCCCAGTTTCAGAAAGAGGGCCCAGTTAGCAGAGGCAGCATGGCAGAGAGGAAAGGATGGGGCATTTGGAGGGGGAAGATCTAGATTCAAATCCTGTCTCTGCTACTTATTATTTTGTGACCCTAGGGAACTCAATCAAGAAACACTTATTAAACAGCTACTATAAGCCAGGCACAAAGACCAAAAAAAAAACCAATGAAATGGTCCCTGTTCTCAAGAATCTTGTATTTGGGGATGAGGTAAACATGTAAACATATAAGCATTTACAAAATAAATACACAGTAATTGGGAAGGCACTAGCAATTTGTGGTGGGGCAGGAGAATAATCGGGAAAGGCCTCATGGAAAAATTGTACTTGAGCTGAGCTTTGAAGGAAACTAGGGATTATAAAAGAGAGAGGTGAGGAAGGAGTATATCCCAGACATGGGGGACAGCCTTGACAAGGGAATGGAGGGGGGAAATGGAATGTCTTAGGTGAGGAACAGTAAGTAGGCTGGTTTGATTGTACTCTAGAGTTCGTGAAAGGATGAAGTAGATAATAAGGCTATTGGCAAATCACTTAACATCTCTGGGCCTGATTCTTTATTTACAAAGTGAAAGTGTCGGACTAGATATAACTTCAGAGGTCTCTTCCAGATACAAATCGTGGGTCCCATTATCATTGTACAAATTGTTCAGGAATTTAGACCAGACAAGGAATGACCAGGACATAGAAACCAGATAGATCCACAGGGGCAGGGCAAGCCATCAAAGAAAGTCTGAGCAAACAGTAAGAGAAAATTCAAGCATATTGAAAGAGATTTAGAAATAGTTATAGATGGAGGTCCTGAAAGATGGTCAGTGCACAGTATGAGGAGGATTAGACAGCAGGGCTGGGTAGCAGTCCAGGAATATACTACACTGACCAGAGGAAAAGGAATAATTCAACCATAAAGGCTAGGGTTTGGAGAGAGGACTCCAGTCACTAGGACTAAAGGCTTCAAAGCAGGACTTTGACCTTGGAAGAGAACTGGAACTCTGGACAGAGAAGCAAAATGGGAATCCAGTTACTGGAGCAGGATACAAGGTCATGTTTTTCTTATTCAGTTATTTCAGTCATGTCTAACATTTTGTGACCCTGTTGGGGGTTTTCTTGGCAAAGATACCGAAGTGGTCTGCTCCTCCCTTCTCCAGCTCATTTTACAGATGAGGAAACTGAAGCAAACAGGGTTGAACTCATGAAGATGAGTCTTCCTGATTCCACGTCCAGTGCTCTATCTACGGTGTCACATAGCTGCACCATTTAAGGATCGATGTGTAACAGATCTACAAGGCCATCTAGCTCAACACCCTTATTTTATAGATGTGGAAAATGAGACAAAAGAAGGTTAAATGATTGGTCCAGAGTCATACAGCAAGTAAACATCAGTATTGGAATTCAAAATCAGGTCCCAGGATGACAAATTCAACCCATATTTACAAAAATATCTATAGCACTTCTTTTTGTTATAACAAAAAATTGGAAACTAAAAGAGTACCTCATCAGTTAGACTCTGCTTGAACAAATTATGGTACATGAAGGTAAGGGGATATTATTGCACTGTAAGAGAAACTTGGTCAGATTCAAATGAACTGATGCAGAATAAAGTGAGCAAAACAGAACGATTTATACAGGAGCTACAACACTACCCAGAAAAACATCCTATAAACACTTGCTGATCAGTACAATAACTAGTTACAATTCTAGAGGATTGATAGTGAAACAAGCCACAGGCCTCCTAATAGAGAAATGATGGATTCAAAAAGCTAAATGAGATATGCATTTTCAGACACAATCAATGAAGAGGTGGGGATGATGAAGGAGGCCATTCCAGGCACGAGGGAAAGCCAGAGCAAAAGCACAAAAGAGGGAGATGGAATCCTGTGCACTGGGAATTGCAAATTCCAGTTCATCTGGAAAGTAGAATGAGGGAAGGGAGGCTAGGAAAGTCAGGCTGAAGCCAGATGGCAATGGCAATGGTTGTCCTTCCTTCTCCAAGAGGGCCAGAATGACACCACTATGTTGGAGTCACTGCACGAGGTGTCTGACTGTGACTGATCAGACCAATATAAGGTTGGAATGCTCTACCACAGGTGAGCTAAGTGGCACAGTGGTTAGAGTGTCTGGCCTAGAGTCAGACACTGGAGTTCAAATCCAGCCTTAGATACTTACTAGCTATATGACCCTGGGCAAGTCACTTAACACTGTTTGCCTCAGTTTCCTCATCTGTCAAATGAACTGGAGAAGGAAATGGCAAACCACTCCAGTATCTTTGCCAAGAAACCCCAAAATGGGGTCACAGAGAATCAGTCGTGACTGAAAAATGACTAAACAACAGCCAGATTGTAAAGGGTGTTAAATGCCAAAAGGAAACAGTTTGTACTTAATCCTAGCAGCAATGGGGAGCCACGAAAGTTTCATGCCTCAGTGGTCTGCCCAGATGGGTTTGTGTTTCTGTGTTTCTTTTTGCTAAGTTGTCATGTTGACAAGGATGACCTCATATAAGCTCTGAGGTTTGGGCCTATTTTCCGTGCTGCGCTGGAGTCTGGGGGCCAGCAGCCAAGAGATTGTGGTTAATTTCCTGGCTGCCAGTGAGAGGTGGAGACGCACCTGCACAGCTGGGGAAGAATCCTTCTCGTCAAGGGTCTAGGAGAGCTGAGCATGAGTCACTCACCCCGGAGAAACATAGGAGACATGTCAGGAGGCATTGGAGCTTCAGCTTAACACCTTAAAAAGCACTTCAAAAATTCTTGAGAATGCTAACATACTTCTTAAATACTTCAAGGTAGCGTGAGTGCATCAGTGTGGGGAGTCTCTTCACCAACTCAGATCACGACTTCAGGAGGCGGTGTCAAGAGTTGCTGTAAATGAAAAACCATCATTCAGCAGCCTGACCTGGAGATGAGCCTTCCAGAGCTCATGGAGACTGGCTAGACTTAGAGTCTGCTGCCCAACCCATGCTCAAAGCCCTGTCGGCTGGGTAAGACCTGCCAGAGCTTTTGCTCCCCTGACATAGCCTGGAGAATAAAACAAGGTCATTTCCATGCCTTGATGTGGCATCAGAGGAGAGCCCTCATGGAGGGTTATGATGATTAAAGGTAAATTAAAATTTTAAACTAAACAGGTCAAGGAAATCAAAGTTGAAGGTCCCCATCCCTCCTCCCCCCACACACACATACACAAAGCAGCTGAGGAAGAACACAGACGCATCAGGTGGCCAGCCACACCTGATGTGGGGTATCACCCTTCCTGTTCTGTATGTTTTAACCAGAATATTGTTCTGAGGCCAGTGAAAACATGTCCCTAACTGAGAACCATCTTTTGGAACTTATTATTTCCAAACCACTTTCCCACCATGGGAAATGATCACACAAATCCATGGGAACCTGTAACACAGAAGTGAGGAGGGGAAATCGATCAATCAGCAGTCATATATTAATTAAGTACCTACTATATGCCAAGCACTGTGCTGGGCACCAGGGATAGTGAGGTAAAAGTGAAATAAGAATTATATTCTATCGGAGAAGACAAGGTAAACATATATAAGCATATACTGTATATAATGTATGCATAATTATATAAAACACATACTTATGTATAACTATATATGTATATAAATAATGTATATATAGACATGTGTATATATAATATTTTGGAATGGATCTTTCATTAGTGAAGACTACTTTTGATGAGGAAACTCTACCATTACATATCAGCACCTTCTAAGTAATTTATAGTCTTGGAGAGGTACCTGGGGCCCAGAGAAGTTAAGTGTCTCCCTGGACAAGCCAGTATATAGTCTATGTCAGAAGCAGGACTTAGAACTAAGTGTGCCTGACTTGGCAGCTCGGTGGCACCGTGGATAAAGTGCTGGGCCTGGAGTTAGGAAGACTCACCTTTGGGAATTCAAATCCAGCCTCAGACACTTACTAGCTGTGTGACCCTGGGCAAGTCACTTAACCCTGTTTGCCTCAGTTTCCTCATCTGTAAAGTAAGCTGGAGAAGGAAGTGGCAAACCATTTCAGTATCTTTCTGAGATGAACAATGACTACAACCACAAAACTTGCTGCTTACTCAGCCAGGTCTCTAGCCGCTCTGCCATGATGTCTTTCATCTAAAACACAGAGGAATAAATAATGATAGAGCCCTTCAAGGTTTGCAAAGTGTTTTACATACACTGTCTCAGTTGATGCTCACAATAGCCCTCGAAGATGTGTGTTATTATCATTCCCATTTTACAAATGAAGACATTTAGTCTGAGAGAGGTTAAATGACTTATACAGGTCCCAAAGTTAGTGTCTCTATGAGTTAGTTAGGATTTCGTTAGCAGGATTCAAACTCAGCTCTTCCTGAGTCCCAAGTCCAGCATACTCACCACTCCACCAAGCCTCCTGGTAGGATACAAGCTAAGATTTTAGGAAAGACACTAGTAGGGGCATCAAGGTGGCACAGTAGATAGAACGCCAGTCCCAGAGTCAGGAGGACCTGAGTTCAAATCCAGCCTCAGACACTGGACACTTACTAGCTGTATGATACTGGGCAAATCACTTAACTCCAACTGCCTCCGAAGGAAAAAAGTAAAAGAAAGTCACTCATAACTGGGAAAGACACAGAAGAGGATGTTAACGCACTGGGAACGTTGGAAGAAAAGCCTAACTTGTCTTCAGCTGGCAAGTTCCAGTGTGCCGATGGAAACGTCTGCCATGATCACATGGCTGCCTATAAATATCAGGCAAGTCAACAACCATTTTTCTTTTTTCAATTCAATTTCATTATTTTAAAAATTGTCAAGCATTTGTTTTTTCTTCCCTCCCATGTCCCCCGAACACCAAATTAAACAAAAAATACAGAACAAACCCCTTCAGCAAGTACTTCTTAAACCTTATAAGCCAAACACTGTGCTCAGCCATGGAAATACAAAGACAAAAACAAAACAACCCCAGCCCTCGGGGAGCTCACAATCTACCAGAGGTGGAGAGGAACAATGCTCCAACAACCGTGTGCAAACAAGATTCATACTGGAGCAATCAGGGGGGATCACAGAGGGAAACCACCAGCATTAATGAGGACCAGAAAAGGATCCTGGTGAGAGGCTTGCAGGAAGCCGGGCAAACAGGAGGCAGAGGAGGGCAGGGACAGAATTCCAGGCATTAAGGACGGCCAATGAGAAGGCAAGGAGTAGGGTGAGGAAGTGATTGTGCAAAGAACAGCAAGGAGGCTAGTGTAGTTAGAAGAAGGGAGTGAGGTGTCAGAAGATTAGAAAAGTAGGAGGCGGCCAGGCTATGAATCACTTTAAAAACCAAACAGGATTTTATATTTGATCCTCTAGAGGTAAAAGGGAACCACTGGCATTTATTGAACAGGGAAGTGACATGATCAGACCTGAACTTTAGGAAGATTGCTTTTATACCTAAATGAAGGATGGACTGGAGGTGTGTTGGGGGGGGGGGGGGGAGGCGGTGTTGGCAGAGACCAACCAGAGGCTATAGCCATAATCCAGGGGTGAGGGAATGAGGGTCTGCACCAGGGTGGCAGCTGTGTCAGAGGAGAGAAAAGGTTGTATTCAAGAAATGTTGCAAAGATAGAATTGGCAGAACTAAGCAATAGATTGGATGGGGCAGAGAGGGTGAGAAGAGGGTGAGATGTCAAAAACAGCACCTAGGTCGTGAGTTGGGGTGACTGGAAAAATGGTAGTACACCAAACAAATAGGAACGTTCAGAAGAAGGGAGGATTTGGGAAGAAAGATAACGAGTCTGGTTGTGGATTTGTTGAGTGTGAGGTGTCTATGGGACATCCAGTTTGAGACGTCCAAGAGGCAGGTGGAGATACAAGACTGGAAGTCAGAAGAGAGGGTTAGGGCTGGATAAATACATCTGAGAGTCACTTGTATAGAGATGCTAATTGAATTCATGGGAGATGATGAGCTTACCAAGAAAAATTATATAAGGGGAGAAGTCCTAAGATGGAGCCTTGGGAAGGTCACCTATGCTTAGTGGAAGCCACCTGGATGAAGAGACAATAAAGAAGACTGAGAAGAACCAATCAGGCAGTTAGGAGAATGTCTAGAATAGAATAGATTTGAAAAAACCTAAGGATAAGAGTGTCAAGAAAAGGATTGCTGACAGGGTTAAGGGCTGCAGAAAACTCAAGAAGGATAAGGATTGAGAAAAGGCCATTAGATTTGGCAAATAAGAAATCATTGGTAACTTTGAAAAGAACAGTTTCGGGTAAATGATAAGAGCAGAAGCTAGACTGCAGAGTTAAGAAGAGAGTTTAGGAAAGGCAAGGAAGAGGCACCAATTTTAGATATTCTTCTCAGAGTTCCTACAACACAGTAGCTGCCCTCAAAGGACTTAAAATCTAGTAGAAGTGATACAAATTTTAACATTTGAGAGTTCTAGAATGTCATTGATGTGGCTCTTCCTTCCACTGAAGAAGACAAGACTGAAGTGCCTCTAAGTTTCATTAACTGCTATCCCCCCCCCAAAAAATCAAACAAATAAAGTCACTACTTGGGGGCTAATACTGGATGATAAGAAAGGTAGGCTGGTACTTGGAAAATAGACTTGCAGTACTTCCCTGGACCCATTCTTTTCAAGTTGGTAGAATGTGCCAAAGCTTGTGCCCTTGCACCACAATCACCCCCCCCACCCACCCCCCCACCCCCGCCTCCACCAATGTAGGCATCAGTGCAAAGAAGTAGAAAACAAAGCCATATTCATTAAGTGCTATAGTATGGGTGCAAACAAAGTGTCCGTTTACCCATCTGCTCTCTCATAGCTTTCAAAGGTGTTGACCGGTACAGTAGTACACTACCAAAAAGTAATGAGGCACACCTTTGGATGGATTCCACACAAAAGGGCAGCCAGTACACATTTTCCAACTTGATTTGCCTAAGTTTGATTTTCATAAAAATTTTGTGTAAAGTGAAGTATCTCAGCACAGTTTAGGGGACAGAGGTAGGAGTTTCACATGCGTCTACTCTTGCAAAGACAATCATTCCCATACCTTTGACCAAATTCCACTCACCAAATAAACCTATGAGGGCGTTAATGATTAAGTGAGGATAGACCAGTGCTCTTACTGAAACTGACTAAATAAGGAGAGCAGGGCAGGGAAATTTGTAATCTGAGTAAATTACCCACATTCTTTTCCAGTGAATGGCCTGGGAAAGCAAAATTGTTATAGATTAGGTTCCAGGGGCTCTCTTCTTGACCCATTTATAGATATTTGTTATCTTCAAGTTGACCTAGTTAATTTTTCTACGAACTATAGACCTCACTTCACAACCTCTACCTATGTATGAAATACAATGCAAATCCATTCCAAAAATAATAAATTATCAATCTAATTATTATCAATTATGTCTATATAAATAGATGTTACATATATTTATGTGTCATATTATCATTACATGGCATAATATTTTAATTAACTTAATCAATGAATGCTATATTTATATAATTTTCTCTATTATATAATATTATTGTATATTAATTATATGGAATTAATTTACTGTTATTAAATTATGTAACTTTGAGCAAGTTTCTGGGCCTCATTTTTAAAATAAGGAGATCAGACTAGATGATCCTTCCAGCTCTGACAGTCTATGGTTTTATGGTCTAAATATAGATTAGACACCTAAAAGAAGAATTCTCTGAAAGCAAAAAAAGAAAACAAACCAAATAAGCTCATAGGTCATTAAAAAAAACAACTGATTACAGTCTGCACTAAGATTTAATACAAGCCAGAATCAAGGAAAAACAGAGAGCCTATATTTGGGCCAATACATTTAATAGATCACTGTGGTCAGTCCTTTTAAATGAATAGAACCCACTATGTGCCAATATGTTTGTCTATTTGGATTTTCATATATTAGATTTTCTTTAAAAGGAGCCCACTTGTACTTAGCATTTTTATCTCCATAAGTCTACCAAAAAAATTGTGTTGTATTATGGTTTGTCCTTCTTTCTCGAAGAAGGCCATGATATCAGGAACACAATGCCATGACTTGCAAGTCCAATGGATTTAAGTGAAGGAGGGCTGTGCAAAGTAACCAGCCTCACTTTATCCTCCAGAGCCATCCGTGTCCAGTGGTCAGATATAGATCAGGCCAATTGGAGATGGCCCAGGATGCAGTGGGATATCTTGGCCTTTTTAAGCTTTTTAAGGTCTTTCATTTTGACTGAGGCAATGACCATTCAGTGATTAGGACTTTTTAAGAAGGGAGTCAAGGGATGGCCCGATTAATAAAAAATACTTACCAGGGAACTGTGGAAACCAAGTACTTTTTCCCCAAAGAAAGTCATGGGGCTCTGAAGAGTCCAATTATTCATTACAGAGGAAGCCGCAGGCAGAATATAGCACTTTGCAATTTTCTTTCCTCCAATAACTTTATATACGAGTTCCTATTCCTCCTACACATTTAATTTTCAATGAAACTCTGCTTTCTTGTGTTCTCTCTCCACCAATCTGTGAAGTAGGAAAGGGACCAGTATTCTCACCCTTATTCTATTAGAGCAGAGAAAAGGCTTTTCCCAGGTCACACAAAGAGTCTGTGGTACTGTTGACAAAGATCATAAGATAATAGAGCTGGATGGGCCCTTAGACGTGATCTCATCTAAAACTCTCTTTTTACAGATTAGGAAACTGAGGTCCTGACTTGCCCATTCCTTCAGTGCTTTCTCATGGAATCCCTTATCTCCTTTAAGGCTCACTTTAGGTGTGCTACCCAGCAGTGCTAGGATTTGAACCCAGGTTCTTTAACTCCAAATCCAGATATTCTGACTCTCTCTGCTTACCTCCCCCTTCCCCAAAGCATACTTTGGAAGGGAATTTATTCTTAGGAGGAACCATCTTCTGGCTGGCTGTATGCTTCAATTTCTTCTATTCCTCAAACTATGATTAATGAATTTTAACTTGGTTTGTAACTTCTTGAGGTCAGAAGTCATATATTCAGGTTACAGATTAAGGAGACTAAAGCATTAATCATTGTAAAAGACTGAAAAGTCACCCCCACCCCCACCACCCCCAGCAAAAAGAAAGAGGAAGAGGGAAAAGAAAGAGGAAACCAAGGAACCTGGAGGAATGGTGCTTTGCAACCCTAGATTGCAATCCTAGATTGGCCTGCCCAGTCTGACCTTTTCCTGGCCTCTGATGAGCAAGAACTTTCACCTATTTGTTGCATCAGACATCTTTCCTTCCATTATGCACCCTGGAAAGTGATAAGTCAAGTTAAGTAATAGCCTATGAGGCAACTACCCAGGAACAGAAAGAAGCTGGGCTTTAACCCCTTCAGTGACCCAATGGGTCTGCTCCTGAGGCGGCCCTTGCAACCCAAAGACCAGCAATCAGTCCTCCATACAGCAGGTGTACCAGCAGTCCATCTATTATTTCCTCCTGTCCCTCTCTGAATTGGAAAAGGCACACTTTGAGTTTGTATGGTTACTTTGCCAGGGTGGTGGCTGAATCACGGAATGTCAGAGACTGGAAGCGACTTTTGAGACCATCAACCCCTTTTCTTTTGTTGATGAGAACACCAGTGTTTAAAGAGGTTGTCAGTGGGTCAATGGGCATTTTATTAAGTGCTCAGTTGTGGTAGTTCAACTCTTTCCAGGTGCCTGGGGTACAGATAGGTTGTGGTTCAGTTATTTTAATTGTGTTCAACACTTCATGACCCCATTTGGGGTTTTCTCAGCAAAGATTTGTGTGATTTATCAGTGATTTGCCATTTCCTTTTCCAGCTCATTTTGCAGATGAGGAAACTGAGGCAAATGGGGTTAAGTGACTTGCCCAGAGTCAGCAAGTGTCTGAAGCCAGATTTGTACTCAGGAAGATGACTCCAGACCCAACCATCTATCCACTGTGCCACCTAGCTTTCTAGATAAATCAAGTTTCAATGTAATACAATAGGACCCTTCTACCAGGTTTATGAACCTTTTGAGCTTCAGTCTGGGTATAGTGACACCTCAGGGTAGTTAGTGACCTAGACTTGAGTTGGTAAACCCCATAGAGAAGCGGCTAATGTGAGATGCATGAGAGGGAGGATCTGGAAGGTAACCATAGGTAGAAGAAGCTTACAATGAGGCAAGAAAGCAGGAACTCCAGAAAAAGGTCAGTGTGGGAGGATCATAAAGAATCAATGTGGGTGTGTATCAAGTTGAGAATAACAATAAAAAAAGAATCAATCAATAAGTATTAGATTACAAACTCCTTGAGGGCAGGGACTTTCTTTTATTTTCTTCTGTATCCCTAGAGCTTAGCACAGTATCTGGCATATAGTAAGAGCTTAATAAATGTTTATTGAGTTGAGTTGAATAATATGCACCTAAAAACCAAAGCAAATTCACCCCTGCCCTCCAAGAGCTTACAGTAGGGACCACATATACATAAATAGACATATACAAGACACATATGGAGTAGAAGAAAAGTAACCCTGGACAAGAAGGAACCAGCAGCTGAGCAGACAAGAAAAGGCCTCCTGCAGAAAGTGGCATTCAAGCCGAGTCATGAAGGAAACCAGGGATTCTAAGAGGTAGAGCTGCAGTCTAGACTCAGGGTTGGGTTTGTTTTGTATTTATAGTGGGGAGGAAGTAGAGTTAATAGGAAGAGAAAATTATATTCTGTATATAGATATAATATTATACAATAAAGCATATATTAAAAACATAATATATTATATTATATAATATATTACATATAATACACACTAAAGCATATATCTTATACTTATTGTGTATTTTAATATATTATGTGTTTTATTATAATATTGTATGCGTACACAGTATATCATTCTCTCTTCCCAATAACTCTGCCTCCTCTCCAATAGAACCTTTGTAACCAAGAGAAACAGACCTATTAATCATGCCTACCAACACATGAAGCATTCCACATCCATAGTTTACCACATCTCTATCAATAATAGGAAAATACAAGCCATCAGTTCTCTGGCTCACTGGCTTGTTCTGAATTTTGATGTATCTTAACATTGGTTTTTTAAATGTTATTATGGTTATCATACATGTTATTCTCTTTATACTAATCATTCTAGCATTCAAACCATAGAATCCTGGAGTTGGAAGGTACCTAAGGAATTATTTAACCTAACCTCTAAGCTTCTCTTTTAATTAAAATGACAGAAATGAAGCCCCAAGAGGTTAAGTGACTCACCTAAAGTCACACAATAGCAGAGCAGAAACTAGGACCCAGGTCTCCTGATTCTCAGTCCAAAGTTCTCTCCACATTTTGGGGGGTGGGGAAGAGAAAGTGAGGCAGAGAGTATATAACGCTGATTTCCTGTGTAATTCCACATTATTACAGAACAGTAGAGGGTGCACTAATGTAAGGGGTGAGCCTCATGCCACAGGAACAAGGGGAGAGTTCAGCTTAAAGGATATGGGACATCATCAGGTATTGTTAACATTTCCCTTGTTTGACAAAATTCTAAGAGTTTAACTCATGCTTGCTCTGACCTATCCTATTCACAGGATGAGGGTAGGAGCACTGGTATAAGTGGTATGTTCATCAAATGTTTCAGAGTCCAGGCACAAACCTGGCTTCATTCTAGTGAATATTACTGCCCTGGCCAGCAATACCAATCTTGTCAAAGACCCTTGGGTAATTTGGGGTGAACACTTGTCATGGTGCTCTCCCTTCTGCCCTCAACAGTCAAGAAAGGTAGCAGTACTGTCATAGTCCAGAGGGCATGAATTTGAATCTTGCTTCTGATACTTACCTGTGTGACCTTGAGCAAGTGGTAACCCCTTGAGCCTCAGTTGGCCTCATCTGTAAAATGTGGGAATAGCATTGTTTGGCCTATCCCCTCATTGGTAAAAGCAATGGGTAGCAGCTACAAAGAAAATTTAGGCTTCGTGTCAGGAAACATTTCCTAACCATTTGAGCTGTCCCAAAGTAGAATGAGTCTATCTCCTTGGAGAGCTTCAATCAGAGACTAAACAACCACTTGCCGAGTATGTTATGGTTGGGATTTCTTTTGTCTGTGGTTTGGACTGGATGGTAACTGAGAGCCCTTCTGGCTCTCAGATTCTGTGAATCTGTTTCAAGGGGCCCTCTCGTGTCCCTCTAGGACCCTCTGGTAGTAACCTAGATTCTAAAGCAAGCTCTCCTACTAGCTTTGTAACAGGCAAATTGCAGAGCTCCCTGGAACCTCACTGTCCTGGTCTATAAAATGGAGATAACAATCCTCACCTCTGAGGCTGGTCCCCGGGATTGCTGATGAAGGTGCTTTCATTATTTTTGTTAAAAATCACACCAATCTATATTCAATTCAGTTGAACAAATGTTTGTTCAGTACCTAATATTTCTAGGCACATGCAAGGCTCTGGGGATACAAAGACAAAAAGAGAAACAAAAACTGGTCCTGCCTTCCAGGAGGTTACCTTCTACTAAGGGGGAGACAGCAGATGAAATGATGTTGCTTCTTGAGATTTCTGGGGAGGGAACTTTACAGAGTCCCCATCATAATCAAGCAATCATTAAGCATTGATTTAGAACTTGGCCACATAGTATAGGAGGCCAGGGAACTGATCTCAGAACTGGATTCAAATCCTGCCTCTGACCCATGCTTGTTGTGGGACTCTAACCAAGCCTCTTAACTTCACAATGCAATATGTTGCAAAGAAGGTACATAGACAGAAGGAGTTTCTTCATCAAGAGCAGAACCAGAGAAATCACTGGTCTTGGCCAGAAAGAAAAGAAGTGTCAGGCATCGTGCTAGGAACTGTGTGAGACTGTCCCGGCCCTCCAGAAACTTACATTCTACTAGGATATAGCATGTTGATGGACAAGTACTTATAGGATGAGATATACAACATAAATACACAGTGATAGGGGAGAGGGTGTAGAGTATTAACCACTGGGTGACTCAGGAAAGGCTTCTGGTAGGAGGGGACACTTGAGGGGAGTTGGGGGTTCCAGGAAGGAGAGCATTCCAGGCAGAGGGCCAGCTTTGTGCAAAGGCATCGAGGCTGAAGATGTCTCTATTTACAGTCAGGTCCACAGGTAAACTAGGGGCCATGAGACAAGTATCTATATCAAACACCCTCTCCTTGCTTAGATTTCTAGTAGTTTCACGTCCTAGAGCTCCTGGGGGCCCAGAGGCCCAGCAACTGGATTTAGGGAAGGCAGTAGTGTTGCAGCATGCCTGGAGGGCAGAGAGACTGAGGGCAAAGAAGCTCAGGCTTCAGCCAGAGACACTTACCTTTTCCCTCAATTAGATACAACCTCACTTTCCCAATGAGTTTCCTCATTCTCTCCTCCCCAGCATGTGTAAGGGTCAAAGAGTACAAGAAGAGCAAAGAGATCACTTCCTGGATTAAAAAGTTATTAGGGGAAAGGAGTAGAGGTGTGTGGCCCAGTGGAGTCATTTCAGCTGTTGATGCCATCTAGGAAGGGATAAGATGAAGTTTTAAGCAGGGCGGGAAGGTCTTCCTCAAAGACTGATAAAATACTTTGGGGAAGAGATGAGATGGGGTCACCAGCCTGGCTTCCTTACAGCTGATTCCATAACACAAAATGCCAGCCTTGGGGAAAGTAGTGTGAGAATTCAATCCAACATGCGTTTATTAAATGTTGTCTTCCAGGCACTGTTCTGGGCTCTGAGATACAAAGATAAAAATGAAATCATCCCTGCTCTCAAGCAACTTACATTCTACTAAGGCACTGGTTCTCAACCTGTGGGTCGCGCCCCCTTTGGGGGTCGAATGACCCTTTCACAGGGGTTGCCTAAGACCATTAGAAAACACATAATTCCGATGGTCTTAGGAACCAAGACACCACTCCTCTATCCATCTCCAGGAGGGTCCACCCACATGCAGATACACCCACATACGAGTATTAAAGAGTCATAGCATTAGGAAGGTTGAGAACCACTGTACTAAAGGGAATCCAATATGCCCACAGATAAGTCTATACAAAGTAATTTCAAATGTCCTGGGAGGACCAGGGAAGGCCTCATGTAAGAGTTGGTGCCTGAGCTGTTCTTTGAAGGCTATTAGGGATTCTTTTGGGATCAAGAAGAGCATCATAGGACCACAGATCTAGAGCCAGAAGGAACTTAGAGCAACCTCCACAGATGAGGGAGCCGATGGCTAGAAAGATGAAGTGATTTGCTCAAAATTTGACCTCAGACACTTAACACTTACTAGCTGTGTGACCCTGGGCAAGTCATTTAACCCTGATTACCTCAAAAAAAAAAAAGAGCACATATCAGAGAATAAGGTATAGGAAGACTGGAAAGGTAGGAAGAAGCAAGGTTATGAAGAGCTTTGAATGCTACACACAGAATTTTGTATTTGATCCTGGAAGCCACAGGAGTTTATCGAGTAGGGTGGGGCAATATGGTCAAACCTGAACTTTAGAAAAATCACTTCAGTGGCTGAATAGAGGATGGATTAGAGTGGGGAGGAGCCTGAGGCAGGCCAACCCAAGGACTAGTCTGAGACAGGTTTTTAAAAAACTATCTGGAAGAAGGAATATACAACTTCAATATATGGACACAAATATCTTCTAGGTAGTAAGATACCAAGCCCTTGTGGGTGAACTTGAGGAGTGTAGCACCCTTTCTGGGGCCAATTCTCCTACTCCTACTCTCATTGGCGCGCTCAGACACTTACTAGCCATGTGACCTTGGCAAACAATTCAATCTTCGTCTACCTCAGCTTCCTTAATTGTACAATGGGGATAATAATAGCAGACTGCCACACGGGGTTGTGGTCAGGATCAAATGATCCCTCCTTCCCTCTTTTCTCCCTTCCCTCCTTCCTCCTTTCCTTCTCTCCTTCCTTCCCAGAGGACAGCTGCTACAATGCAGGGTTGTAGGCTTAACCCCTAGGTGCTGGGTTTTTCTTTTTAAACCTTAAAGTACAAAAACATTGGAGACACATAAGTAGAGAACACAGTAGCAAAGGGCCAAGTCACAGCTCCAGAATATTGGAAATCCTTTTCTTCCTTCATTGAGATCTCATTAAGTTCCCCTTAAGTGAAGCTCTTTGTTGGATTCCAAGGGTCATTGCCTTTGGCCCACAGCCAGCACTCTTCTCCATGGGGGGGGGGGGGCGGGGAGGGAGGGAAGTTATGATCTCTGAAGCACTTGGGGTTGATTATTCAGGGTTCCTAGGCTAGCAGGCAAATCTTATTCTATAGACCAAGGGTCAAACAGTCTGCCTCTGCTACAGACCTGCAATCCTTAAGGATTTAGACAAGCTGCCTAGACTGATGTTGCAAAAAAGCAAACAGTCTAGATCTACTTAAAAGAAAAAAAAAAGGTAAATACTTCTGAGCTCTCATAGTGTGCTTTAGGTGAACTTCTAGGTACCTTAAACAGTATTTTAGGGCCGTAAAATCCATACTGCTCACAGCTTCCACACTCATAGCAGTATATAAGATATCATCACCTAAATATTCAAACAAGCAATAGGTATTTCAAAGGAACTGGGATAATTTGTAAAGAAAACACATCGAAAAGCACTGTCCAATTACAATTTAAAACAAAAGAGAAATGTTAATTTTCTCTAGTGGATCCTTCAAGGCAAAACTAGACCATGGATTTAGGGTTATGCATGCAAGAACAAGAGTCCCAGATGGAAAATCTCTCCAGTAGGTCCTTGAAAATGGGAAGGGTTTAAATTGTCCCATAGTTACAGTCCCACCACGGGCTACTACTCCAATTGGGCACTCACACAGGCAATCAGGAGTCCCAGAGGGCAAGTGCTAACCTACTATCCCAAAGGGTTCTAAGCAGTAATCCCAAGAGGGCCTATGTGCTTCCCCTTTATCAATCAACCAGTTGACCTCCATTAGCTTTTTTAAAAGAGCACTTGCTAGACAGCATAGCAACAACAGTTGGTATAAAACATCCTCCCCCCACACTTCAAAATGGAGGCTCAGACAAGGTGGTTCAGAAGTGTATCTGATACTTCCAGCCAATCATATTTTCTGTGTGGTGGTGGTTGTTCTTTATCCAGTGTTAAAAACAATTTATTTTTCTCAAATTGATTTTGCACCTCTGCACCTAAGCACCCTGCACTTCTGATTAATTGATTCACTAGGGCTTCCTGTGATTAATTGGGGTGGGGATAGAACCACACCCTTATAAGACAAAGTCATCAGATTATGTAGCCATAAAATGGCCATCGTGCTACAAGGTAGTGAATGCATTGTCAACTTCTGTTGAAAGGATTAGGGGGACATCAGCTGGGACATATCCATTAATATTTCATCAAGAAAAGAGATCTTAAATATCATGACTGGGGATGAACTTATTGGCTCCCGATGGTTGCACAACAGCTAGACCACTGGGCCAGGACTTGGAAAGATGTAGCCTCAGACACTTACTAGCTATGTGACCCCTAGGCAAATTATTTAACTCTGCCTCAGTTTCCTGAAAAGGAAATGGCAAACTAATATCTTTGCTAAGAAAACTTCAAATGGGGTCACAAAGAGTTGGACACTATTGAAAAACACTGAACAACAATCTGCTTCATGTGAGAGCCATCCCTTTACAATATCTGAGAGCTATACCTAGAAATACACCTGTCTATTAGCATGACTCCCCAGGGGCTTGTCTTCTTCCTAAGCCCCAGAGATGGCATCTTCTTTACCTAGAAGATTCAACAGAATGTAACCTCCTGAAGGGCAAAGACTGTTTTTTGTTTTTCATCTTTGTGTTTATTCTTTCCCGTTTTTAGGTGAAGGGGTATCCTAAATGGAAAGAACTAGGTAACCTTTGATTTTCAGAAGGTTTGAAGGCCTGTGGTTCTGGTGGTGGCATCATCCGCTGGCATGACATTATCAGTAGTATACCTAATTAGTGGCATCTCAAACTTTTATGTGCTGATGAGGTTTAACTACCAAACTCTCAGCAGATTGTAATAGCAACTATAAATTGTTACTAACTTCTGTATGAGGTTTAGCATTTCTCTGTGTTAGAATAAATCACTTATCTCATATAAGAGTTCTTTATACATTGAGTATCTTTTACTTCACCATCTGTGGGGAACCCCTTAAGACTTTTAAATCATTACTATTACTATAATTAGCAACTTTCTCCAGGATGCTGGAGTAAGGGATTTGTTAGGGAGTCAGTGATTGTAATAATGGGGAACCTAATCCTCAAATTAGAAGTGAAACTTTCCTGAGGATTAACCTCCTACAAAGCACAATGGCTGGGTCCACAACATTAGCTGGTGCAGATTACCATCCACTGAGTCCCATTTGAGCACTGTCTCTATGTTAGACCCAGATATAAAATGAAGGTCTATCCCAACCTGAAATAAGAACTCTCCCCAAAATACAAACATGTCATGTTCCCACCCCATTACTTCTTATGGGACAAAATGCTAAATTTCCTGGGTGCCAGTCTCCCTGCCTCCTGAAGGATGGAAAGGGGGAGGAAGATGGCACACAAAAGCCGGGGCAAAACAGTTCAGGCTAAATTAATTTTGGAAGCCATTAAATCTTTGAAAAGAGACCATGTTCTGAACAAGGACAGTGAATCATGGTGATTTGCAGAAAGCAATTAGCCATCTGGAAGCTACAAGGCTTCCAGCTACCCAGCGGAAACTATAGGCAAGCAAAAGAGTGGCCCAATCACAGGCTTCAGGCTCCACCAACCACAGAACACCCACTACTACTATTCTTCATTCTTCCTATGGGCCTCATTAGCAATATTAGGACTCACCACAGCTGAGAGGAAAGCTGTTTATTCTATCTCATTTTATCTACATAGCAACCCTGGGAAGATGTGCTATTATTATCCCCATTTCACAGATGAAGAAACTAAGGCACACAATGGTTAAGTGACTTGCGCAGGGTCATACAATAAATATGGCCAGAATGTGGCATGGTCTGCCATGACATGATATTGCTCTCCATTTTGGTGATCTGAGCATGTGCAACTGGCTTAAGGCTCCTTCTATGGAGCTGGCACATGCTCTGGCCCATTTCCTTAGGACATGTGTGCTGGACATGTTCTTCCTGGCTGGAGGAAATGAGTCTTAACATGGCATGGTATGACACATGTGAAAAGACATGATATGACATGATGCAGGTGTAGCATGGTATGGTATATCTGTGACATGGCATGGTATATACATAGTCATGCTAAGTAGTGTTTGGTTATGCCTAAATATGTCAACATAACAATTTACTAACTTACATCATGGGGAAGTTATAGGTTATAAAACTGAAGTTTCTTCCCTCTGTGGGGCTTGAACCCAAGAATGAAATAAATGAATTACAATCTAAAGAAGTTAAATGAAAGTGGAATCAATGCCAATTCAAAAGGCATTCTTACCTTAGCTTTTATAACTTCAATGGAAAATGGCAAATTTTTTAACTAGAAGAGCTCATTCTACAAGTCAGTTCTTCATAGATTCTTTTAGATTCTCCCTTCAGTCTGTTGTTGGCAGTGTCTAAATCAAATATCCAGTTTAGATAAAGATATGAGCAGCAAGTAGTATGTGAAAAATGCAAATTCTCTGGTCTAAAAGTTCCTAATTAGATGCTCTTATACTTTAATATTTGAGCTAGTTTTTAACCATATGACCTAGTTATTGGCAAAGCAAAATTAAAGTGACTGCATTAAATTGTATGAGATCTGTTTTGCAAAAGAATTTAATAGAAACATTCAGGGATCTCTGAACTAGAGAAGCAGATCTGCTAAAAGAAGTTACTCTGAGAACAATCCCATTCCAGAATGACTAGGAGAAGAGATTTCAGGAAGAACAGACAACTGCATTAGGAGATGATCTGAGAAACCAGACTGCTTGAGATGTCTCAGTCCTAAGATTTAACAAATTGCTGAAATGGACAGTGGAAATGAGTTACTGAAAAAGAGACTGAATGTTTACCCTACCTCTCACTTTTTCCCCATCTGGTGCTATCTTTATAAGGATAGTTTACTAAAGGGGACTGCCCCCAATGGTTCCTGTCAATGCGGATGTCAATCTCTCTCCCTCTTCCCCTCACACTATTCCCATCATGTTAAAACACTTCAGCCTCATAGTTAAAAACCCTTGATGACATGTTTAGTACCTACAGGCCTTTTTGTCCCCTGGTGAGTCAATCCTGAAATTTGTAATTGTCATATCAGCTAGTGATTCATGGAGGAGACTTCGTCTCTCACAAAATCATAGGGGGAAATGAGGAAAATTGATATTGAATTGTCTTAACAACCAATAGTTCTATGAGATCCAATCTTTTCCTCATTTTGACAGACCTACATCTGAAGGACCTGCAGGTTCTGTTTACCATGTAAACAGAAGCCAGTTTGAGCTAAGGCCCCGCTATTCAGTGGGTGGTTCTTGTGATCTTGTTTTTTGATCAAGATTTAGGGCAACTTGGTCTCCAACAGGGAAGTCAAAACCAGAGGGTACCTAATTGAGCCAAGACTGCTGGAAGCAGCTTTCTCATGGAGCAATCTGAATTCCTTGAGTGCCAGAGAGGGTCATAATCAGCTACACCTGAAGGTCAAACCATCTACCAAAATTACATTTTCCAGGAGAGGTTCCAAGGAAGTACTGTCTGGTCCATCAGAAGGAAGACATACCTAGATTTAAAGACCCTGTAATCCTCAGATGGGGTCTTTGGTAACCAAGAAAGATCAATCATCTCAATTTATTGGTTGTTGCTAACCTAACAAATCAATTAAATCAACTGTCCAAATTTCAATTGGTATACCCCACAGTCTCTTGTACTCACTTTTATAATATCCCCTCTGGGTTCACTTCCTGAACTTGTATTAGCACTGATGGTTTGGGTCCCCAGAGGTACACAGGTACTACTACTTTCAGGGTTATAAGAGTAACTCTACAGGTTTATCTTTCAATACTGGCTCATGAGCACCCAATGATGGGGGATGGGATTTGAGCTGAACCCCTAAAGGAACCCCAAAGCTCCTGAACCAAGTGTGTGGCATTTTCCTGAGGTACTTGGCCCATCCCAGTATAATCCTTTTAACTGCCTTTTCATTGTGGCCCTCATTGTCTATACCTAGCCTCACCTCAGGCTATTTCACCACTCTTTAATTCCATCTAGACCCCTTCTCTCTTACTTCCCAGTCACCCCAGACTTCTTGGCCACTCTTAGATCACATCCAAATCTTCCAACGGTCTCTCTGTATAAAATGTCCATCTTGCCTCCATTAAATTGTTTGGATTCTTAAAATCTGGGCAATAGCTCCAATTCTTTTTTTTTTTTTTTGCTTTTTGGAGGGCAATTGGAGTTAAGTGAGTTACCCAAAGTCACACAGCTAGTAAGTGTGTCAAGTGTCTGAGGCCGGATTTGAACTCAGGTCCTCCTGACTCCAGAGCCAGTGCTCTACTCCCTGCGCCAGCTAGCCACCCCGCCATAGTTCCGATTCTTAAAAATCTCACCCACCTCGACTGGTATTTTCATAAACTTTGTCTCTGAATGAAAGAAGGCTTGAGTCAAATTCTTACAAGGCAGAATCTGCTTCTTTTCCACTTGAATTTCAGGGTTCCCAGCATCCCTACACTACAATACTGATGAGGTGCCCCTGTAATATTTTGGGGTGACTTTGTCTTCAGTCTGTAAAATCTCACTTGTTTTCAGGTGTCTATGTATGTAACATCAGTCTGTAACATCGGCCTGTGCAAATAAGTTGTAAAAGCCACATTTCTCCCCAGCCATAAAGCATTAACTCTGTCTCTCCCCTGACTCCAGCCTAAAAGCATTTTCCCTGAAACCACTGACTCTATAACTAATCCTTTTAAAAGCATTCCTTAGTTAGAGAAATGTTTACCTCCTTTTGTTTTAGTGGCCAGCTTCAAACTATGAATCCTTCAGTGGATTATCAGTAAGACAAAACCTCACAAAGTGATGGTCCATCGGTTTGTGAGGTTTAGCCATTAACCTCTTTGCTTTGTGCAAGACTCATCCTAAAACCCCAATCAGCCCAGCCTCCCAGCATCCATCTTATCAAAAGGATTTTGATGGCTAATAGGCTGGTTACTTCTCATTCAAATCTGACCACTCCCAAACTCCTCCCTAACTCCACCTTTGTACACATAGTTAGCATAATGAACCTATGACTGATAAAAACTGCATCTCTAGCCCCGTATTTTGCAGGCTATCTGCCTGCTGTAGAGCATCACACTAAATCTCCTAGAACTTTTCAGGCTTTCTCTGACACCCTCACCCCCCCTGCATTTTGCAGGCTCTTTCTATCCACCCCCTCACCCACTGCATAGCATCACACTTTGCGGGCTTTTTCTAGCAGGTTTTCTTTCTAACTTCCCCCCCCCCCCCCGCCCCGCCTGCTGAAGAGCGGCACACTAACTTGGTAAC
>CM053585.1:176011007-176028460 GCA_028646515.1 Pseudochirops corinnae
CCCCCCCCCCCCCCCCCCCCCCCGCCCCACCTGCTGAAGAGCGGCACACTAACTTGGTAACATTACCTTAAATCCCTGTCACCTTGCAGGTTTCCTAGCCCCTTTGCCCCAGTGTAACAATAAACTTTTATAACTCTGCCAAGGACAGCTGAGTCCAGTAATTCTTTTCGGACAATGAACCTAGAAAGGATTTCAATAGAAATTCCCCCTACTTATACCTCTTCAATACCACCACTGTGCTACCCTTTCACAATCAGTCCCTAGACTGGTTAGTTCTTTAGCAAAAGTCATTTACTCAAATGGCACAATAGAAACAGAACTTACAAAGCATTTTCCCCCAAACCAGAGGTAGACTCTCCCACACACAACATCTATGGGGAGAAGAGTGGGCACAAACTTTAAGTTCAGTGGTAGTGAGACATACACACAAGAGCAAGGCAACTCGCAGCTCTGGAACTATTTTTCTCCAGAGTCCTCAGAAGTTCTTTATGAAATGTGAACTTGGAAATGGATAAGTTGCTTTGTTGCTAAGTTGGGTTGACTTCTTGTAGGATATAAAGTCTCTGCTAACTGGACTGATCCCTTGCTGGGCTTGGGCAAGCAGATAAATTGGCTGCTGCCAAGCTGTATCAGGCAGATTACTAAACTGCTGGGTAGCTGCTGCCATACTGGCCTGGACATGCCATTTAACCCCTGGGCTCTTCTCAGGGTTTAGCATCTCTGATTCCACACCTGGTTTGCTAGATGTGGGTGGATATGCTAGACTTCCAGAGTTACTCTTTGATGGGCAGCTTAAGTCTTTTGCCACCTTCAGCAAATGGTTTGGCTAAGTGATACCGTGCTTTTGTCAGCTGGTATGTTACAGTGCTTCTTTCAGGTAGAGTGGTATTGTGCTCTTTCATCATAGGGCAAAGGCTCCTTGCCTAGGATTGGAAGAGGTCTCTTTTTTTAATCCCTCCCAGCCTTTGCTCTGAGCTTTGTTACCACCAGGCAGGAATAAGTAAAGTTTAGTCTTTTATTTAACAATCCTTCCTTGTTCAGCGACAATTCCCCTAGTGAGGTACTCTATCTTACCTTATGGTAATAAGTCTCAGTAGAGTCAGGCATACTTCCCAGACTCCTTTGGAGGTCTTTGTGGTTGAGTGCTTTGGGACAAGGTAGGATTACAACCTGTGCCCTAGAGGCAAGTTCATTGCCTTTGAAGCCCTCTTACTAATTCAATTGAGCTATTCAAGCCTCTGATCTTTCCCAGGGTGTGGAATGTTTATTTTCTCTCAGAAGGCCTTTCCCTTTACAATTTCAAAGTCTTTCTCTTTACCCTTTGTCACCTTCTGGCTCTGTGCTAAGCACTTGACAAATACTATCTCTTTTGAGGGGCAGCTAGGTAGGTTGGTTCTGGAGTCAGGAAATTCAGTTGTTCTTCTGTCATTTCTTTCAGGCTTGTCAGACTCTATGACCCCATTTGGGGTTTTCTTGGCAAAGATACTAGAATGGTTTGCCATTTCCTTCTCTAGCTCATTTTTTACAGATGAAGAAACTGAGGCAAACAGGATTAAGGGACTTGCCCAGGGTCACACAGCTAGTAAGTGTCTGAAGCCCGATTTGAACTCAGGAAGATGAGTCTTGTTGATACCAGGCCTAGCAATTTATCGACTTCACCACCTAGCTGCCCCAGCAACAACAATGACAAGAACAGCAGCAACATAACCCTGGGAGGGAGATGCTGTTATCATACCCATTGTTTTAAATTGAAGAAACTGAGGCAAACCGAGGTTAAGTGACTTGTCCAGGGACACACAGTAAGTAGTTTGTGTTTGAAGTCCTGCCCAACACTCTAACCATTTTACTACCCAGCTTCCTCCTAGGGTACTTATCATACTTTTCATTGTCAACAGTACCTAAGCTCAGTGTTAGGCACACAGCAGATACAGAATCAACACTTATCAACCAACCACTTCACAAGACAAGAGAGCCATGGAAGGAAGTTGGCAGCAGTGTTACCTTGGAAGCTGTGTTACCTTGGAAGCTGTATTCTCCCTCTGTTCCACTAGTAACCCACCTCCCTATCTGAGATCAACAGGTCCCCCAGATCCTATGCCTAGGGTCCTGGGAATATGGGCCTTGACAGAAGGAATGCCTCCCAGGGTGTTGGAGGGGTGGGAAGTATGTATGTGTCCACTGAAGAGAAGGGTGCCATGCAATATGGACTTCGACTATATTTCTATGGTTTTGAGAGTTATGCTGGGGGGGGGGGGCACCTAGAACCCCTGTAAGCTTGTAAAAGCTAGCATTCACATAACTCTTTGTGGTTGTAGAACACCCTATATACATCATCTTGTGTGAGACATGGTGAAGACCCCTCATAGACTTTTAGGCTGGGGGACCCTCATAGAATTTAAGGTTGGGTTTTTAATTCAGTTTTTCTGTAAAAACAAGCTGCTGACCCTGAAGTGTTCCAGGAGAAGAGATTGGGAACACAGGATGCATACACATCTGCATGTTTACTCAGTTCAAGAGACTAACAAGGATGGGAGTTGTACAAGAATTCTTAGAATACTAAATCTGCAGGATAATCATATCTGCTTGGTTCCTTGCCCAGTTATACTGTAAGGGCAAGCTGACCATGAAGTATTTCAGGAACAAGGACAAGGACTCAGGCTTTGATCATGTCTGTACATTAATGTAAAGAAAAGGGGCCCCCCAAAATGTAGGAGTTGTGCCAAAGTTAACAGACTGCTAAACTTACAAAATAACTTCACCTGCTTACTATGTATTTCATCACTGTCATTGAGGTGGATTTATGGCATTTAGATTGTACCCTCAAAGCTCCTGATAATGGGCCGAGAGGAAGGATTGCAATTAGAAGAATTTATCTTCTCTGTGTCTGGCGCGGTCTGGCACTGAGAACTCATTGAATGCACTTGGTGTGAGTTGCCCTTTCTCTCGAGATCGTAATAAACTCCTTTCTACTTTCTACTTTCTACCTTGAGAAGCCTCTGAGTTTAATTTGGGCAGGGGTCTTTACTGTCCCACACAATCTTATTTCATCCTCACAACAACCTTGTGTTATAAACATGCTCAGTCTAAGAATAAATAATATTCATTGGAAAGCCAGGAAGGGTTTTATTATGTCTATTTTACATTTATTCCTTCTAAATAAACGGGCACCTCCCTTAATGGAGTACTCTGACTCAGACAAATGTGAGTCCTTTTATAGTGCTTCCATTAGAATTTCCCACCTTGTTCTCTATTGGCTAGCTGCAACCTCCTGAACTGCCCATGTAATGCTCCCCTCACATAGCTTGGGAAGCATGAGTACAAGCCTCTAACCCACTATCTGATCAGAAGCCTGGCCCTCTTAGATAACAGCTCTGATTAGAAGCAGTCATCACTGACCCACATTCTGCTATCAAAGATAGGAGCACTTTTAATTATGTGGAAACAAAATTCATCCCATCATTTCCCATATATAAATATTTCATTTGATCCTCTGTTATTATCTCTATTTACAAACTGAGGCTCAGAAACATCATATGACTTGCCCAGGGTCACTCAACTAGTTTAAGACAGGATTCAAGCCCAGGTTTTCACGACTCCAAATACAGTGCTAGTTACAGCATTCAAATGCTGCCTCTCCAGGGGAAAAAAAATAGTGATAGATGACATTGACATAGTACTTTAAAGTTTGCAAATCATTTGACAATCCATGATCTCATTTTTCAGCTTTGCAACAACACTGTGAAGTAGCTGTGTTCCTGTCTGCTTCCCTCCTAGCAGGAAGGCTAGGCAAGTAGCAACAAGAATGCTGGCTAAACAGTGGATTCCACCAAACAATGGA
This sequence comes from Pseudochirops corinnae, assembly GCA_028646515.1. Lineage (NCBI taxonomy): Eukaryota > Metazoa > Chordata > Mammalia > Diprotodontia > Pseudocheiridae > Pseudochirops > Pseudochirops corinnae. Next base: position 176,014,846 of record CM053585.1, read on the forward strand.
ACCTAAAGAGGGTGTGGGCAGATGCAGGCCCTGGGAAAATCACCACCCATGCTTCTGGGGCTGCCATTCTGTCCATTTATGGGCCCCTGCTTCCTCTTGATGGGGGCCACTAAAGGTGTCTAAAACATGACTTGACATGTTGGTTCAACCTGCAGGCTTCCATTTCTTCTGAACCTCTGCACCTGATTTCTACAGAATAACAAGAGCATGCAAATTACATGTGTCAGACTGTCCCCTCTTTGGTTTTAAAAGCAGTGGATAATTCTGGAGTAAAGAGGTTTCATTCTGGTCATATAGAGAACAGCCAATGCTGAGCCAGTACAAGGAGACTCATTGAATTAACTTGTGCTTTAGTACTTGAAGAGCAGCCACAATGAACTTTTCTGCAATTAACAACAACAACAACAACAACAACAACAAAAACCAATCTTATGGGTCTCCTCAGTGCTTGGAGCAAAAGTACTTCATTCCACAAAAGAAAATTATGCAAAAAAACATGGGATCATCACACCTGGCTGCCCAGTTTATTCTTGAGGACCTTGCATGAGGGCACAGTAGAAACTGGAACATTCAATTTGGACTAATAAAACCGGGGTTTACATCTCATCTCTCTTACTTACAGCCTGTGTGGCTTTAGGTAAATTATTTTACCTCTCTAGTCATTTTCCTAAGCTCCAGTCCCTCCTCACTAAGTGGCTACAGGCTTTTTCCAGCTGGAAGTCCTATAAGCAGCAACAAACTTGGCATGTCCAAAAGAAAATCTCTGATCTCTCTCCCCAACTTCAAAACTCTTCCTCATTTTTCCCATTTTCACAATTCTTCCTGCCACCCAGGCATATAATCTTGGAGTCATCTTTGACTTTTCACCCTCCCTCATCCTCCGTGTCCAATGACTTGCCATGTGTTGTCAATTGCACCTCGTGACATTTTCACATTCTTCACTTTCTCTTTATTCACATAGGCATCCTCCAAATTCAGGTATTCATCATCTCTTGCCTGAACTTTTTATAACCTCCTAACTGGTCTTCTTGCCTTAGTCTCGTTATTATCAAATCTATGTTCTATGGAATGGAATCTATTCTCTACAATAGCTTGAAAAAGGATCCCAAATGGAAAAAAGTTTAAGAAATCCTGCTCTAACACATGGTCAAATTGGCATGCTAGGAATGCTTTCCCTCTGCTTCCACTTCTTAGAATACCTAAGGCTCAGCTCAGGAAGCTCTATAAGAGGATGAGAGGGGGAATGACGGAGGGGAGGGCAGGTTGGTGGGGAGGGTTGTTACAAGCACACACAAAGTAGAGAATAGAACAAGGGGAGGGCAAGATAGAAAGGAGGGAAATATCATCAGTGTTATACAATATGTCCATTGTGGAAATGTTCTGCATAACTACACATGTACGGCCTGTATTGAATTGTTTGTCTTTCCAGTGGGGGTGGGTGACAAGGAAGGAAGGGAAAGAATCTAGAATTTAAAGTTCTAAAATCATATGTTAAAAAATATATATACATATTATTATTATTATTTACATGCAACTGGGAAATAAGATATACAGGCACTGGGATAGGGAGATTCATCTTGTCCTACCCGGGAAGTCAGAGGGGTGATGGGGGAGGATATAGGAGAGAGCAGATTAGGGGAGGGGGTATGCAGTAGGATCGCTTGCTGTTTTGGGGGGGGTGGGTAGGGGAAAGACGGGGAGAAAATTTGTAACTCAAACTCTTGTGTAAATCAATGATGTAAACTAAAAATAAACAAAAGTTAATTTTTTAAAAAAGGAAGCTCTAGAACAGGCATTTCCTGCATCCCCCAATTGCCTTCACCCTTTTGAAATTGCTGTGTATTTATTTGGTATACATGTTTGTATTATTTATACATATATATACATGTTGTTTGTCCTTCCCGTCCCCAAGACCTCCATTAAAATGTAACTTCACACTTTTTGTAGTAACAAAGAACTGGAAACAAAGTAAATATGCCTCAATTGAGGAAATGTCTGAAGAAGTAGTGATACGTGAGTGTAATGGAATATTACTGTACTGTAAGAAATAGTAGAGGAATAAAGATATAGAGAAGCTTGGACTTACAAGAACTGTTGCAGAATGAGTAAACAAAGCCAAGGAAACAATACACAATGGATTGTGCATAAAATTGCATCCACAATGACTGCAACAATAAATGGAAGGAACAACAGCCACTAAACAATCATAAGTAAATGTTACAAAATTACAAAGAATAAGCAAGGCCCCAGGGAAGAGATGTGAGAAGACGTTCCTGCCCCACCCCCCTCCTTTGCAGAGGTGAGCGGCACACTAGTCTAGAACACAACATATATTTTCAGGCTGTATTAATTGCGTTTGCTGACTTTTCTTTAAAAAATATTATTTGTTATGCTTTTCATGATTGCACATGCATAACCTATATCAAATTGCTTACCTTGTCAGAGAGGGGGAGCTGAGGAAGGGATGGAGAAAATTTGGAACTAAATTTTTTTAAAATGAATGTTAAAAATTGATTTTATACATAATTGGGGGGAAAGAAAATATCATTTTAAAATTTTAAAAAATATTTGTTACTTGGGAGGGTCTCTGGAAAGAGGGAAGACATTTTGAAAAACAAAAGACATCAATAAAAAAATTTTTTTTTCAAAAAGAACATAAGCTCTTTGAGGTCAAAGTTTGTTTTGCCCTTGTCTTTATAACCCTGGTAGGTGATTAATCAATGCTTACTGAGGGAGAAACTGAAATGATCTCTGAGATGTCTTCTAGCTTTAAATCACAATTTTGATATTCAAAGGGCTGTCAGTTCTTTCCTTATTGAGGATCCCCTTGAATTCATTAGCCTTGGATTCTGGGTTCTCTGAATGACTTCACACAATGCTGGCCAAAGGTCTTCCAGTTTACCCTCCCACTCTGACTGGCTGTGTGACTAGGGAATCTATGAAAAAACAATCAGTTAAATACACATTTCTTTCTACAGTGTCAAAAATGAAATCACATCTCAAAATTACTTACTGTATGCAGCCATTTTCAGTGTGGAAAATAGGCTTAAGATTCTGTTTTGCTCCAAAATTTCCCCTAGATCTTAAGAGTCAGAAGATCCGGCTTTCAACTCCACCCTTGAGTTACCACTTAAAGCATATCCCACCTTAATTGTGTGACCTCACAAAATCACTTTCCCTACCTGATCTTCAATTTCCTCATCTGCAGAAAAAGATTAGATGATTTCTGAGGTTCCTTCCTGTTTTAAAATTCTGTCCTTCTAAAATTTCTAAATCATGGTGCAGTGGAAGGGACATCATAGGAGCCTATGTAACAATCTGCAGCATGTGAGCCAATGATGAACCATAACCCAAAGTAGTCCCAAAGATTAGATAGTCCCCATTACAATAGGATACTAGATTTAGAGCTAGAAAGGCTATCAGATCCAAACCCCCCTCATTTTACACATGAAGAAAACACACAGAAAAGTTAAATGGCTTTGCCTAGTGGCAAACAGTTATTATCTGTTAGGAACTCAGGTCTTCCTGATAACAGGTCCAGGTCATTCTCCTCTAAGCCATGCTGATCTGAGGTCAGAAGACTGGCTCTAGAGCTTTGATCCCCCTCATAATGGCCTTTGACTAGTCATTTCTATCTGAGCCTGTTTCCAAATCTGTAAAATGAGCATATTGGTTGAGATATTTTTAAGGTCCCTTCCAAGTCCAGATGTATGATCCTTGTGACAACTAGATGGGAGGAGAGGGTCTGAGTTCTATTTCTAGTTCTTTTCTTGAGACACCTTTTCTGTCATTTACCAACATCCTGTGACACAGTGGCCCTGGGAAGGTAGGTTGGCCTGTGTCACAGGAGCAGCAGCAAGTATCTCTCCTGGCTTTAAGCCACAGGCCCAGGAAGCAGGCTCAAGGCCAAGTGATGCAAGCTTTCTTCCTGCTCTTCGTGGGCCCTTCTGATTAGAACCAGGCAGGCCGGCACCTTCCTCCCACCCCCCGCCCCCCCACCCCCTTCCAGTGAATCTTTCCAGAGCCTAGATAGAAGGTAGGCAGGGGGCTGGGCTGGTGAGTCACTGCCCTTTCCCAGAAGGGGGCTGCCCATTTCCCAGCATTCTCCCTGCCAGGTCCCCCCCCTCCCTCCACCCAGTCCCCAGCTACCCCCCACCCTCCTCTTTCCCGGATATCCTGGTGTCTCTTACAGCAACTTTGTCGCTGGCTGAGCACCCAGTGAGAGGGAGAGTGCCTGACGCCAATGGGCTTTATGTGATACATGTGACGGTGGAGCTCCTGAGAATCGGCAGCTAAAGGGACAGGAAATCATCAGTCTCGTCTGTCCCGGTCTCCCAGAAGTGAGCCGGGCTCTGAGACTCCCTGGCCCCTGTATCATCTCCCTCCCCTCCCCCACCCCCAACCATGGGCAAGTGACTAAAAAATGTCACCACACCTCCTGCTGTTGTCACTTCCCAGTAAATCCCCTCCCTCTGAAGAGCATATGGCTACCTTCCCAGGCTGCAGATCCTGGCTCCCCCAAGCTCCTAGGCACTTCTGGCTGGGTGGGGACAGGAGTCAAGGGGTCAGATTTCTGCTTCGAGGTGACTCATCATCAGGGAAGCTAGACTTCAGAAAACTCCCCTCCCTCCTTATAGGACTGGAGTGAGCTCGGAGGGGTGCCCTGGGCATGAGGCATCTGTCCTGTCCAGTCCAATCCAATCCAATCCAATTAACATTCATTAAGCACCTACAATAAATCAGCCACCCCATAGGTGTTATAAAAGTGAGGCCTTCCCAGTTCTCAGAGAGAGAATATGTAATAATAATAGTGTTTATTTAGCACTTCTAGGTATGCAAAGCACTATTTGATCCTCACAATACCCTTAGAGGTAGGTAGCATCTTTACGCCCATTTTTACTGCTGAGAAGGAAGTGACTTGCCCAAGGTCACCCTACTAGTTAGTGTCAAGCTAGGCCTGAGTCAAGGCCCAATACTCAAGGCACTGTTATCACCTAGCTGCCTCTAGGCTGCATACAAAGATAAAAAAGATAGTTCCTGACCTCAAAGAATTTAGGATAAAATTCTCAGCCTATATTTTAAAGCCCTCCATCCTCTGGCTTCTGCATTTCTTTCCAGTCATATTAGCTTCATATGTTCTGTATTCAGTCACACTGGCCTCCTAGCTGCTCTGTTATGTAGTATCCCATCTCCATGACACAAGTGATCTCCCGTGTATAGGGGCACTTCTTCCTCCCCCTCCCCCTCTTAGAGCATCCTTATCCTTCTTCAAGCACACTCACTCCCTACACAGCCCTTTCCTGATCCCCAGAAGGGACACAGCTCTTTCCCTCTAGAGATGCCTACTTCTTATGACTTGGTGTTTCCTTGTTTTATCTGATCCCCAATGGAATATAAGCTCTTTGAGACCTGATTTTTTTTTTCTGCTTTACACTCAGAATAGCACCTGGAATAGAGTACCTGCTTAATAATAAATGTTAATGTAATTATATTGTCTCTGAGACTTGGCCTCAGCTCCAACAAATGGCACTGCAAACTGCAGACCCATCTGGCCCTCTAACATCCTCCACCCATTCTGGACTGGCAGCCCCAAGAAGTGAACAGGATCCTGGATTTGCAGTCCGACTGCCTGAAGGGGAATCTCTATGGCCTGGGGCAAGTCCCTCGGCACCTCTATAATTCAATCTCCTCATCTGTAAAATGGGGGGATTTATGAACCCTCCCCAGATGGATGTCATTCACCACTGGTTACTTCCAAGAAAATACAATAAAGACCTAGGAATGTAAAGGGGAAACTATGTCAAGGATCATAGGAAATTAGTAAAAAAGATCTGCTTATTTGATAGACTGGAAGACTCTAAGTCTCTCTCAGACAAGTGCTGGAGGTGAGTGAAAGGGGTATAAAGCATAAAAAACTACTTACTGAGGGCCTTTCAGGCCCCATTGCCTCTGGCCTTTTACTAAAAGAGGATTTCTCTGTAACAAAAATACATCCCTTGAGATTTCTGTTCTGCGCGGATGCTGTTTTATATCCCTTGGGATTTCTGTTCTGCTGAACGGTTTCCTCCCTAAAAAAAAATCTAGAATGTTATTGGTCTCCTCCAGGGAGGAAACCTGGTAGGAAAGGCAGTCCAGTGTCCCCACCAGTATGCAAATGACATTGTTATACAAATGAGTTTGCTGGAAAACATGTAATTTCCCTCCATCGAATTTCCCTTGACATCTCTGAAGTGGTGGTTTGTGGGAAATTGCATGTAGAGCACTGGGTGGAGTGAGGTGGGGGGGGGGTCCCAGCCAGTGTAACTGCTTAGCAGCCAGAGGTTTATATGACAGAAAGGAATTCAATTCATTTCAAATATTTATGAAACAAGATGTCCTAGGCTTTATAATCCTGGTCCCTAATCCAGGGGCTGGTGCATAACAGGCACTGAAAAAATGCTTCTGGAATTGAGTTTGTGTGGTATAGTAAAAAAAAGGAAAAAAACCAACAACACTGGCTCTGGAGTCAGAGGATCTGGGTTCAAATCTTCCTCCCAGGGGGAAGAGATCATCTCTGCTGCTTATTATAACTCTATGACATTGGGCATTATTTAGCAGCTTCTATGGGCCAAGACTGTGTTAAGTCCTTTCCAAATATCGTCTCATCTGATCCTCGAAACAACTCTGGCGGTATTATCATGCCTATTTTACTGTTGAAGACACAGGAAAACAGATTTTAGATGACATGTCCAGGATCACACAGCTAGTAAGAGTCTGAGGTCAGATTTGAACTTGGGTCTTCCTGATTCCAGGCTGTGTTCTGTAGTAGACCAGACTTTCATGCTCCCCCTCTTCTATGAGGCAGATATGCAGAAAGATTATAATCTTGTTGGGCGGATACTTTCTTTGGATCTTGAAGTATTCTAGAAATTTCAGGGGATTATCAAGTCCTGTGATTCCCTGTTTATTTGTGCCTCCTGACGTGGTCCTAGCATAAAATCTTAATAAATGATTAGCCTTGGGCTGGGGCAAGAGTGGTAGATTCCAAGAAGGGACCATTCATTCCAGGAATTCCTGCTATAGGGAATATAAGCCTTATGATTTTCTTGTATCTTTGGCTCTGTATGAAATGGCTCTGTAATAAACAGACTATTGAATACATCCCTGTCTCTCTCTTTCTTTCTCTCTCTCTCCTGTTTATTCAGCTGGTTGCTGGGCCAAATTACTGTGCTGGTCACAGCAGTGTTCTATCCACTATGCCACCTAGAAAGTTTCTCCTAGCTCAAAGTCTATAAAGCTTCAATCGGTCTATAAGACTTTACTAAATACCCACTGCGTGTCAGATACTGTGCCAAAGAAACAAGTCTCTACCCTCGAGCTTATGTTTTATCACCTATGAACTACTATACATGCCTTTAAGAAGACACAACGTTTTGTTCAGGGTTATATAGGGTTCACCCGAGGGGAAGATCAGCCTGGCAGCTTTGTAGTCAGAGGTTCAAATCCTATCTCTGCCTCTGTCTACCTAGGTGATCTGGCTCTTTAGACTTCAGTTCATTCACTTATAAAACGAGTAAGTGAGACCAGGTGGCCTCTGAGGTCCTGTGCAGGCTCTATAGCTACGATCCTTAGATCAGCTATACCTGATTGTACATGCCGTGGTAAGGTCTTGGGGAGAAGGTAGCACCAAAACCAGCTACTGAAAGACAGGCAGAACTTCAAGGAGTAGATATGGGGTGACAAGAAGATGGGAGATGGTTTAGATGAGACACCTTGGCATTGGACGTCCTAGTTACAACACCCCAATCCTTTCCCAACATTAACTGGAATTGTCAAATGCTTCCTAGATGTGTCACCCTGGGCAAGTCACTTAACCTCTGCTTGTCTCAGGCTCTTCAACTGTCAAATGAAGATAAGAGCAGTGCCTACCTCTCAGTGTTGTTGTGAGGCTCAAACGAAACAATAATTGTAAAGAGCTAGGTTGGTGTCAGTATATAGTAAGGGTTATGTTAGCTATTATTAATATTATTTTTATTATGAGGATCAAATGAGATAATATTTGTAAAGCACTTACCACAGTGCCTGGCACACAGTAAGGATTAATCATATAAATGCTCATTCCTTTCCTTAGTCCTAAGTTAGGTTCCAGTCTTGATCTATCACTGTCAGGAGGCAAAAGGAAAGCAGATGTGGGTGGGAGTGGTCCAGGACTTGAGCACACAATCAAGGAATCCTAACTGAGGGCAATGGCAGAGGAGTTGGGCAGGCATCAGTGTAAGATCCCAGGTGTGCCAAGGTGATTTGCCTGGGGCTGCAAACGTCCTTGAACCTGCCATGCACAGGGAAGGGCTCTTGGACTCTCATTTCCATTTCAGACACCTGCAGCTAAAACACAGGTTCTTCCTGGCATAACAGTTTCAGCCAAGCCAAGGCAAGTCCCATAAGCCCAATGCCCTAAGTCAGCTCAGTGCCAACAGATGACATCATTAAGCAGGATCACCAAGATAATTCTTCTAGCGAGCCACCAAAGAATACCAAAATCCCAGACTGTTGGTGCCCACGTTGGGGAATTAATATAAGAGAGAAGAAATCAAAAAGGATTGTCCCTCTTTTCTTGGGCTACCCATACTGCTACCCGAGTTCTCTGGCTCCTGAATGGAAAACTAACCTCATCATCTGTGCTTTCCACTCTAACCCTTCCTAGATCTAGAGAGATGGTGATCACATACTTTCGCTCTTTCCACCATCTTCTGTCCACTATATGGCATTCATGGAGAAGCTCTAGCCCATCTTTCCATGCTGGTTACCCATTACCCTTCATATCTTACATTCTAGCCAAACCTGCCTACCAACTCTGGCTGACTCTTCCTTCATTCTGTCTTTGCCAATAATCACTTCAATTTGGGAAATACTTATTAAGTGTCTACTGTATGAGAGGCACTATTTAGGCAGTCATAAACATTTATTAAACGCCTACTATGTGCTAGGCATTGTACTCAGCACTGGTGATACAAAGAAAGGCAAAAACCAAACAGTCCCTGTCCTCATGCAGCTCACCACTTAATGGGACTGGGAGGCAATGACAAGGACAAAACAAGCCTTGGCCTTAAAGAGTTTACAGGTTACTGGGAGGGGACAGCATGTACACATAGAGGTAAACAGGGCTAGGGGAGAGCACTAACAACTTGTGGAATTAGGAAGGCCCTTGGCTGGCAGGTGGCATTTGAGCTGAGCTTGCCTATATCTCTCCACTGCCTTCACCTTAATCTAGGCCTCCATCATCTCATGCTGGTGCTATTGCAAATGGCTCCTGCAGGTTCTTCCTATCTTTAGTCTTTCTATAGGCTACATGTGGGGCCTCATCTGGGAAAAAAAATCAGGCCTTTTGTGTTGTGGGGACCCACTAGAAAGATTTATGGAGAGGACACCCTAGTCTTAGAGCTCCTCTAGGGTATAATTGGCAACTTTCTTCCTCTACGGTATTTTAGGCTATAATTGTGTAGTCAGTTTTTCCAGTTTGTTTCCTTTACATGTCAGACGGGGACCTTTTGAGATAACTTTTATATAGTTAAATGTTTAAGTACTGATACCTGCTGGATTGATGAATCCTTTCCAAGGATCAATAGTGAGGCTAATGTAAGAAGTATGAAGTTTGTATACCTAAAATGCTGATGCCTAGCTGTTAAAAGTTTTTGTAAAAAGTTTAAAAGATGTTCTTCTGATTTTAATTTGTTACTAAGTCATTTTAGTCATATTCTACTCTTTGTGACCCCATTTGGGGTTTTCTTGGCAAAGTTACTAGAATGGTTGGCCATTTCTTTCTTGAATTTACTTTATAGATAAGGAAACTGAGACAAACAGGGTCAAGTGATTTGCTCAGGATCACACACTAGTAAGTGTCTGAGACGAGATCTGAACTCAGGAAGGGGGTCTTCCTGACTCCAGGATGGGCGTTGTACCCTCTGTACCACCTACCTGCCCTCTGCTTTTAAACATACCTGTATTAATGGCTAGCATTTATCCACCACCTTAAGGCTTACAAATCCCTCTACATGTGCTATCTCATTTAAGCATCACAAAATCCTGTGAAGTAAATGCTATTTTTCTCCCATGGGCCAGGGCCATGTAGCTAGTAAGTATCTGAGGAAGGATTTGAACTCAGGTCATCCTGACTCCAAATCCAGGCTTTCTCCACTGTGAGGTCCCCGTGTACTGCAGGTCATTAGGATCAGGTTTGTCTGATGGCCTAGAAATCCCAAGTAATCATCCCCAAGGGTCTGATCCCGTTTCTGGGACCCTCACACTTGCTTGAGGCTTTGCCCAAAATAAAATGTAAAAACATATAAGTGTTACAAAGTACAGTGAGAGGTAAGGAAGGGGAAATCACAGAAGACTTCACGAAAGAGATGGCCTCAGACCTGGGCCTTGAAGAAAAGCTGGATTCGAATTAGAGGAAATGTAAGGAGAGGGAGTTCTAGGTATGGAGAATGGCACAAACAAAGAAACTAGACCAGTAAAGTCTAGGATGTCTATGCCTGAGTATTTTACAATTGTATTTCTTTTTTTTTTTATTTTTTTTGGAGGTGGAGGGGGAAAGTCAAGGCAATTTAGGTTAAGTGACTTGCCCAAGGTCACACAACTAGTTAAGGGTCAAGTGTCTGAGGCAGAATTTGAACTCAGGTCCTCCTGACTTCAGGGTGGTGCTCTATTCACTGCACCATCTAGCTGCCCCATACTTCATAATCTTCAAAGGGTTTGATTGGGTATCCCCTTAATTGATCACAAAAGTTCCTCACAGTAGGTAAAGCAGGTATTCTTGCTCCCGTTTTACAAGTAGATACACTGGCCATCACCTGCTGTCCTGGTCCCCATGGAGCATTACAAGACCTGGAAAAAGTTTGGGGTTGTCTCCCTAGAATGTGAGGGAGCTCCTCAAGAGCAGGGGTTGTCTTTTGCCTTTGTTCTGCCAGCCCTTGACACAGTGCCTGGCACACAGTAGGTGCTTAATGAATGTTTATTGACTGATTGATGATGCTTTCTGGGAGAACCCAAACAAGAGTGGCACAAGACTCAATTCTGTGCAAGATGGGCAAGCATGCCCATCACAGACATGAGGCAGTGGTACTGAAGTATTTACAGAGGAAACATTTGTCTCCTTCTGTTTTCTTCCTGGGCCTTGTCCTCTCCTCTCTGACTGTCTCAATGCAGCAGCTCAAGGAGTGTGAACTAAAACTCCGCTTCATGAACCTCACCCATTCCCTAAAACCCGCCTTTAGTCTCCTCTACCTTATATAATTGGTTCCTAATTATTCCAGCCCACAGACTTCATCTCTCTCTCTCTCTCTCTCTCTCTCTCTCTCTCTCTCTCTCTGTCTTTCTCTGGCAATCAGGGTTAAATGACTTGCCCAGGGTCACACAGCTAGTGAATGTCTGAGGCTGGTTTTAACCTCAGATCCTCCTGACTCCAGGGCTAGTGCTCTATCTACTATGCCACCTACCTGCCCCTTGGTTCATTTTTCTCTCAAATTCCTTTTGTATTTTCTGTCTTTACTAAATTATTGACATTTTATGTTCTACTCTCTTACTCTCCGATTTTAGAATGGGTTTCTGCCCCATTAATTTTTTCATTTGTGCAGCCTATCCAACCAGACCATAAACTAGGAAGCACCATCATACAGTGGAGAGAATGCTAGACTTGGAACTCAGAAGACCTGAGTTCAAATGTTACCTCAATATTTACAAGATGGTGGCAAGTCACTTAGCCCCTCCACACTTAGGTTCCATTCAGCCTCCTCATCTGTAAAACAAAGGAGTTGAACCAGACAATCTTCCAGTTCTAAATCTATGATCTTTGTTAGCAGGAGCTATGTCATCTACCTATTAGATTCAATCAATCAACAAGCATTTATTAAGCACCTACTATTTTGTATGTGCAAAGTATATTGCTAGTATCCTCAGCAGTACAACAATCCAAGACAGGAAGGACTTAGGATGAAAAATGCTATCCATGCTCAGAGAAAGAATTTATGGTGTCTGAATACAGATTGAAGCATATTTTTTTACTTTATTTTTTTTGTTTTACTTTATTGTTTGCTTTTTTTTTTGGTCAATATTTTCTTTCACAATATGACTATTGTGGATATGTTTTGCATGACTACACATGTATAAACTATATCAAACTGCTTACTTTCTCAATGGTGGGGAGGACTTGGGGAAGGAAGAAGTGAAAATTTGGAACTCAGTTTTTAAAATGAATGTTAAAAATTGTTTTTTGGGGTGGCGAGGTGGCACAGTGAATAGAGCACCAGCCCTAGAGGCAGGAGGACCTGAGTTCAAATTTGGCCTCAGACACGTAAAACAAAAAACTAGCCATGTGACCCTGGGCAAGTCACAATTGCTCTATTTATAACCCTTTGGACATAGTTCCAGATTGCTCTCCAGAATGGTTGGATCAGTTCACAACTCCACCAACAATGCATTAGTTTTCCAATTTTTCCACATAGTCTCCAGCATTTATTATTTTCGTATTTTGTCATGTTAGCCAATCTGGCTGGTGAGATGTGGTACCTCAGAGTTGTTTTGATTTGCATTTTTTAATCAATAGTGATTTAGAGCATTTTTTTCATATGCTTATAGATAGCTTTAATAGGAAACAATTCTTGCCTTCAAGCGAATTACATTCTAATGATAGAAATGTACATATACAAGGAGATATAAAATAAAGACAAAATCAAATACAATTTGGGAGGGCATTAGCTGCTGAGGAATAAGACCAAAAGTTAGTGGGGCAGGGCTGGTAAAGGAATAGGGTTTTGTTATGAATTTCAGAGTAACTATTGAGAGGGGCGGAGCCAAGATGGCGGCGTAGCAGCAGCAACATATCGCAGCTCTCATATAGCCACCCCAAAATACCCATGGAATAGGACTCTAAACCAATCCTAGAACTCTAAAACGCACACAAAGATACTTCCCACTAAAGTCAGCTCGGCTACGAGGAACCATATCAGCACTGTGAACCAAAACCAGCCTGGCCCAAAGCCGCGGCTGTGCCCCAGGGGTGGCTGGACAGAAGGAGCAGAGGAGCAGAGGAGCCTATCTGGTGAGCGGATTAGCGGTAGCTGCGAGCAGCGTTCAAAACTAGGTCAGAAGAGCTTGCGAAATTGGGAGGGAGGAGCAGTCCGGCCGAAAGGCCTCAAGAGCAGAAAAGCGAAAGGCAAAGGTTTTGCACCCACCTCCGCTTTGCAGCTTCCCGCCTGCGGCCTGAAGACAGCAGGGGGACTAAGCGATTGTTCTGAGGCCAATACTCTCGTGTTGAGTGGCCTGGATCCGGATCGCCGTCTTGGGCCTCGGTTCTGGAGACTTCATTATCCAGCAAGCCGGAAGTAAGTAGGAAGGGTCCCAGCACTTTCCTGAGAGCTACGGCAGCTGGGAGGACCCCAGCGATTTGGGACAGAGCTTTCCCTTCTGGAAGCAGAGCCCCACAGAGATTTAAAAAAAAAATCACTGACTGACCAACCATGAGTAAGAATAAGCATAAGAAGCAAAGTAAGAACAGCTCCCAAACCCTAGATTCCTTCTTTGGGGAAAAGAAAGATCATGGGAGAGAGAGGGAGGAGGAGAGTGCAGCCAGAGCACT
>CM053585.1:176028960-176044078 GCA_028646515.1 Pseudochirops corinnae
GATCCATCCTGCCCTACCGAAAAGTCAGAGGGGTGAGGGGGGAAGACATAGGAGGGAATGGACTGGGGGAGGGGGGACACACTGGGATGGCTGTTTTGGGGTGGTGGGTGGGGGAAAGAGGGGGAGAAGATATGTAACTCAAGATCTTGTGGAAATGAATGATGCAAACTAAAATAAAATTATAAAAAAAAAAAAAAGAAAATGACTGAACAGAGTAACTATTGACTGCTATGGGATGTAGCATGCATGGTCTGTCTGTAGGCTGGCTATATATGTTTCTGTAACAGCTCTCTAGTGGAAGAGGTATACTGAGATCACCATTAGTACAGCAGTGAGTCAGAGTAGGGCCAAGTTAAGGGGTCTTCTCCCCCAGGAGCCAGTTACTAATCATGACCCTGACAGTGACCTAGGTCAGGCAAACTTTTGGGTAGGTTCTTTGCTGAGCATTGTGAGAGGAAAATGAAGCCTTCTAGTGGAAGGCTTATAGGGAATAGGTCATTATAGTATGGCTATCCCCACAGCACCATCTGTATGGCTTTCCAATTTATGATGTCCAGTTCCTGAGTCCTAGAGGGGTTCCACCAGATACTAGCTTAGATGAAAAAGGTGAGCATGACCATGAAATGTGTCACTGGGCAATTATACTGATTGCTTAACTTTTGAACATTACAATAACTTTAGCACCTTTTTGCTGTTTTTGTAGATGCAAATAAATTCTATTCCTTGTCAACAAACAAGACAACTCCCTCTCTTATGTCACAGGGTTGATTTCGATACCCAAGAGACCTTTAAGGTCTTTTAGTTGACTGCAGTCATTTTATAAATAATAAAACTCTCTTCACCAGAGAGGTTGTAACTTACCTTAGATCACACAGATAGTATGGGGCAGGACTAGCAATCAAAGCCAGCCTCTGTCTCCAAACTGAGTTGCTCTCTTTACTGCATCATGCTTCCTCTCCTGGTTGACTTGAAATCACAGGAGAGCAGAGGGGCAAACTCGGAATTTGGAGTGTTCTGATCATGGTGACAGTTCGGGGTAGTAGAGATAGTAACTGGCTAATATAGTTGCCCTTTTCTTAACTAGAATAGTTAGCCACTTTGGTAATTACAGTGTAAGAGTTTGGGGAGGGGAGCAGGGAACAGGGGAATGATGCAATCTCTAACATGGAAAAGTCTGGATAGCCTGCTTCCAGAAAGGCATGATGATGTATAATTGGAGTGGCTTGGTCTCTAATATGGAGCACATGCAGACATTCTGTGCCTGGTTCCTGTCTGCTACCTACATAATGAAGAGGCAGAGTATTCATTGGCACGTAGCCAGAAGTGGGATATGTTCAAAAGGCAGGGCCAGTTGCTTGGTCTGACAAGGCGTCTGACAAGCCTGCCTGGCTACATTCCAATAAAAGGATAGAGACTATGGCATAAGAGGAGAAGCTACAGGTCTTCCCTATCTGAGGCCAATGTGTAGTCCATAAATACAGTCCTCAGTTCTTGGCCTCACCGTCTTTCTTCTTTTAGGTGGAGGACACTGGAGATAGCAATAACCTTGGAAGTTTGGAAACGTTAGGAGAGCAAGCCACCAGAAGATTTGGGAATTGAGTCCATTCTAGGTCCAGCGTCAAGGCCTCAGGAATGACCTTCAGGACCCAACGCAGGGGTAGCTGAGTTTATCTAGAAGACTGCCATATTTGGAAGTAACACTAACGCTATGTAGAAACTGAGTTAAGTCAGCTCATTCTTCCCAGGGACCAACGAGGTAGAGGGGAGAGTATGCTAATGAAGTTCTGGGGGGGAGATATTTGTACATCTATTCTTGCTATATCTTTGAAGTAAATACCTTTCGTAAAACGTAATTGATATTAATTGGCTAAATGGGACTGAAGAATTAATCATTAGCAACTAAGAGTTGAGGGGAGACACACCAGAATGAGGGCTCAAGCTCACGGCATGAGAGAAAGCCACTCCATTGCCCTCACAGGAGTATCTCCAAAACCCAGAGAGAGACAAAGATTTAGTTTTCTTCATTCTGGAAAAGAGAGATCAGAATCATTGCTACAATAGCATTCAGGGAGAGGTTCCTTGAACCAAAATGGATCTGAGGGCCAAGGACCCTAGGAAGGCTTTTTCCAGTAGGTTTTCTTTCTCAGGGAATCTGATCCTGCCAAACCTTTTCAGTCTGCACAACACTTACCTAGCTCCTCTCAAAAGCCTTCATAGAGGAGCTAAAGAATGTATTCAGAGATTTCCTCTAGGTCTTTTGCTATTTCATGGCTCCTAGTACAACACCTAAACTACTCATCTGCCATCCCTTTGTCTCAGCACACTTCCTCCTTTTCTGGTCATACGTGTCCTTACTGATATCTCTTGTGTCATTTTTCACACATATATTATCATTGGTAACATGCTATAATATATTTATGTTTATGATGTGTGTTTTCCATGGGCTAGGTGGACATAGTGCCTAGAGCCCTGGGTCTGGAGTCAAGAAGACCTGAGTTCATATCTGGCCTCAGACAGTTAATAGCTGTGTGACCCTGGGCAAGTCACTTAACCTTTGTTTGCTTCATCTTCCTCATATATAGAAAGAGTTGTAGAAGGAAATGGCAAAGCACTCCAGTATCTTTGCCAAGAAAACACCAAATGGGACGGCAAAGAGTCAGATATGACTCAAAATGACTGAACAACTTGGGTCTATAGCAACCATAGGTAAGATCAAGAAGAGAGAAGCAGATTACATTTCCCAGAATGCCTAGGCCTAAATAACAATCACTCATTGGAAGACATTTCCAGAACTCCATTGTTCATAAGACTGGGTGTCCACAGAGCAGGTGATTATATCATGGAGAGACAATAGAAGACCATGCAAAGAGAAGCAGAAAAAAAGAGTAGATGGGGGTCTGATTGAGGGAGCTTCTAAATCTATAATGACAGCATCCCAGGAATCCTGGCCTGTTCCTAGAACTCCACAGAGTAAGGAAAGAGAGCTATTGAGAACAGAGAGATAACTTGAAGCCCAGTACTGACAAACATTGTTTTCAAGTAGTGATACCAAGGATGTTTGCCCTGAAGGCCAAATTCTACATCCTTCTTTCCAGATCCAGAGACAGAAACCTTGCTGTGGAAACAGACTTAGCAAAACTTGGCTACTGGGGGCAGCTAGGTGGTGAAGTGGATAGAGTGTCAGCCCTGGAGTCAGGAGGACCTGAGTCAAAATCTGATCTCAAACATTTACTAGCTATATGATACTGGGCAAGTAATTTAACCTCATTGCGTGAAAAAAAAAAAGCTTGAAGATGATGGAGTAAAGAGGGACTCTTCTGAGCTCTCCCCACCTCCAAATACCTTTAAAAAATGACTCTAAACAAATTCTAGAGTAGCAGAACCCATAAAATGCTGGAGTGGAACAAATGTCCAGCCCAAGAGAACTTGGAAGGTTGGCAGGCCAAGATCTGTTGCCCCAGGGTGTAAGAGGAACACAGTCTAGTACAGACCCCACCAGCATAGACTGGGCCCCAGTAAACCTGGAGCAGGCCTTGGTGCAACCGAATAACCGGTAGCAGTGGCAGTTTCTAGAACTCTCTTTAGCCCACAGAAGCCAAAGAAAACTTAAAAGGTCAGGGGGAGGGGGCTGTCACACCTTGGTGAGAGAAGAGCACAGTCCAGCTCAGGCCATACCAGCATAGCCCTAAGCCACAGAAATTCAGGAGCAGGCCTTGGGAGTGGTCAAGTAAAGGCAGGTACCATCAGTGGCAGCAGCTGCTTCCTGAACTCTCAGCCCACAGACAGTAAGGGGGTCAAAGAACTGGTCAGAAGGAGATTACAGGGGTCTTTTTGCTAACACTGAGGCAGGATTCTATTGCTTTGCCCATACTCAGAGCCAGGTTGCAGTCCTAGGTGATAGTCCCAGGGCCAGGAGGAGCACTAGCACACCAGAGCTTGCAGCCACAGTGGAATAGTGACCCTCCTCATAGTTCAGGGTAGAAAAGAATGTTTGTGGTTGCTCACAGACCAGAGCACAGGCTAGGAGAGTAGTAAACACCTCGCCTTAGATCATACCATACAAGAACTGAAAACTTACAGATTCCTAGAAGTATCTCTGAAAACAGCTGCACAAAACCCCTGAAGGTTGGAACAGGGTGCCCTCCACCCTGGAAGCAGAGTCCTACTTTAACAAAAACAGGCTGGGAAAACAAACAATGAAAAAAACCTCTGCCTACAGACAGTTACTATGGTGACAAGGAAGATCAAAACACACACTCAGAAGGCAACAAAGCCAAAGCTCCTTTATCCAAAGCATCCAAGAAAAATATGAATTGGTCTCAGGACATGTAAGAGCTCAAAAAGGATTTTGAAGATCAAGTAAGAGAGGTAGAGGAAAAATTGGGAAGAGAAATGAGAGTGATTCAAGAAAATCGTGAAAAACAAGTCAACAGTTTGGTAAAAGAGACACAAAAAATACTGAAGAAAATAGCACTTCAAAAAACATACTAGGCCAAATGGTAAAAGAGATTCAAAAAGCCAATGAAGAGAAGAATGCCTTAAAATGCAGAATTGACCAAATGGAAAAGGAGGTCCAAAAGCTCACTGAAGAAAATAATTCCTTCAAAATTAGAATGGAGCAAGTAGAAGCTAATGACTTTATGAGAAATCAAGAAACAATAAAACCAAAAGAATGAAAAAATACAAGGCAGTGTAAAATATCTCACTGGAAAAACAACTGACCTGGAAAATAGATCCAGGAGAGATCATTTTAAAATTATTGGACTACTTGAAAGCCATGGTAAAAAAAAAAAAAAAAATAGACATCATCTTTCAAGAAATTCTCAAGGAAAACTGCCTTGTTATTCTAGAACCAGAGGGCAAAATAGAAATGGAAAGAATCCACCCATCACCTCCTGAAAGAGATCCCAAAATGAAAACTCCCACGAATATTGTAGCCAAATTCCAGAGCTCCCAGGTCAAAGAGAGAATATTGCAAGCAGCCAGAAATAAACAATTCTAGTATGGCAGAGCTACAGTCAGGATAACACAAGATTTAGCAGTTCCTACATTAAAGGATCTGAGGGCTTGGAATATGATATTTCAGAGGGCAAAGGAGCCAGGATTACAACCAAGAATCACCTACCTAGCAAAAATCAAGGGGAAAAATGGATATTCAATGAAATAGAGAACTTTCAAGCATTCTTGATGAAACAACCAGAGCTGAATAGAAAAACTGACTTTCAAATACAAGACTCAAGAGAAGCATAAAAGGAAAAGGAAATCATAAGGGACTTAATAAGGTTAAACTGTTTATATTCCTCCATGAGAAGATGATATTTGTAATTCATAAGACCTTTCTCATTATTAGAGTAGTTAGAAGGAATATATATATGTGCGTGTGTGTGTGTATTTATTTATACAAGAAAACCTTTTATACTGGAGGGGAAGATAGGGGATGTAAAGGGGATGACTGAACCTCACTCTTATCAAAACTGGTTCAAAGAGGGAATAACATACACACTCAATTGAGTATAGAAAATCTATCTTACCCTGCAGGAAAGTAGAAGGGTAAGGGGATAAGAGAAAGGGGAGGGGGGGTGACAGAAGGGAGGGCAGGTTGGGGGAGGGGGTAGTCAGAAGCAAAGCACTCTTGAGGAAGGACAGGGTGATAGGAGAGAGAGAATAAGACAAATGGGGGGATAGGATGGAGGAAAATACAGTCAGCAATAGTAACTGTGAAAAAAAAATTGAAGCAAGTTCCTCTGATAAAGGCTTCATTTCTCAAACCTATAGAGAACTGAGTCAAATTTATAAAAATAAGAACCATTCCCCAATTGATAATGATCAAAAGATATGATTAGTTTTCATGTAAAGTAATCGAAGCTATTTATAGCCATATGAAAAAATACTCTAATTTACAATCGATTGGAGAAATGCGAATCAAAACAATTCTGAGGTACTACCTCATACTTATTACACTGGCTAACAAAATGTAAATGACAAGCAATGTAGAGGATGTGGGAAAAATGAGACATTAATGCACCGTTGGTGGAATTGGGAACTGATTCAACCATTCTACAGAGCAATTTGGAACTATGCTCAAAGAGCTATAAAACCATTCACACTCTTTGATTTAGATCTTACACTATTAGGTCTGTATCCCAAAAGAGATTAAGAAAAAACAAAAAGGAAAAGGACCTATATATACAAAAATATTTATAGCTGCTTATTTCTGGGAACAAAGAATTAGAAATTGAGGGGATGCCAATCAACTGGGAAATGACTGAACAAGTTATAGTACGTGATTATGATGGAATACTATTGTACTGTAAGAAATGATGAACAAGATGCTCTCAAAAACCTGGAAAGACTTGCATGAGCTGATGCAAAGTGAAATGTTCTGTGTACAAAGTAATAGCATAATTGTAAGATGATCATCTGTGAATGACATAGCTACTTTCAGCAAGCAATACAATGATTCAAGACAACTCTGAAGGACTAATGACCAAAAATGCTATCGCTCTCCAGAGAAAGAACCGATGGTGTCTGCATACTTTTTTTTACTTTTTTTCTTGAGGTTTTTTTTTTAATCAGTTTTCTTTCACAACATGACTATTATGGGTATGTTTTACATGACTGCACATGTATAACCTATATCAAATTGCTTGCCTTTTCAAGGGGGTGGGTGGGAAGGGAGACAATTTGGAACTCAAAGTTTTAAAAATGAATGTTAAAAATTGTTTTTAAATGTAACTGGGGAAAATTTTTTAAAAAAATAAATAAATAGTTAAAAAAAAAAAAAAACTTAGCCATTGATTAGATAAGGGGTATATGGGAGAATGAAAGCATTGGGTTACTGACTTCATAGGGTGACTAGGAGGGTAGTCATACCCTCAACAGAAATAAGAAATTTAGGAAAAGATAATGAATTCTATTGTAGACATGTTGAATTTGAGATGCCTATGGAACTACTTTCAGATGTCCAGCAAGAAGCTGATGTAGTAAAGGAATGGCTAAGGAGATGAGGACTGCCTTTAGGAGTGTGCTGGTAAATATTTAATCATCATCTCTTTTTTTAAAAAAAATGTACATATGATACTTTTAAATTTAAAATTCATTACTAACATTTTCTTCCTAACTTTCTTCAGTCTAGACAATCAACAAAACAAATCAAGCCCTGATAGATAGTGTTTGCTAATTTCTGAGGTATAAATGGTCACACTGAAAATTTAACAATCAGCTCTTAAGCTGGTAGGAACAGGTCTGGCACATCCTCAGCTGCCTTATGCATAATATTCACTTAATATAAGTTTGTTGAATTGAATTGAGTTGCATATATTGATCTTGGAGTCATCTTCATGAATGAACCTGTGGGAGCTAATGAGAACACCAAGAGAGAATCTCAGAGAAGTTATTTTGCCATGCAATTCTGATGAGAGTCTAGTATGAGATTGAACTATTCAGAAATGAGCATTGAGATATTTTTTCTGTATTTTGAAATCCAGTCCTAATTAAATAGTTTACTTATTACTGCCTTAATGGTATAATGGACAAAGTGCTGGGTTTGAAATCAAGAAGAATGAGGTTCACATCCCACCTCTCTTCCCTATATGGTCATATGTAAATACAGCCAGCTTGGTGGCACAATGGATAGAATGTCAGGCCTGGAGTCAGGAAGATTCGTTTTTCTGAGTTCAAATTGGGCCTCATACACTTACTAGCTATGAGACACTCGGTAAGTCACTTTACCCTGTTTGCCTCAGTTTCCTCATCTGTAAAATGGACTAGATAAGGAAATGGAAAATCTCTCCAGTATCTTTACCAAGAAAATCCCTAATGGGATTACAAAGAGTCGGACATGACTGAAAAAAACTTAACAACAACAAAAATAATTTAACCGCTATGGACAGAAACTCCCCAAGGCTTATCTAATAAACGGGTTGCAATCTGCTTTGGTGGAGAAAATTCCAAGCTCTAGGATTTCCCCTACTCTGATGAAATCACATATCTTTTGCATATTTGTGTACTTATTCAATCTGTGGTTTCTGCTTGGTCTGTTATTAAGATGCAAGATGAATTTAGATGACATTTAGAAGTTCCCAAGAAACTATATGAGGGCTTGATTCAGATAAAGTAAATTATAATCATCCAGAAGACCCCTATATTAAACCCCAAACTTTGGAATATGTCCCATGTTGGACTTATTCAATGGACTACCAATCCAATCGAATGTCCTAATCTAGATAATAAAGTAGAGTTGAATTGTATGTGCATTGAACTTATAAGAATTTGGTTATATGCTAGGAAATCAACAAAAAGAGAGAGAAAAAATTTAAATTCAAACTCATCAAGCAGAGCTGGGGAATTACTCTGCCATAGGCTGTATGTCTTATGCCTCATCACAGGCCCTGCTGGTATCCAGAGTTGCTTTCCCTAACGACATTGTGTTGTTGTTGTTGTTTAGTTGTTTTCAGTCATTTCCAACTCTTCATGACCCTTTTGGGGTTTTCTTGACAAAGATCCTGGAATTGTTTGTCACTTCCTTCTCTAGCTTATTTCACAGATGAAGGAACTGATGCAAAAAAAAATAATAAAAATTTTTTTAAATTAAAAAAAAGAAACTGAGGCAAAAGGGTTAAATGACTTGCCCAGGATCACACAGCTAGTAAGTGAGTGAGGCCAGATTTAAACTCAAGTCTTTCTGACTCCAGGCTAACACTCTATCCATTGCACCACCTAGCTACCCATAGTAACATTATGTCTCCCCTAAAGAAAAATGAAGGCTCTTATAAGTCATGTCTCTATCTTCTACACCACTCCAGCTTTTCCATAGCAGATCTTTAAAGTGAACAGCCTTTGAGATGTTAGAATAATGTTGAGAAGAAAAATGGCTTGTAGAGTTTATAAATTTAGAGTTAGAAGGAATCAACAAACATTTTTTTTCAATCACATGTAAAGACCAATAAACATTTATTAAGTACCTACTTATGTGTTTGGCACTGTGCTGAGCACTCAGGATACAGAAAGAGGAAAAAGACAGACCCTGCCCTCAAGGGGCTTACAGTCTAATGAGAGGGACAACATGCAAACAAATATAGACAAAGCAAACTACATGCAGAATAAATAAGAAATTAATAGAAGGCACTGGAATTAAGAGGGATTGGGGAAGACTTCTTGTAGAATGTGAGATTTTAGCTGCAGCTTAAAGAAAGCCAGGGAGGTCAATAGTTGGAACAGAGGAAGGAGGATGTTCTAGGCATGAGGGACAGAGGAAATACCCAGAGCCAAGACATGGAGAATCTTGTTTGTGGAATAACCAGGAGGCCAGTGTCACTGGACCATAGAGTATGTGTTGGGCAGTAACGTGTAAGAAGACTGGAAAGGCAAGAGGGGGCCAGGTCATTAAAGGCTGCTTTGAAGGAACCTTAAAGGTCATCAGATCCAACCCCCTCATTTTACACATGAAGAATCTGAGACCCAGAGAAGTTACACAATGAGTAAGTGTCTGAGGCAGGATGCAAACCCTAGTCTTCCAGATTCCAAGTCCAATACTCTCCTAGGGCAGTTAGGTGGTTCAGTGGAAACAGCCCTGGGTCTGGAATTAGAAAGACTCATATCTCTGAGTTCAAATCCAGCCTCAGACACTCACTAGCTGTGTGACCTAAGAAAAGTTATCTTACTATTATATTAGTAACCAAGTATGAATTTGGGATCCAGGTTTTTCTCCTTTATTTCCTCATTTAAGATTCAGTCCTCTGGTGGCTAGGTGGCACAGCGAATAGAGCAATGGCCCTGGAGTCAGGAGGACCTGAGTTCAAATCCAGCCTCAGACACTTAACACTTATTAGCTGTGTAACCTTGGGCAAGTCACTTAACCCCAATTGCACTGCCTTCCCCCCTCCAAAAAGAAAAAAAATATACAGTCTCTGTAAAAAGTCAGTCTCTGAAAGACATGACTGACTGAAGAGGTTGTCCTAACCTTCAATCTTGGGCAGGACCCCACCCAACTAGGAGATCTTACTTCTGTTTAGAGAATAAACAGAATCTAGTCTGAATTAGTTCTTCTGGACTAGGAGAAGAGCCCCTGTCCTTGTACCCTTCCATTAGAGTTTAGGGTTGTCCAGTTCATGAAGGAGAAAACCAACCAGAGTGGTTTGGATGGAGATGGCTTCCTTGTACAGATTGCTAGAGGTGGCTGAGTCTCATGATCAAGCTATGTTCTCAGCAGGAGAAGCCTGCTAGCCCACCTCCTCATTAAATGTTCAGCAGTCACAGTTGATTTCCAGGTGTCAAGGATATTCCCTTTCAAGGATTATTTAAAGCTTTCAGGTTCTCCTGTCTTTTGTCTTTGGTTACCTTGACCATCAATTTATTATTAGCTAGCCTAATTAATAAATTATTATTAATTACCCAGAAACTGTCTCTCAGGTTTTTTATTCATCACAGGCCCTGGACAAGTCACTTAATCCTGTTTGCCTCAGTTTCCTTGCTGTAAAATGAGCTGGAGTAGGAAATGACAAATCACTCCCATATCTTTGCCAGGAAAAGCCCAAATAGGGTCACAAAGACCCAGACACAACTGAAAATGACCAAAAAGATCTATCCACAAGCTTCAGGATAAGTATTGACTCTTAGAGCTTAGGCAGACTGGCATATACCCAAAGTGGGGCTGGGCCAAAGCAACAACTGGATAAGGATCTCTAATTCCCCAGCCACATGCTCTATGGCTGCCTCCCTTCCCTCCTCTGCTCCCTATCATCTCTCCCACAAAGCAGGGAAGAACTGGGCAAAGTGATGGGATCTGCAGTCATCACATCTAGAGTCCTGCAGTATTGTATTAACATACTGAACTTTATTTTTTTAAATTAAATTAAATTAAATTTCTTTTGCTTTTTGGAGAGGGAAGGCAGGGCAACTGGGGTTAAGTGACTTGCCCAAGGTCACAAGGCTAGTAAGTGTTAAGTATCTGAGGCCAGATTTGAACTCAGGTCCTCCTGACTCCAGGGCCAGTGCTTTATTCACTGTGTCATCTAGCCACCCCAACATACTGAATTTTATAGGTAATTTTAAGGGGTTTGAAAGAGAGGATAGTGGTCTTTTAATTATTTAATTAATTTTAGTTTTCAACATTCACTTCCACAAGATTTTGAGTTCTAGATTTTCTCCCCCACCGGCACCTCCCAAAGACAGCATGTGATCTGATATAGGCTCTACATACACATTCATATCAAATAGATTTTCACATTAATCATGTTGTAAAGAAGAATTAGAACAAATGGGAGAAACCACAAGAAAGAAGAAACAAGAAAAGAAAGAGAGCACAAATAGCATGCTGTGATCTGCACTCAGACTCCACATTCTTTTACTGGATGTGGATGGCATTCTCCATCACGAGTCTTTTGGAGTCGTCTTAGATCCTTGAATTGCTGAGAAGAGCTCAGTCTATCAAAATTAGTCACCAAACAATGTTACTGTATTTGTGTACAATGTTCTCCTGGTTCTGCTCACTTCACTCACCATCAGTTCATATAAGTCTTTCCAGGTTTTTCTGAAATCTGCCTGCCCATCATTTCCTTTGGAACAATAGTATTTCATTACATTCATATACCACAACTTGTTCAGCCATTCCCCAATGTGGGCATACCCTCAATTTCCAATTCTTGGCTGCTACAAAAAGAGCTGCTTTAATATTTTTGTACATGTGGGTCCTTTTCCCATTTTTATGATCTCTTTGGGATACAGTCCTAGAAATGGTATTGCTGGGTCAAAGGGCATGCACAGTTTTGCAGCACTTTGGGTATAGTTCCAAACCACTCTCCAGAATGGTTGGATTAGTACACAACTCTACCAACAATGCATTAGTGTTCCACTTTTCTACATCTTCTCCAATATTTATCATTCTACTGTTTGGTCATGTTAGCCAATCTGATAGATGTGATATGGTACCTCAGAGTTGTTCTGATTTGCCTTTCAAGAGATGATGACTTTGACTTGGACAAGTGACTAAATCTCTGGGCTCAGAATCCACATCTATGAAGTGGGGGCATCCGACTAGAAGATGCTTAAAATCCCTTCTAATTCTAAGTCTATGATTTTAGGATCATACAAATTATATGTGATTTTCACCTTACATGTTGACTTTAGAACCTAGCTCCAAAATAAGATGTGACTCCACTGTATGCGTTTTTCCATCAATTGGTTTTCCTTTTGCAGATGGTAGCTTGGCATCTTTCTTCCTGGGTCACTTGAAGCAATCTGCAGAGTGTCATCCCCAAATAGATGTTTCACCATTTCAGAGACAGTATACTGGGGTAAATAGCATGATGGAATCAGAGTTAGGAAGATCTGGGTTCAGACTCTGCCTCTGACACTCACTGGCTGTAGGGCTATGGGCACTTAGTCTCACAAACTATAGGGGTTAGCCTCTCTGAGTCTCAAGTTCCTCATCTATGAAATGAAGTCAATAAAACCTGTAGTACATTCCTCATAGGTAGGACAGCTAGATGGCACAGCAAATAGAGTGTGAACCTGGAATCAGGAAGACTTATCTTCCTGAGTTCAAATGTGGCCTCAGACATGTCCTAGCTGTGTGACCCTGGGCAAGTCACTTAACTCTGCTTCAGTTTCTTTATCTGTCAAATGAACTGGAGAAAGAAATGGCAAACCATTCCAGTATCTTTTGCCAAGAAAACCCCATATGGGGTCACAAAAAGTAGGATACAGCTGAACAACAATACCACCATCCTTACAGGTTGTGGTGGTGCTCAACTGAGACAGTGGTGCAATGTGCTTTGCAAATTTTAAAGTGCCACACAAATATTAATTATTAGACTCTATAAGAAATCTCTCTGGGATGGCTAGGTGGCATGGTGAATAGAGCACCAGGAAGACCTGAGTTCAAATCCAGTCTTAGACACTTAACACTTACTAGCCTTGTGACCTTGGGCCAGTCACTTAACCCCAATTGCCCTGCCTTCCCCCTTCCAATAAAGCAAAAAAAAAAAAAATCCCTCTTCCATTTAGACTTTACTCAAGACATCCTGCATGACAATGCAAAACACCTTTGGCAAAGCATACATTTCCCTCTTTTATGCCTCACTTAGTATTGCAAATCAAAGGACTGTTAAACCTCTATCTATGGTTACATCTTATATTATCTTAATATATGCATGAGACACACACCTTGTGGGAGAGCCTTCCAGGCTGTATTTTGCTCTCCTGAGTCAAATGCTTGCTTGGCTTAAAATCAACAAACAATAAACCCAGCAGACACTCATATCCCATACACTTCTGAGTCAACCACGGGACTGTGCAGATGTGGCCTGAGGTAGAAAGTCGTCTATGAATGTAAATAAAGATGCCATTGGGAGGCAAACAAAAGTGGTCACATACAAAGCTCAACGTGAGTACGGTGCCGGATTTAAAGGACATATTTTTCCTTCTGTTAACAATCAATCCACAAACTTTTTTGACGATTGTAGTTTGTAATGGAGTTTCTTGAACGAGATACTGCTGTCCCTCATACCTGGAAATGTTCTCCGTTCTCTACGCTGCCTACAGACTTGCTCGGCTTCCTTTAAGTCCCAACTAACATTACATCTTTAATGGAAACCTTCCCCAACTCCTCTTAATTCCAGCCCCTTCCCTCTGCTCGTCATTTCCTACCTATCCTGTCTATAGCTTGTTTGTATACATTTGTTTGCATGTTGTCTTCACCCAGATTGTAAATTCCTTGAAGGCAAGGACTGTCTTTTGCCTCTTTTTATATCTCCAGTACTTAGCACTGTAAGTAGCACACAGAAGGTGCCTAATAAAGGTTTGTTGGTTGATTGGGAATTATTGGGAAGTGTCTTCTGTGTCAAAGTTAGGGTGCTAATAGATATATTTGGGGGGGGAGGGGCAATTGGGGTTAAGTGACTTGCCCAAGATCACATGGCTAATAAGTGTTAAGTGTCTGAGGTCAAACTTGAACTCAGGTCCTCCTGACTCCAGGGCTGGTGCCCTATTCACTGGACCACCTAGCCACCCCACTAATATATATTTTTAAAATGTAACCTATGTGCTCTGACATGCTAATCCAGTACCTGACTGCTACATGTTCAACTTGGGCTTCTAAGAGTACCCAGGAGGGATTGTGGTGTCTCTAATGTCTTCTTAGGCCCTCTCCAGTTGTGTTTACCCCCACTATTAGGCACCTGTTACTAGCCCTCTAGTTCCACTTAACTCATTAACATCAATTAGCTTTTACAAGGGGATAATTACTTCAAAGATATAACAACAAAGTACTAGACAAATATTGCCCCTTAATACCTTGGGGGCTCACTCTCTCCTATTCCACCTTGGTCTTTGGGGAGAGAGAGAGCTCAGATTTGGCATAGTTTCTATGTAGAACTGGTCCTACAAGTTCATGTCCAAATGTGAAATCTCTGCTATCATCAGACTGAATTCTGAAGGCTATTCACTCCATGGTCCTTGGAACATCAAGGCTAGATTGGCTGCAAAACCCAGAATGAATTCTCTTCTTGGATTACTTGGATTCCCCAACCCTCAGAAGTTTACTGTCCTGACCTTTCATGACTCCTTAGATTGGAACCTCCAGATTAATCTCTTTCACGAAAGAATAGGTGCCTGGGCAAACAAATAGACAAGGCCCGTATTCATGGGGCCACATATCAGCGTCAATTACAGAATTTTTCCTTATTGGATACCATGAGTGAAGAAGAGCAAGAGCAGAGTTCCAACCAGAAGAAAGAGCAGAGGTCAACTAAGGCCTTTGGAAGGCACCCCCAGTTTCAGTTCTGCAGCTGCAACAAATAAAAGAGGTTGTTGTCCACCACGAAATTAGCAGACCAGAACCAGTTAGAGAATATCTGCAAATACACCAAGTCTGAAGCACTCCATGCAGTCATAAAGACTGAGTTTATGGGCTAGTTCCCTTTTACATTTAAAGGAAGAAAATTGCATACGAAAGTATGCCTGTTCCAGCAGTTTTAGGGGAAGAAATTAAAGCTATCTATAGTCATATGAAAAAATGCTCTAAATCACTATTGATTAGAGAAATGCAAATCAAAACAACTTTGAGATACCGCATTTCACCAGTCAGATTGGCTAAGATGACAAAACAGGAAAATAACAA
>CM053585.1:176044178-176070509 GCA_028646515.1 Pseudochirops corinnae
CTGGAGAGGATGTGGAAAAACTGGAACACTAATGCATTGTTGGTGGAGTTGTAAACTGATCCAGCCATTCTGGAGAGCAATCTGGAACTATGCCCAAAGGGCTATAAATAATTGCATATCCTTTGACCCAGTAATACCACTTCTGGGGTTGTATCCCAAAGAGATCATAGAAGTGGGAGGAAGACCCATATGTACAAAAATATTTATAGCAGCTCTCTTTGTGGTGGCAAAAAACTGGAAATTAAGGGGATGCCCATCAATTGGGGAATGACTGAACAAGTTTTGGTATATGAATGTAATGGAATACTATTGTGTTATAAGAAATGGGGAGGAGATGGACTTCATATTTACCTGGGAAGGCCTACACAAACTGATGCTAAGTGAGAAGAGCAGAACCAGGAAAAATTTGTACATAATCACAGACACATCGTATGTGTGACTGCCAACTTTGATAAACTGGAGTCTTTTCAGCAATGCACAGTTACAAGACAACTCTACAAGCCTCAGGATGGAAGGACATATCTACATTCAGATAAAGCTCTAGAAAGAGTTTAAATGGAGACTGAAGCAATCTACATGCCATTGTTCTTTTCCATGTTTGGTTTTCTTTCTTTTTTCCCATCATCACTCTGTGTGAGATGAAAGAGTTCAGAGTCTGAATCTAAGGTCAGAAAACATCTTTATTCTTTCTCATGAGAAAAGACTCTACCCCCTGTTGCCCAACATGGTATCTGCAGGGAGAGAGCGAGAGGTAGAAGGCAGCCCATGGCTATATAATCTTCCAATGCAGAAACTCAACCCCCCCAAGTGGCCTTAACTCTTATTGGTATTCCCCCTAAGCGTGGGAATCTCTCTGAGACAAAGGACCCGGAAACATGTGGGTGTCCAACGAAAACAGTCTTAACCTTATTTGGCATATCTTCTGCTGTGTTGGCTCTGGAGGAGGGTCTCCATTCCTCTAATGCTTGAAGAGCAGGTGACTTGACCTTAGGCCTAGTGAATACCATTCTAGATTTGATTTTTCAGAATGGGGAAACTTCACTATAAATGATCCCTCACAACACCATTGGTTACAACCCTTCTATACAACCAGACTAATGTCCAATATGAAAGTATTTGTAGATCCTATACTTGATTGAATGATCCCATGGGAGGGAGGGGAGAAAAATTGAAACTCAAGGGATTGTAGAACTGAATCTTGTAAACTAAAAGTAAATAAACAAGTCAATGAAAATTAAAAAAAAAATTTATGGAAATGAATGTTGAAAATTAAAATAAATTAATTAACAAAAAGAAAAAGTATGGCTTTCTTTTTATGTTTTCATCAAGCATGCCCTCAATTTATGCATAGAACCTCTTGTTTCAGATACTGGGTTTTGCTTTTAGCCTTTAGTGGTTCAAGTATGATGTTTACCACATAGCTATTTATTTAGAAACCATTAGCTGCTAAATGTTGGAGAACAGGCAGAAGACCGTGATTACCTGTCCAACCTTTGGAATTAGCCACATACCATTTAGCTTTTTTGTGTCTTACATAAAATGTCATTCCTAGAATTGAACAAAAAACTACAGATGTGGTCTTGCCAGGAAAAGTAGAGTGAGATCATGTTCTTCTTGAGAACTATGTCTGTCAATGAAAACTAAGAGAGTTTTCACATTCTTGACTGTCATATAACATCGTTGACTCACATGGAACTTGGAGTCCAGTAAACCTCCCTCAGACTCTTTTTTTTTCTTTTTTTCAGGAGAACTGCTATCTGTCTGTGCCTTCCCCAGATAATCTTCCCAACAGCAATGGGGATAAGGAAGAGATAGAAGCATTTGTTTAAAAAAAAAAAATTAGGAATCCTAGATAAAAAGCATGATAGCTGGGTGTGAGTGATCCTTCCTGAGAGACTTTAGCCAAATTCCATTCCCAGAGCCAGCTCATGCCCAGGCTGCAATAGGCATGTGTTGTGGTGACTCTTTGATCTGGCACCAGCATTTGAACCCGAAGATCTATGAGAGGAATCCTGAACTGGTCATTTTTAGTTTCTCTTTCTTTCTTTAAAGGAGTCTGACATCCTTCCTCTTCTGGGAACATTAGGAATAGATTTGTGCTGATTAGCCTATGAATGATGAGACTGACTGGGACCAGAAGCAGAGATATCCTTGGATCATATTTATGTGAACACATGAAGACGTGGATACGTGCACATCCTTTCACTCCTATCAACTGAGATAAGGCATAAAACTCATTGTAACCATAAAGCATTACATAAATGTAACAGGTCATTCAGACATGTTTCAACTACTTGCTTCATCTGAACTTGCCCAGATTCTCTGTTACATTCATACGTTATTATTAGGCCACTTCTGCCATTCACATTTTAGAATGTAAGCTCCTCGAGGGCCCTTTGCATTTCCGGCACCAAACATATACCTGCTACAGGCAGGTACTCAATAAATGCTTGTGAGCTGAATTTAATAGAATTTAATTCTCTCATTTGTATGTTCTATTTCCTCATCTGTTATATCTCCCAGGAGAATGTAAGTTTCTTGAGGGCAGTGCGATGAATAAAAACCTGAGTAATTAATAATCAATTTATTAGCTAGGCTCGTCAGCAATCAACAAATTGATGGTGGTCAGTAGTTTCCCTCTGAAGGAGACTTTGAAATTCCTTCTTAAGGGGAAGTCCCCTGACAAGTGAAAATCAACCCTGATTAGTGGATATTTAATGAAGAGGTGGACTAAAAGGCTTCAGCTCCTCCTGCAGAGGACATAGCTTAATTGAGAAATTCAGCAGCCTTAAGGCATCTGGGTGGGGTAAGTTATTTCCATCTGGACCTCTCCACCTAGTATTTTCGTTCATGAGTTGGTCTGCCCTACTCTTTAATAGAAGAGACCAAGGACAGAGGTTCTTAATCTATTTCTGAATTTCTAAACTTTTTTTCTATGTCATTTGCTGCCTTTTGGCACGTTGTCTGTAGCTTCCACAAAACTACCAAAAAATTCCCATTTAATTTCTTATGCCAACCAGCAAGATAACTGTACTCTAAACAGAAACGAGGTCTCCCAGTTGGGTGGGGTTCTATCCGCCTAGTTAATGAGCATGTGCCTTGGGGGCTAGGAATATGCCATGCCCTTCAGAGATTAACTGACCTTTTCAGGAGTTGGTCTTGAACAGAAATAAAAGGAAAAAGATCAATCACAAATTAATAATTAGTTATGAATGTACTAGTATAATATTAACTTCTCTCACTAGGGATTATTTCATTCATCAACATGGTCGTACTTTAACAATGCTTATGGAATCGAATTGGACCGAATTGTTCTTGTTCTAAGATAAACACTGATTATTCAATTCTCTCTCACTGCCTTTCTTAAAACTCACACTTCTCTTTACATGTACTCAGGAGGGTCAGAGTAGCCTGCAGATACTCTAAACTTTCCTTCCTTTAAAAAAGAGTATTTTAAATGTAGTAACTGGTAACAAACAAGCATATTCACATACACAAGAATGGGGTGGGGGTGGGGGTGGGGGAGCAAACTGGACGTGAAAATGTAAACTCGTTGCCTGATTTCTGCAGGGCAAAGAAACACAGTAGTGGCTCACTCTTGAAGCTAGAGGGACCCAGCTGATCCCAGAGATCGTCCTGCCCCTTGACTCAGAATGAATAAATTCGTTTTTAGATGAGACATACATTTTTGGACATGGACAATGGGGGGTGCGGGGGGGTTACTTGACTGTCCTTATTTGTTACAAGGGGTTTATATTTCCTTTTTTTCCAATGGAGGTGGGAGGGAGGAGAGAAGGACAGGTCCATCAATACTGTGACCAAAAAAAGAAAAGAGAAGCATTGGAATATTTAAAAGAAAATGTACAAAAGGGAACAGAAGGAAAGTTTAGAAGGAGGCAGTGACAAGCAGAACTTTGAAAACAGCATACTGGAATGTTTTAATTAAAAAGCAAATGATACATACCAGAGAGTTCCAGTTTCACAGGCAATCATCTTTTTTGGTTTTATTTTGTATGTGGAGATCCTCCTGGTTTTTGGAACTTATTAAGTACAAACATTTTTATATATTCACTTTTAAAGCAAGCTATCTCTGCCCTGACTTGTGTTGAGACTTCGCAAAACTCACTGGCCTTCTGCAGAAGGAGAAGGAATGAGAATTTTTCCTTATCTCTCCTCTGAGAATTAAGTGTATTTTTTTAAAGTACATTAGCAATTGCAACTTCTCAGAGATAGACATAACATAAACAAACATAGGCTGTCAGCATTCTTTCAATGAGATTTTATGCTGGTTATTGTATTATTATATTAACAAAAGAGTAAGAACAAGTTTTAAAATTAAAATTAATTCAACATTTTATGAGAAAGGGGGGGAGGAGGTGGAACAGACCCATCGCTGGCTCTTTAACATTCTGCGATCTCAAACTTTCTCTTTAAGCCTTCCTCCCCACCCCTAAAATACACAGTCAGGGTGTGGCCTTGGTTAATAAAGTAATAAAAAGAACAATATTAATAGTATAAAAAATTCATGCAAGAGAACTTGGAGTACTTTGTAAATATGAGCTCATTCCTCCTCAGAATATTTGTGTAAAGTAATAACAGAGTAGGGAGAAAGGCAGAGAAGGATAGAGTCAGGAAGATCTAGGTTCCCGTCCAGCCTTTTATATACTTGGGTTATGAGACCTGGGAAAATTACTAAACCTCTCAATGCCCTAGGCAGCTCTCAAAGACTTTAATTTGCAGAAGAATTGAAGATCTTCAAGAGGAAAGGGGGGAATTTCCACTTTGGAAGTTTCCTACCATGATGAAAATACACATCTGGGCCTCCCCCCAATTCATCTTTCCCCCCAAAAACCACACCCCAACCAGAATAAGGAAATTAGGAAAGCCACAGAAACCTCCCAACCCATCCTGCCTCCTTTTTATTGCATTTCCCTGGAAAGCAAGTGATACATAGAAGAGATTATTGTTTTCATAGGCAATTGTCTTTTTTGGTATTATTTTGTATATGGAAATGCTAATGGTTTTTGGAAACTGCTAAGTGCAAAAAATTTTAAATATTCACTTTTAAATTTCTAAGTCCCAAAACAACATCTAGCAAATATATGTATCATTTCTTTCTTAAATAGAAGCCAAACACTCAATAGGCTTTAATGGGGATTAATTAATTAATGAATAGGGGCTGGACTGACTTCTAAGATCCTTTCCACCTTTAGAATTCTAGGATTCCATGTATTTGTCAAATGCACAATATGTATCTATAGAGTTTGATTGTATGAGAAAAACACTCTAAGCGCAGGCCTAAAACTTTAGGAGGAAACAAGCTGCTGACGGCTTACAAATCCAATTTATTTCAAGGCATAGACTCATATCATGTTACTACTAGAAGGACTTTAGAAATAGTCCATCCAGTCTAAGGGACTCAGACTCAAATTGTGTGTTTGTTTTGTTTTTAGCAATCAACTTTTTGAACAACGGCTGCCTAAATATTTGTTTTTCTTCAAAAAGACTCATTAATCCAATTATATGTTCATTTGAACAGGTAGACCAAGGGGCTCTGTAATAGGGGGGGCAGGGAAAAGCTGCCAATAGCCCAAGGACTCTGGATCTAGTCCAACCCCATTATATTATAAATGAGAAAATTAAGACACAAATACATAAAAATGACTTGTCCAAGGTCATATGGAGCCAAAATTGGCATCTAAATCCCTGGACTCAGTTCAGTATTCTTTCTCTAGCACTTTGTTTCCTCTCCAGAGAATGTTCCAAGTTGTTTATTTCCTCCTAAAAATAATTCTTAAAATTGGTTAGCTGCCACCAGATAGATGGTGGTGCCTGGCCTATCATGAGCCAATTGGTTAGCCTTCTCATTCCTGTAAAGAATTAATTCAAAGAATATTTAGCACATAATCAAGTCAACTAGATTTTTCAGTATATAAAAATATCTTTATCAAAATAAGTCATAATAATTAGTAGATCTAATTACTAACATTTACATTACATATGTTGTGGTTTAGGGGTGCTAAGAACCCCAAAATGATAAGGTAAAGGGCATGGGTCTGCCTAGAACGAATTCAACCACTCAAGAATTCAACCATTCACGCTTTCTTTCAGGCAGAGACAAGGTTTATTATGTTGCTAATAGAA
Organism: Pseudochirops corinnae; assembly: GCA_028646515.1. Classification (NCBI taxonomy): domain Eukaryota; kingdom Metazoa; phylum Chordata; class Mammalia; order Diprotodontia; family Pseudocheiridae; genus Pseudochirops; species Pseudochirops corinnae. Next base: position 176,050,323 of record CM053585.1, read on the forward strand.
GTGGGCAGGATTTTAAGAATCTGTACATTTGGTAGGGACAAGACTAACCTTTTTTACAGGGAAAAAGGTTGTGGGAAGATTTGGGTGGGATTAAGGATGAGAAGTAGCCTGTGGTGGTCCAGAGGTAACAGACAATGAAGGGTTGGGCTGAGTAGGGGGAGGGGGTTTACAATGAAAGGACAGTTGAAAGGATTATTGAGTAGGTGGGGATGTGTGGTAAGGTTCAGGAGCTGAGTTATGTTTTTGGGGGGTCCAGGTCATATTTACATGTAAATTGAAAGTATGATACAATTCAAGAAAAACAAAGAAAGACAAACACGTAGGCATAATTTTCTTACTAACTTTCAACTATTAACAGACACTGCTTGATCTAAATACTGACTTGACTTATTCTGATACATGTTTCACTCTTCTTGTCATTGAAAGAGTTCTAAATGCAGAATAGGAAAATCCAAGTATGTCATCACTAGCATTTTGTACTAGCTTCCCAGATATCTGAAGATAGAAGCTTGCAGCTTTTATCTCTAACAACTCCTGCCCTAGTAAAATATATAACCTTTTCTCTTCCTGTTTGCTACATCCTTTCCTTTTCACAATCAGTACAGAAAGGAAAGTGGTTATATGTATGTATTGCATTTCCCCATGACTGTTTTTTTCACCTCCAATCATACAGGATTAATTTTCCTCAACTTGCCTCCTTCCCTGATTAAATTTCTTGCTTTAAAGTCTTATGATGTGAAAAAGCTAATGTGCATCAAACAATAAGTTTTATATGTAGGATGGACAGCAATCTGGTTGCTGAGGGGCAAAGATCTACTTTGATCTTTGGCTCCTTTCATTCTTCTTACCACAGAAAAATCAATTTATATGAACCACTATAAGTATCATTGAGGTAGAAAGGAGATTAAAGGAATTTCTTCACTGTCAGTCAGCTAAGAGCTTAATTTATTTGTAAGCAATAGGAAGAGAAAAGCAGTTCAAAAGCAAGCCCTAAGGATTTTTCTAGATGGCATACTGAGTCTAGTTGACTGGGGTCTGCATCACAAAAGAGCTAAAGAGTTGGCACAGGACTCCCCTTGAAAGAAAGAAGCCACATCAGAACTGAAGACCAGCAGAAGGATGCAGAGATGCCAGATGCAGCAGAGAGCAACTTCTCACCACAGGTGTTCTCTCTATGTATACCCTTTCATATGTGTTTTTTTGGTTACTTGTGTTACTGATGTATGTGCCCTTTCCTCCAATGATGGTGTCATAATCTTTGGGAGAGTATATTTCTGTGTGTATGTGAAGAAGCTTTCTTGTCACTTATTACACTATGTTTTTAGATTAAATAAACTAACGGGTCCACTTGGCCTAGGAAAATCAAACACACTGGCAGGGATTCACAAATTCTGGTTCTGAGAGTGTATACTGGTTCACAAAGTACATCAAACCAGGGGAAATGTTCTCACATTAGGGGGACTCTGGGTGCTACTTGAATACTCCAAATTCATTCTGAAGCCCATGTCTTTGTTTCAGAACTAACATTTCAAAGTACATTTGACATGTGATGTACAGTGGTTTCGCATAGTTACTGACACTCACATCTCTATGCCATGTCCTTTTCGTTCCAAACATGGATAACAATTCCCCTCCTCCAGATTTCTCCCATGTAATTGCTCACTTTTCCTCTCTGTTCTTCCAGAACATCTAAGTACTTATCTACCCATTTTTGACTTGCATAGGTGACACTCTCTAATATTATTTATTCAGGTGTTTCAAGTACAGAAATGTCCTATTTCCCCAAATAGACTGTGAAGTCCTTGAATGTGCCTTCTCCTTCTTGGAGTATCCTCCCCATGAATGGCTTATGTCTACTTTGTGAGATTTCTTACTTCTCTGTTTTATATCTGCCACTCAGAAAATCTGGGAAAATCTTGACACATTTTCCCTCAACAATATGAATTCATAAAATCAAAATCTTATTGAAAGATCAAAGAAAAAAATAGAACCCAACACAGAACCCAGAGAAAATAAATTCTCCAGTGAGTAATCCTCTACCTGAGCTTTATATAGATTCTCAGACCAAATAAAGACGTTTTCTTTTCTCTTTGCTATTCTGAGCACAAGATTGGGCACTGGAAGGGATGTTAGAGATCATTCCTCATTTTACAGAGGAAGAACTAATGTTCATAGAAGGTAAATGACATCGGCAGGTCACTCAGTTAGTAAGTGAAAAAGGCAAGATTCAAACTCAAGGCCTCTGACTTCAAATCCAGTTTTCTCTCCAGTCTCCATCTTGTCAGGTATACTCCCTCTTATATTCCCCCCCCCACCCCTGTTATCTAGTGGGTGGCACCAGTCACTGATTTCAGCCATGGTCAAAATCCTCTACTGAGTCAACCCTTTCTCTGTCATTTGAAAACAGTCTTGGCCAACACAGAAGGTAAAGCTCTCATAGTTGTCCCTGTCTGGCAGGAAACACAGGCTTCCTGTGTTGCAACTGCAGTGATGCAGCCCCAGTCTAGGGTCTTCTCCTGAAGCTATAACCCTTTGCAGCCACCGTTGCTGACCACTAACTTCACCAGAGCTTCACAAAGCAAGACACCGTTACCTTTCAAATTCAAGAAAATCTGTCATCAACTCCAGGTTGAGATACGGTGATGAGAAATCCTGTAGTTCTTTTTCCTTTTGGAACTGGGCATTCTCCAAGCAAAGGAATGTACTCCACATGCAGATGCCAGTAAGGAACCTCGATTCCTTCCTAAGTCTCTCTCTGCTTAAAGACTCTCTCTTAGGCAAATGGGTGATATTATTCAATACTCACCCAGTAGGGGGTGGGTGGGGAAACCTGTGCATTTCTTATGTCCTCCAACATGGCTTTCCTAGTCTAAGACAACATCATTGATTTTGAGAGAAGGGAAAAAAGTCTTAGCACAAGGTAAACTGCAATAAGTGCATTAGTGCAATACGAAGTAAAGCAATGCCATGTTCTCTCTGCATGATCCCTCACCTCCAACCTCACCTCAGCCAAGGACCTCTAGCTACAAGGGACCAGTTCTTGGTCATGGGAGGAAGAGACAGTGGATACATCTGGGGCCATGAAGATTAGTCTTGTGTATTTTGTCTTCCAGCCACTAAATACAATAAAGGAGCCCTTAAATAGGCAGTCCTTTTTTTATTTTTGTATTTTTGTGTGTAGCATCTATGGCACCTCCTCATATGGGTCTATGAGAAAAGCTACCCCAGGTTTGATGGGGTCATCACCTTAGAGTTCCTTGTCTATGCAGCAGTGTGTGATTAAAACACCCGGGATCAATGGTTCTTCCTATCAGAACCAACACCTGCTTTAGTAGTCTGCTCTCAGAATGCCTACCTTTTGTAAATAAGGGAACCAAGTCACGGTTTCATTAATAGATTTTAGAAGTGGAAGGAGTCTTAGAGATGCTCAAGTCCAACGTTTTAGAGATGAAGGAAGCTCACTTCGTTGGAGAAAGCAATTAAGCGGTTTGTCTGGGGGCACAAACCCAGTGAGTGTCTCAGGTAGGATCTGAACCTTTATTTCTTACTAGACCAAATATCCTTTCTTGTCATCAGGATCCAAAGTCATCAAATATTACTTTTATGATAATAAAGTAAAATGCTTTGTGTAGCAATACCTGCTTCCTTCTACCACCGACAGGATCAAAACAATGATACAGGGCAGAGTTCCAACGTCTGCCATTCTCCAGAGATCTGATGGGTGTGAGGTGGCACCTCAGAGTGGTTTTCATTAGTATTTCTCTAATCAATAGTGAGTTAGAGCATTTTTTTTCATATGACTATAGAGAGCCTTAATTTCTTTGTCTGAAAACTGCCTGTGTTATATCCTTTGTCTATTTATCAATTAGGGAATGACTTGTATTTTTATAAATTCGATTCAGTTCTCTATACATTTGAGAAATGAGACCTTGATCAGAGATACTTGTTGCAAAAATTTCTCTCAGTTTTCTGCTTTCCTGTAATTGTGGTTGCATTGGTTTTGTTTGTGCAAAAACTTTTTAATTTTAAATAGTCAAAATTATTTATTTTATATTTTGTAATGCCTTCTATATCTTCTTTGGTCCTAAATTCTTCTCTCATCCATAAATCTGACAGATAAACTATTCCATGCTCTCTTAATTTGCTTATGGTATCATGTTTTATGTGTAAATCATGTACCCATTTTGACCTTACCTTGGTGTCAGCTGTGAGATGTTAAGAGGTTTATCCTGATGCCCCAAGTTGCTGGTCCTCCACTCTGGAAATTATTTTTTATTAACTTTGGATATATTTTGCATTTACTTATCTGTGTACATGTTGTCTCTGATCTTCCAATAGAGTGGAAGCTCCTTGAAGACAGGATCTGTTTCATTCCTTGTCTTTATGCCACCATGGTATGGTGCCTTGGCTCACAACAGAGCTCAAGAAGTAATGCTTGCTGAATGAATGAATGAATGAATGAACAAATGTAGTTGTTGACAACTACAGCAAGGACACCTGAGGCAAGGAAAATTGGTTGAGTACAACAAAGCTCACACGCCCTGATAACACAGTGCAGTCCTGGTGCAGAGCTATTGGCTGCCTTTTTGGAGCATTATGGCTGTAGGGCTAGAAGGGATCTCTCAAGTCCATTCCTTTCATTCTGCAGTTTAGGCAAATGAGGCCCAGAGAAGTTAAGTGACTTGTCTAATAGCACAAAGGCAGCAAGGGGACAGAGTCAGGATTTGAATCCAGGTCTTCTGACTTCAAATCCAGCATTCTTTCCATTGCTCCAGTCTGTGAGGTTTGGTTCCGGACATGTCACTATATCTCTGAGCTCATGTGATCCTGGCTCCTGCATTCTCTCAGACTGGAGACCTGGAATGCACAGATGACTAAGGCAATGATGGATTCATGCTCTATCCTGATTTCAGTCCATGTCTAAGAAAGGAAAAAGCCAACCTTTAATTTTTCCACTGAATCCTACAAAACAGTTCATGTCACCTGGAATCTACTTTTTCTTATCAGCTTCTGATTAAAGGAAGGAAGAAAGAAAGAAAAAATAGAGGAAGAAAGGAAGGCAAGGAAAGAAGAAAAGAGAGTGGGAAGGAAGGAAGAAAGAGAATGAAAGGAAGGGAGGAAGAAAAGGAGAAAGAGAGAAGGAAGGAAAGAAAGAAGGAAGGAAGGAAGGAAAGAAGAAAGGAAGAAAACTACTTGGTGATAGTATGATATGATAGAGAAAACCTGGACCAGGAGTCTAAAGACCTAAGTTTTCATCTGGGCTCTGCTACCTGAGTGAACTTGAGCAAGTCACTTCCTTTCTGAGCCTCAGTTTACATCTATAAAATAAGGGATTGGACAAGATGACCTCCAAGATCCCTTCTTTCCAAGTATAAGATTCTATGGTTCCTTAACCCCCTAAACCCCAGGATTTTCTTCCCGTGGGACCTAGGGTACTTTTCCTGCCCCTGTACATTGTCCTCCCCTACAGACTTGAAAGTTCTTTAGGGCAGAGCCAACATCAGGGCAGCTGGGTGGCACGGTGGATTGAGCCCCTGGGCCTGGAGTCAGGAAGAGCTGAATTCAAATTTGGCCTGAGACACTTATTAGTTTTGTGACCCTGGGCAAGTCACTTAACCCTGTTTGCATCTGTTCTTCATCTGTAAAATGAGCTAGAGAAGGAAAAAGCAAATCATTCCAGCATTTCTGTCAAGAAAACTCTAAATGAGGTCATGAAGAACTGGACACAACTGAGCAACAACAACACCTTCAGGTTTCATTTGCCTCTTGTCTAGCACCTGGGTCTCAATGAATGTTGCTGGGTTAACTGTAAGTGACTTTTCCTTCAGCCCATCTCAACAGGGCCTCAGGCTTAGAATATGAACCATCCTGTAGAGTGAATTTTTACCGTATGTTCCTGCTAGGAATCTGAGCTGAGACTTCCTGGATATGTCAGGCATATTATTCCTTGTGGAGAATTTTTGGGCAGAGGAGGTGGCTTGAAACCCCACCATTCAATTAGCAGGGGACACACACACACACACACACACACACACACACACACCCCTCCCTGGGCAAGCCAAGCAGAATGGAGGTTGAGGATGCTGTTCTTTCAATGATCAGAAAAAGGGAAGCCCACAGCCAGAGGAAAGTTCCCAGGGCCATGACATGTCCTGGACATGAGGCTCCACCGTCTCTAATCCCAAGGGCCCCTTTCCTCCTCCAACATCCTTCCCAGTTCCCCTCAAAGGGTTAAGATGCCTTCTTCTCAGGGGCATACCCATGCCCTCTTTCCTTGCCTGAGGGAACTATTCCCTTTGAGCTCATTTCCTGGCTAACAGGCTATGCCTGGACTAAACACTTCTGGCTGGGCCTGGCCCATGCAGCTGTCTGTCTGTTGTGTGGTGACCTCTGGGGCCCAGATATTCATGGCTTGATGTCCAGCCATCAAAGAACAATGGGACCCGAGAGGTGAAATTCTGACTTCTGGGATGTGACGAGCAAAGATTCCTTGAATCCTCAAATATCTCATCTGTAAAATGAGGGGCTAAGACAAGGTGATTTGGCAGAAAGAGTACTAGATTTGGAATCAAAGGAACAGGTTCCTCCCTCACTCTCTGTGTGGCCTTGTGCAAGTGACTTAATTTTTCTGGTCCTCAGTTTACTCATGTATAAAATGAGAGGGCTAGGCTAGATGATTTGGGAGACAGCATAGCAAAGTAAAAAGTTTATTAGATTTGGAATTTGAGAACCAGGGCTCAAATTTTGGCTTGATTTTCTACCAAAGTGACCATTAGCAGGTTACCTAGACCTTCCTTTCCTCATGTATAAAACAAAAGGATTGGACTAGCTGAACCCTAGCTCCCTCCAGGCTGTAAATCAATGATCTTATAATCTCTATGGTCCGTCCTAGCACTAACATAGAGTTCCATAATCTTATGATCCTTCTCGTCAGTCAATCAGTCTGCATTTGCTGCTTTCTAGTGAAAACCAGGGAATTCTCATTCCTAACACCTGTGGGCCAATCCAGGGTCAAATTACTGCTCTTGTAAGGGGGAGATGAGGATCAGGGAAGCAAGTTTTGGGAAGGCACTTAGGACTTCATTTTACAGATGAGGAAACTGAGGCTCAGGGAAGTCACAAAGGGAATGAGCATCAAAGACAGGATGTGCTCTCAGGGCCTCTCTGAGCCACAGACGGCCCTCTGCATTGTGTCATACCAGTTCCCCACTTACAGATTCCGAGAATTTCATTTCTGAAAGTACAGCAGCTCATTCAACCCCCTCATGTGACAAAAGAGGAAATGGATTCCCCAACAGGTGCCTGGACGTGCTCAAGGTCACCCAGAGAGTGTCAGAGCTCGATGTGCTCATAGTTTTCCTTCTCCACTAAGGTGAATACAGAGTAGCAGAGTCCTCGCCTCCCACTCAGGCTGATGACTCACCTATGGGGTAGGAACTAGGGATCCCCCCTCCCCCACCTGAGACTGCAGAGGCCTCTGGATCTGCTATTACAGAGGATGTGCTGTAGAGAAAGTAGAGCCTAGGGAGACAGTACATGAGTCACAAGAATGAGTCAGAGCCCCAATTCAGCTGACTTTCAGGGGTTCTGAGAGTTGTCTGTATGATAAGAAGTAACTATGGCCCTCCTCCAGCTGGATAGCCTTACATCATGTCTCTCCATGTGACCCAAACTGGCTTGTTCCACAAGTTCTAAGGTTGTTGGGGTTTTTTCCCTTTAAGGGGTAAAGCTTCATGTCTGAGAACAAATTCATTCATTCATTCCTTTATTCATTCATTTGTCGATTCATTCATTCATAGAATTATAAGATCATAGCTCTAGAACTGACCAGAGCCATAGAGAAAATTGAGGAGCAGAGGGAGAGGTTAAACTACTTGCCCATACACTAATTAGCAGGGCTAGGATTGAACTGAGGTCTCCTGACTCGGATTCGGCAAGGATGTGTGCCACTTCACCATTCTCCTCATTCATTCATTCAACAATCACTACTGCATACTGTAATTAACTATGGTAGATGCCGAGCAAGGTAGGCAATACAGAAACAAATAAGCTTGGCCCCTGTCCTTAGTGATCAAATAAGGAAAATAAGACACAGACATGCATAATTGTACTATAAACTATAATAGAGCATGTATTATAATAAGGATTGTCATTTATCCCCCTGAAAGAGTGTCCCCTTTGGAGGAGAGGAATGAGGAGACAGGCTAAAGTAACATAATTCACCAAAGGCAAAGGTGGACATGGAGGCCAAAATTCTGAGATTTCTGGCCTTAGGAACTCGCTCTTATTTACTCACTTACTGGCATCTATCACATCACCCAACTGCTCTTCTATGGGTCGGGTGTATGGATTAAGCCTTAACCTATTACATCGTTGATGGGGCTGGAGATTGGGTGTAAACTTTTTTGGAGAGCTGAGTGGCAGATATAGTAAGGCTTATGAAACTGATCAGATGCTTTGGCCACGCTCTCTCTTACTATATACTGAGGAAGTTATTAAAAGAGAAAAAGGACCTATCAGTACAAAAATATTCATAGCTATTTTGTTCATAATACCGAAAAGCTGAAAATGACCTACATGTTGAGTATCTGGGGAACAAATGACTAAACTTAAAATATGCCAAAGAAATGGAATGCTTCTGAGCTTCCAAAATAAAAAAGGCAAATATGAATGTTGTGTGAGAGCCTCTCCCAGGACATAATAGGCCTCACCGTACTTTGAGGGGTTTCTCACTTCTCTGGCTCACTGGCCCAGCTAGAAAATCTGGAAACTTTATTACATGATAACACCAAGTGTACTGTCACCGGCTCCTCTTGCAAGCACACAATTCACAAAGCTCAAAGAAGAAACAGATTACGTACAGGTATAACAGTGGTGGCCATCCCATGGAGCATGTGAGGGGATAGGCCTGGGCTCTAGCCACTTCTGGTGTCGTCTGTTATAGCTGGAATACTTCCTATGGGATGTGGAATATACACTCTGGTCTCTTCCAGGGACACATTCGCTCAGTGCTGAAGTATGTGGCACTGTGGGGATAATGTACCAAGTCTATCCTACTCATGTTCAATGGGATGGCTTTAACAGAGATCAAAGGATATGAGTCTTTCTTGTTTGAAAAAGCATAAACTTAAAACCAGGAAACAATATTGTACTCCAAACCCTTAGCCTTTAATAAAACAGAACCAAATGAACTGGCAAACGATAAATAAGCAAAGGATGGGGAAAAGACCATTTATTAAGTGTCTGCCATGTGCCAGGCACTGTACTAACCACTTTAAAAATATCTCATTTGATCATCATGAAAACCCTGGGTGCTATTATGATCCCCACTTTATAGTTGAGAAAATTGAGGCAGAGAGAGGTTTAGTGACTTGCCAAAGGTCAGACTGCTAGGAAGTATCTTGAGAAATATTTGAACTCAGGTCTTCCTGACCTCAGGCCCTGTGCTATATCTGTTGTGCCACTTATTTGACAAAGAAAACACCCTTTACAGAGCTGCCTGAATTTATGCTACTTTTGACCCTGTTTTACTTTCTTCCTATTCTTTCTTCCCTTCTATTTTAAAAAACATACTTGCATTTCACCTGTGGACAGTTACATTTTTATTGATTTTACTCCATTGATTTCTCCTCCCAGAGATCCTTCCCTATTTCCTTGTGTGTCTCATAGTAATCGTTAATTAGAGCACCATAATATTCCATTACATTATTATTTGGGGGGTGGGGGAGGCAGGGAAGTCCAGACCTATGATTTTATTGGTAGAAAGAACTCCTAATAAGGAAACTCTTTTCTACCAATGCAGATCAAACTCAGCTGTGCAACTAAGAGCCTTTGAGAGTTGCCTAGGCCCTAGGGGCACTAAAAAATAAGTGACATAAGTGTCACACAGTCAGAAAGCATCAGAGGCAGGAGTATTAGAGCTGGGTCATCCTGCCACCAAGGCTGTATCTCTATCCACACTACCGTCCACATGGTATCTTAATGTACCATTATTTATTCAGTTCTTCCCTGGCTGTTGGACACATACTGCTTTTTGTTTGGTTGAGACTGGATCTCCCTAACTTGACTATATTAGAAGTGCAGCGGCTCCTCATGGGTTGATCCTATGATTTGTTTTTACAAATGGGATTAGTCCATCCCCCCCTAGACAGCCTGGTGCTAAGTGTAGGGGATACAAATACAAATAGAAAGGATAGACCCTGCCCTCAAGGAGCTTACACTCTAATGGGAGAACAACACATAAAAGGAACCGGGAGGAAGATTCCTGTGTGGGAGGTAACATGGTGGACAAGTCTGGAAAGTCAGAAGCACAGTCAGGAGGGGATATAGAGATATGAAGATAGAGATACGGAGATAATGAACTTGGATTTGAATTCCCACTCTGTTCTTCTGTCACCTGTGTGACACTGAGTAAGTCACTGGACCTTTTTGGCCCTTAGTTTCTTCATCTGAAAAAATGAGAAGGGTTGAACTAGATTACTTCCAAGATCTTTTGTAGTTGCAAATCTACGATCTGTGATTTTTCAACCTCAACTACTGAGAACTATTCTATTTTTGGCTCTAATTCAAAGGTTCTTGCCAACAGGCTGGTGATTGGGGGAGGGGGGAGGAGGAGAAAACACGAACCAGTTATAGAACATGCAGTTTTATTCCCACACAGAAAAGGGAATTTACAAGCAATAAAAATCACAGAATAATTAGAAGAGAATCAACGAACTATCACTACTAGTACAACTGATTTAGAAGCTAATATTCGAGACTTGTTGAGGACATTTGCAAAGAGCTTCTTTCCAAGGGATGCTGATTAGTCATTTTTTATTTCACCTTCATCGAGAGCAGTCTAGTCAACCTCAAGCGGGCTCTTTCTTGTGACTGATCTCTCATTTTCTACAGGCAACTCTTTCCCCTTCAGCCTGTTTGCTTCAGCTGCTGTTACCACAACTGCTCCCATAGGTGCTCTCCTTCTGTTGAGGTATCCAAGAAGGGGAAGATACCAGTTGCTTTCCAAGATTTCTCACAAGGCTCTGTATTATTAAAAGAAATGGCACAAATAGAAAGTGGCCCTATTCCAGACACAGGTTTGCCTGGGAGGCCATGTTGTTGTTCAGTCATGTCCAACTCATCATGACCCTGTTTGGGGCTTTCTTGGTAAAGATATTGGAGTGGTCTTCCTTGTTTAGCTCATTTTACATATGAGGAAACTGGAGCAGACAGGGTTTGTGACTTGGCCAGGATCACCCAGCTAGTAAGTGTCTGAAGCCAGATTTGAACTCAAGAAGATGAGTCTTCCTGACTCCTGACCCATCATTCTATCCACTCTACCACTTAGCTGCCCCAGGAGGCCATGAGCTCATGGCTTATGGTTCGATGGGGACAAAGTGGTTTCCTCACATGACCCATTGGACATTTCAGGGATTTCTCCTTGAGCTTCAAAACCAAAAGGAATAGCAGCCTGTGGAATGTGGACTGTTCCCTAATATATCCATAAAGTTCAGACTTAGCAGCCAATTAAAAGACTTTTCTAGCACCATAGAAATGGCTGTAGACATAATCTTGCCATCACTTATAAGTGTTCTCCTCCATTTTGCTGAATTGTGAAATTCCTTTATCCAATCACATACTTTTATCCTTCCATCTTAATCCTTGCCTTACCTGTTCTTTATCCTCACTGTGACCTCTTACATCCCTTAATTTTGACCAGGTTATCATTATTTCACTGGCCACACTCTCTCCTTCTTTCCCCTTGGTGACTGAGTTCAAGTTGATATGGTATGATATATCAAGTCCTCTATACTCAACTCCTTTGCCCCTTTATGCTATGGCTGATCATATCTTACCAAGCCCCAGACTTGGATTACACCCACCATTCACTGCCTGCTCGTGTACTATTGAATGGAGCTATAGAAAATCGTGAAACCATATTGATAGGATCCACAATAAATTTGTTACATAATCTGAGCTGGGTCTTCTCTGTAGTAAGGCAATCTGTTGAAAATTCCCTAATCAATCCACTATCCTACTTACCACAACAGCTATTCCAAGCCTTTTCATTCCTCCCCAACCCTTCCATGGCAATCCCATCCCTACCCACCCACTCAGCTAAGGACCTTGCTTCAAACCTCACTGAAAAAAACTTGAGGCCATCTAAGAGCACCCTTTTCTCCCTCCTCTTTATCTCATGTCAATCAAATGTCTTTCCCCACTAAATCCTTTCAAGAGGTGTCCTTTTTCCTTGACCAGGCAAACTGTTCTCAATAAACCTTTGAATCCTCTCTCTGTTCTAACAGATTGCCCCTTTTATTATATTACCCTTTTACTAGTCTTAAATCTTTCTCTGTCTACTCCCTGATGTCTACAAATATAGCTTTGTCCTCAAAAAACCCTTAGTGGATTTGACCATCCCTGGGAGCTATCAGTCTATATTTCTCCTTCCTTTTGTGACTAAACTCCTTGAGAAAACCATCTAAAATAAGAGTCTCTACTTCCTTTCCTTGAATTCTCTTCTAAACCCTTTGCAGTCTGGCTTCTGATCTCATCATTCAACTGAAACTACTCTCTCCAAAGTTACCCATGTTCTCTAAGTTGCTAATCTAATGGTCTTTTATTAATCATCACCTTTTTGACTTCTCTCCAGTCTTTGACACTGTCAATCACCTTCTTCTCCTTGATATTCTCTGCTCTCTAGGTTTTCATGATACTGCTCTCTCTTGGTTCTCCTCCTACCTGCCAACTCCTCCTCAGTCTCTTTTAGATCTTCTTTCAGGTCACTCCCACTAACCATAGATATTCCCCCAAGAGTCTGTCCTTGGCCTTTTCCTCTTTTCCCTCTGTACTATTTCACCCTATAGGTATTGAGAGAGGACAAGAGCCTCTGGTGTTAGGGCTTGCTGAGTCCTTTTCAGGGCTGCTCATTCACCTTTGTTGTCCACCTCTTACCCAATTCTCACCTGTGACTCCAAAAAGCTGTAGCAGGTATGGCAGCCACACCCTAGTAAAACCATTGCAGTAGACAGACTAAATCAGGCTGAGGGTAACCAACAGGCCTGAAACCCGCTGGTGAGTTAGGGGTTGTCTATCCCAAACACGTGAAAACTTCCCCTGACAGAATGGGAAAATAAGAACAATTTGTTCCAACAGCCATGAAAGCAGCTGAAGCAGGTGCTGTGGAGTGCTTTGAGCAGGGGTAGGGAACCTGATCCTTGAGGCCACATATGGCCCTCAAGCGTGGCCCTTTGATTGAATCCAAACTTCCCAGAACAAATTCCCTTAATAAAAGAATTGGTTCTGCAAGATTTATACTCAGTTAAAAGGCTGCACCCAAGGACCTAGAACAGTGATTCTCAAACTTCCTAATGCTGCGACCCTTTAATACAGTTCCTTATGTTGTGGTGACCCCCAACCATAAAATTATTTTCGTTGCTACTTCATAACTGTAATTTTGCTACTGTTACAAATCATAATGTAAATATCTGATATGCAGGATGTATTTAAATTGAACATAACCCACAGGTTGAGAACCGCTGACCTAGAAGGTCACATGTGACCTTGAGACTACAGGTTCTCCACCCTTGGCTTAGCATTTAGTCAGACATGGAAGACACTAAGGTCACCCAGTGCATCCTGGGTCATTGCTAGTTATTTTGTCTTTTGTTTTGCCACTAGACTTCAATGATCCTAGAAGAGAGAGTGAGGCTGATGACTTTTTGCAACTCTACCTCACTGGATTTACAATTCACCCATGAGTCAAGACATCACCTGTGATGCCACTAGTCCTCTTCAAGAACAAAGGACAAACAACAATTTTGTATGATAATTTCATCAGCTCCTATAGGTTTAATTATTATCTCTATGCTGATGATTCTGAAATCTACTTAACAAGCCCTAAGCTCTTGCTGACCTCCAGTATCACATCTCCAACTGCTTCATATTGGACTTAGCAAACTGGACAGCCATCAGAAACCTCAAACTCAATACGTCCGAAAGAGAACTTCTTCTCTTTAACACCAAATTCTCCCTCTTCCATACTTTCCCTATTATTGTAGAGGGCAACACCATCCTCCCGGTCATTCAGGCTCACAACTGAGGCTCATCCTCCACTCCTCACTTGCACTCACCCCATATATCCAATCTGTTACCAAATCCTGTTGTTTCTATCTTCACAACCTCTCTAATACACATCTATTTCTCACTACTCATACTGACACCTAGCTCAAGCTCTTATCTGCTCTCATCTGAACTATTGCAATAGCCTCCTGATCGATCTCCCTGCCTCCCACACCTCCCTGCCCTAAGCCATCTTCTATTCAGCTGCCAAAGTGCAGGATTGTTCATGTAACCCTCAACTACTCAATACACTTCCGTGACTCCCTGTTACTTTCAAAATCAAATATAAAATCCTCTGGTTAGTTTTTAAAGTCCTTCACAACCTGACCTATTCCTACTTTTCCCATCTTCTTATACTTTACTTCCTTTCACATATTCTACAATTCAGTAGCACTGGTCTTCTTGCTGTTCTTTATATATAACACCCCATCTCCTGACACTGTGCCTTTTTACTGGTGCTCCCCCAACTTGATTTGCAAGTGAATTGGATTTAAGTGAAGTGGAGCAGCACAAAGTCATCAGCCTCACTCTTTCCTCCAGAGTCACAGGAATCCAGTGGCAAGACAAAAGTCATGACAACTGGCTGTGATCCAGGATCCCACTGGATCAGTGGATGACTTTGGCCTTTTTAAACTAAACTCTTCTCCAGGTCTCAGTTTGTCTGAGGTAACGCCTATTCAGTGATTAAGAACTAGGTAAAAATTGAGACAAAATATGGTCTAATTTGCCATAACAAAAGAATCAGTCTGGGAGGGGGAGATCCTCAGAGTTTCTGGCCAGAATAGAAAACAATTGCTAGTTACACTCACTCTGAGTCATCAGAATCCAAGCCTGGGGTAAGACCCCGTGTCTAGAATGGTCTCCCTCCTCATCTCTGCCTTCTGGCTTCCCTAAACTATACGGTAGATTAGGTATTATGCCTAGTGGAAGGAGGAAAGGAAATATGCATTTACTATTAAGCGCCCATTTTGTGCCAGGCACTGAACTAAGTGTTTTGCAGATATAAGGTCATTTGATCCTCACAACAGCCTTGTGAGGTAGATTCTATTATTATCATCCTTAATTTGCAGTTGAAGAAGCAGAAAGCTAAGTAGCAGAGGTTAAGTGACTTGTCCAGAGCCACATAGCTAGTAAACATCTGAGGTCAAATTTGAATTCAGGTCTTCCTGACTCCAGGCTCAGCATTCTATGCACTACACCACTCACTGCATATTGAATGGGGAAATTGAGGCTCAGGCAGAATGAGTGACTTGTCCAATTTTTGTGGATGGAAGCACCAGGATTTGGACATAGGGTCAGTATTTCTTCCACATTGACTCGTAAAGTGATATGTTATTTATGACTTTGCAGTAATGTTACATTTTGGAAAGCAACATTTATAAAATTATTGAAATCATTTCTATATATAGGTATAGTATAAAATATTTAGAGACCAGTTAGATTTTTCACTAATAGAAATGCTCAGCAAAACCTAGTCATTTTATTGCTGATAGATGTGAATAATAAACATAGGCTTTAAAACAAAAGATCTAAGCCAAAATTTGATAGCTTTAGCTATTCCTTTTGTCCCTTGCTCCAGATTAATTTGCATGTATTATAGATATTTAAAAGGAGACTCAAGGCTCTAGCCTAGCAGACCTATCTTGCAGTATTGTTAGAAGGGGTCCCCAGTATTTCCTGAGGCGGCAGGGCCTGACAATCAAGAATTTTATTTGAGTTCAGAGGAATTTTATGACTTCAGGTCAGATAGCTGGTGGGGATCTGGGATTGTAAATGAGAACAGAGTTAACAACTCTCCATTGAAGAAGAGGGATTTATCTGCAGCTAGACTCTAGCAAATGGTAGCAGAGAGCAGCAGATAGCCCAAAGTGGCTGCAATAGTCAAAGACTGGCAGATGGCAATAGAAAGCTGCTCAGGGAACAATATAATCAGAGACCAGTGGAAATTCGCAATGAGGGATAAAGATACAATTCCTAGCAGGGGATCAACATCAGTGGCATGATGACATTAATAGAAGACAGCATTAGTGGGGTAATTTGCCCCAGATACACATGTGCCCTGACCATACTTATCCCTACATATCCACCTTCCATTTGTGTGCCCAGATCACACATTTCCTTTAAGTGAGTACCTTCCTTTGTCATGTGTAGCCTTTGCACTGCAAACTTCCCCCTTGGCAGTGAGGTAACATGGGAGAGTATACCGCTATGGGTATCAAGGAATCTTTTCGTGTCATTTTCTTTGCTATGATGTTCGATTGCATGCCCTTTGCTTTGAACTGATTCTGGTTGTCTTAGTAAAAGTAAACATATGGAAAGAGGATGCTAACCCTCATCTGCAATATGCCTCAAATTCAGGAATGCCCAATGTCCCTTTCTCAAACAGTGTTAACATCACTGGTTTTCTTCCCAAAATAAGGTTTTCTTTCACAGAAAGCCATTGTTGCTGAACAACTCTGCTGTCTACTGGAAAGACATTATCCCTCACATGAAAGTTGCCAACATGAGGACATTTTTGAGAATGTCAAGCAGTCATTGACTCCTGCATCTGTGTTAGAAAGTAAGCCACTTTTTCTTAGCAGTGACACTTACGGTGGTGCAGTTGTGCTTAGCGACAAAATGTCAGATGGAGCTGATGTGTCAGCTATTCAAGAACAATGTGATCTGTAGAGCAGAGCAGCACACCAACTGATAAACTGACACAGAAAACACGGCTGAGTATGTAGGAGTGGAGAAATTTCTGGCTATCTTTATGATTGTGCCTTTAGAATTTGTACTACTCACAAGCCTTTTATGTGGCTCCTTTTTAAAGGATAAGAATGCGTCCTTCAATATTACCATTTATGGTGTGTTGAGGTCTTTCATTCAATAATTCTAAAGACGTATTTGAAATAGCGACATAAAATGTTGTTGGCTTGTTGCCATCTGCCAAGATAGATTTCAAATTATGTTGCACCGTGTCCACTAGAAGTTTTTATGTTGGAAGATCTCACTGATCCACTCCTTCCTAAGTAAATTCTATTATTAATTGTGAAAGATAGAGTGTCAGGTAGGGAGTCAGAAAGACTCCTCTTCCTGAGTTCAAATCCAGCCCCAGACACCTACTAGCTGTATGAATGAACCTGGGCAAGTCACTTTACCCCTTTTGCTTCAATTTTCTTATCTGTAAAATGAACTGGAGAAGGAAGTGGCAACCCATTCCAGTATCTTTGCCAAGAAAACCCCAAATGGGGTGACAAAGAATCAGACATGACTGAAAGACGATTAAAAAAAAATTAGATTGGGGTGGGGGGGAGCCAGCAGAGAAATTGCCTTAGGAAATCAAACCATTCATTAATTGTCCACATTAGTTATCTGCTGGTAAATGTCTGGGGAAATCACGTTGTTATTCCAGAAGAAACAATACAGGCAGCACATCCGGGAATTATTCTCATGGAAGCATTGGCTAGAAGCTATATCTAGTAGTCTGAAGTGGATTCTACTTTTGACAAGAGTCTAAGGAAGTGTCAGATGGTTTATTCAGCACAACCTGCCAAAGGCATATAGTTTTCTGTGACCTTTTTAGTCATGGGTATATATTAATTTTGCAACACTGTCTCAAAGAAAAAATTTTTTGATTGTGGTAATCTCCTTAAAAAGAATGAAACCTCTGCAGCAATAATGATAGTTTTTGCTTAGTTATTTGCAACACATGGATTTCTGGACAATGTAATTTATGACAAAAGGTCTGCTTTTATATCAGTTAAGGTCAAGGAATTTGTGGAAAGGAATATTTTGACTAGTTGCTCTTGAGCCTTATCTCAAACAAATGGCCAGAGTGGGTTGAAAGAATGGTACAGACTACTTTTTCTTAAATTTAATTTCTAATTTTTTTACAAGCATCTGTCATCTCTCCCTTGCATTCCTCTGTCACCATTGAACAATATAAAAAGAAAAAGAAAACCCATATAGCAAATGTGCAGAGTCCAGTGAAAAAAATCCCCACATTAAGTTCACCACCTCTCTGGCAGGAGATGGGTAGCATTGTTCATCTTTGATCTTCTAGAATAAAAATTTATCATCGCATTGATCACAGTTCTAAAATCTTTCAGAGTTGTTTTCCCTTATATTATTGACATTCTATATATTGTTCTCCTTGTTCTAATCACTTCACTATGTATCAGTTCTTTGAGATCTTATCAGTTTCCTCTGAGATCATCCATTTCATCATTTCTTATGGCACAATAAATACTATTCCATTACATTCATATGCCATAATTTGTTCATCCATTCCCAATTGGTGGGCAGTTTGTTAGTTTTCAGTTTTTTGCTACTATGACGAGAGTTGCTATAAATATTTTTCAATATGTCCTCTTTCTCTTTCTTTAATCTCTTCGGGGTATAGGCCTAGTAGTGGTACTGCTGGGTCAAAGCGTATGGACAGTGTGATGACTTTGGGGCAGAATTCCAAACTGCTTTCCAGAATGGCTGAAACAATTCACAGTTCCATCAGAAGCACATTAGCATTTAGCCTTCCAATATTCCTCATTTTCTTCTTCTGTCAATTGTCTTTGATGGGTGCATGGTAGGATCTCAGAGTTGTTTTAATTTAAATTTCTCTAATTATTAGTGATTTGGAGCATTTTTTAATATGGCCCTTGATAGCATGAGTTCCTTAATGTACAGACTTACTAAAGATGCCCTGAAATGAACTGTTAAAAGATTGGTCAAGACTTGCCACTCACTGCTCAGCATGTCAGTCCGTGTTCAAGGAGCCAGTCTTGCTGAATTATCAGTGGGGTGACATGCCGAGGCTTGCTCTGACAGTCTTTCCCCAACTCAGGGGATCACTTAGAGAATGAATGAGAACACATTCTGGACACTCCTCTTTTTGTATCTACTGTTCACTCATTTTTGCTATGTCAGTCTTGGTTAGGAATTTTAGGTCTTAACTAAGTTAGGTTCCTACCATGATAAATGAGATTATAAATGCTTTGTCTCAGAAGGCCTAGAGTGCAGATAGGCCCATGCAGCATTGCCAACTTGATGAGTTGGCTAACTGTAAAAGTATTCCATTCAGGGACAGCTAGGTGGTGCAGTGAATAGAGCACTGTCCCTGGAGTCTGAAGGATCTGAGTTCAAATCTGACCTCAGACACTTAACACTTATATCCATGTGACCTTGGGCAAGTCACTTAACCCCAATTGCCCTCCTCCCACCAAAAAGCAAAAAAAAAGAGTATTCCATTCCTTGGGGTGACTTGTGTGGAATCAGGGTGCTAGGCCTATCTTATTCTGTTGTACTTCTAGAAAATATAGGGAAAGGCCTATAGGCAAACTAAACATTGTTACCCTGAAAGAGAAAATTTCTTTTCTATGGCAAAGTGTCCTGTTTCTAAACAGAACACTGGAAAATATCTGCTGAGCTCCCAGGTCTCAAAATATTCAGATCACAATTTGATCACTTTGTACCTCCCTCTTTCAGAATTGTACTATGCTGCCATGGTCATTCAATTCTATACCACCCTCAGTCTTTCCTGTGTCTTCTCAATTCTGTTGTAAGACTATAAATTGGTTGATTATATTCTGCTTAGACAGAGAACATGTATATGACCCTTGTTTGCATGTCCACAGTTCTTGCCTTGTGGCCAGAAGTAATAAAAAATTGCCTTAGCTAAGCCAGTAGGGAAAAAAGAACAATACTGACTGAGTCAGTCCTTCAGCACTTGGCAACAGTGGGACCTTTAGAAGCATGTTCTGCTCGAGCTATTTGTAAGTGATTTTTTTGTTATGTCTTCTATTTCTCAACAGATCGTAAAGTGAAAAAAAGCAATAATTCTGCAATACTTAAAGTGAAAGAAACTGGAATTTCTATCCTTCCTCGTACACCATAGAGATGGCCTCCAAAAAAAAGCATATACATTTGCTGATTATAAGGAAGGCCTTGGGTAGACTTTATAGATTTATGATGAAACATGAAGTTCCACAAAATAGGCAAGCTTCAATGGGCTGTAATCAAGTAGTTGGAAGAAATACTCATAACAATAAGAACACATATCTACTGGAGCTTTGTGGTTGAGGAGGGCAGCAACGAGGGTGAAGGGAT
>CM053585.1:176070609-176134564 GCA_028646515.1 Pseudochirops corinnae
AAGGAAAGAAAAAAGGTAGGAAGAATTTTTTTTTGGTTTTTTTTTTTTTTTAGAGGGGGAAGGCAGAGCAACTGGGGTTAACTGAATTGCCCAAGGTCACACAGCTAGTACTTGTCAAGTGTCTGATGTTAGATTTGAACTCAGGTTCTCCTGACTCCAGGGCTGGTGCTCTATTCACTGCACCTCCTAACTGTCCCTAGGAAGGAAATTTAAAAGAACCCTAGCTTGGGTAATCTCTCAAAAAAAAAAAAATACACACAAAAAAACCCCAACCCACTTCCTTTGAGGCAAAAGAAGCTCCCCAGCAGATGGCAATAGCAGCTCAATGAAAAAGCAGCCCAGCAGCTAAAGACAGCAGCCACTCTGGCGGGGAACCAGGAAATGGCAGCTTCAGAAGTACAGTAAAATTGGAGCAAAGCTCATGTCATGGCCCACGGTGTCTCTCTTTGAGGAGAGCCTGGGCTGCTTACTTCCAGCAGAATTCTGATGATGTGGAAGGGGAAGTGCCTTGGAGAGGCTGTTGAGCACACATTGATATTCTGTATCAGGTTCCCTTGGGCTTGAGCATGAATGCTGAGCTGGCTTGGGAAACCCAGGTTATATCCTGATTCTGAGATTCCTATGGTTTATACTCCCAAGGTTGCCATGGTCTCATACCAGATGCCAGCAAGCTAAGGAATTGCCAAATGAAGCCAAAAGTCAGTAAGACAAAAGACAAAGTAGATGAAACTGATTAGCTTTTTGGAATGCCTCCATGGCAAGCCAAAGAGGCTCCTCTTCAATCCATGATGAGTTGACCTGAGCCAGTTGCAGAATGTCTATGCATACTACACTGTCTCTTCTCGGTACTCTCTTTCCCCATCAACACCCGTGCTCCCTAAAGCAGGCTTCCCAGGTTCTCCACATGGACCTCTCTGCACATGGGCCAGATCCCTTTGATATATGAAATTAAACCAGAGAGCTATGGAAGGTTGCCTTTGGGATGCTATTCTAGTAGCATGAGTTTTCCAAGGAGCGTCCCTACGCCAATTGGCAGTGTTGGAAGCTATGGGAGATGATGCCCCATTTTGCCTCTGGGAAATCTTTCCTTCTAATTTACCTTATTATTATTTGTAATTAAATATTTTTTGCTTTGAATTCATTTGTTATCTTACTTTATCTGGTGATATCCAATGGAAATAAGGGGCTTTGAATAAATAATGGGCTCTGAGTCATTAACCTGGGAGTAGCTTTCAGGGGTCCACAGACCATGAAGTTAGCCAGAAAATGGCAAGCTGTAATCATGTCTTTAGAGGGAACACCAGTAATAATGAGAACATGTCTACTAGAGCTTGGCAGCAACATGAGTGAAGGGACAGGGTAGCTAGGCTAGAGTTAACTAAGTGGGAGGGAGAGTTCTAGATGTGCAGAGGGATCACTGTGACATAATTTTGCATTTTATTTACTGTGAGTTCCTGTTAGTATGCTGTTCTCTTTAGGTTTCCATAGTTGGCCACAGCGGTCTCTAGGAATTTACTTTGAGCTGGGTGCTTTGGTGATAATAAAAGGATTGTGTCAGGTGAAGAATCCCTCTTCACTTGCTTGTTAGTTGATATTTAACCATAACATACTTCTAGGTCCAGACACCATTTAGGCCCACTTATGCCAATAACCCTTCACTAAGTTCCCCCTCCAATGTCTTTTTGTGGCATGTATGTGCCCTTGGGTTTTCAAAGGCTATGGAAGCAGAGTGCAGCTAGAAAGCAGGGACTACTCTAAGTCTGGAGACGCTCCTTTACAGAGGGTCGGCCAGTAGATGGCTAACTGGGGGGAGAAGGAGGGGCATAGCACTTCTTGGAGAGAGAGATGAGATTGCAAGGCTTCTTTTTTTATTTTCTGTCTTTATTAATTTGTTTGTTTACTTTTAGTTTACAAGATTCAGTTCCACAATCCCTTGAGTTCCAAATTTTCTCCCCCTCCCAGATTGCCAGGCTTCTTAAACTTTTCCCACTTCCAACCCCTTTTCCAGTTTAGGCAGCTATTGGTGTTGCATGGCCTGAGGGCATGTGCAGTGCAAAGTGCACATGCTGTGTGTTCAGAACCAGGGCTGCAGTGAAGTTGCCGATGCAACACAGGCAAGTGCTGCCGGAAATACCTGGGATTCATTACATGTTTGATTTTTAATTAATTTTTGGTCATTGTGCATTCAGAAACCTTTCACTGCTGCCAAATTTTTCTGTCAAGACCCACAGTTTAAAAGGCACTGGAAAGAATGTTCTCTTATGATGAAGTCTTTCATAAATGTGAGTTCTTATGAAGACTATATTAAGATCTAAAAAGATTGCAATCTGTAATAGTGAATAGAGTATCCATAGCTACTAAAATTGAAGTGAGTCAATTTGTCAGTCAGCTAAGGTTTATTAAGTAGCTATGCGCCAGACACTGTGCTAGACCCAGGGAGAAACAAAGAATAGCAAGAAAGAGTCCCTGATCTCAAAGAGCTCATCCTCAAATTGGGGAGGTGGGACACCTTGCAAACAAGTGTGTACAAAGAAGATCTATACAGAATAAGCTGGGGTCAGCCTGAGATGGAAGGCACTAAGATTAAGCAGGACTGGGAAAGGCTCCTTGCAGAAGGTGGGAATTTAGCTGAAACTTGAGGGAAACCAGGGAAGCCAGGAGGTGAAGGAGAGGGAGCAGAGTGTTCCAGGCATGGGGGACGATGAGTGAAAATGCTTGGGGTCAGGAGACGGAAGGGGGAAAGGAACAAGCACTTATTAGGCACCTATTATGTGCCAGGCACGATAAGGAGTGCTTTACAAATATCTCATTTCATCCTCACAACAACGGAGAGCTTTGTGTGAGGAGCAGCAACCAAGGCCCAGTGCCAGGGGATTACAGAGCGTGTGGAGGTGTCAGGTCTAAGGATCCAGCTAATGAAGGGCTTAAAAGTCCAGACGGGGCTTTATACTTGATCCTAAGGGTCATATGGAGCCACGAGAGTGTACTGGATTGGGGTTGGGGAGCAGTGTGTGGCATGCTCAGGCCTGTGCTTTAGGAAAATACTTGGACAACTCAGTGGCAGATGACTGGACCACCAGGCTCCTGCAGTAGTAAAGAAATGAAGCGATAAGGGCTGATACCAGGGTGTTAGTGGTGTCAGAGAAGAGAAAGGCAAACATTGGAAAAAGTGCTGCAAAAGTAGAATTGACAGGATTTCGCAACTAATTGGATACAGGGAGTGAGAGAAAGTGAGAAGCTGAGAATTACACCTAGATCCCTGATCTGTATTGAATACTATATTGAACAATATTATACCAGTAACACTGAGCTTCCCAGGGACCAGATCTCTGCAAAGTCTGCACTTGCCATACCTTTTGCCCAATCTACATTAAAAAAATTAGAAACTTGATGCTCTCTCTTTTTCTAAAAAAATTGCTGTCATTTCCTAAAGACATTCCTTATTTCCTCTCCAGCAGAACCTTCCCTCATATCAAAGAAATAAAATAAAGCTGTACATTAGTCATGTCTGAAAACGTATGCCTCACTCCATACTTATCACCCACCACCTCTCTAACGAGAGAGAGGAAGGACGCATCATTGTCAACACGCTTCCAAAGTCATGACTGGGCATTGCATCAAGTTCTGAAATCATTCAGTATTTTATTTTATATTATTATGATCATCATGTAAATGTTATCTTGGATCTGCTTATTTACTCTGCCTCATTTTAGACATGTCTTTGAATTCTTTATATTTGCCATTCTTTACGTTGCAATAATATTCTATTGCATCCACATATCACAATTTGTTCCAGGTGAGGGGAATTTTTAGCCTGGAAGTCACCTGGCCTCCAGGTCGAAGGTTCCCCATCCTTGACATTCCCAAATCAATGCACAGCCTCAGATCCCATAGCTAGTGAACATCTGAGGCTGGATTGAACTCAAGTCTTTTTGACTCCAGGGCCAACACTCTATCCACTGCGATATTTGTATAGATACACACACGTGTACATTCACATATATACATATGTGTATGTGTGTGTATATATCTATGCCTATGTATGTGTGTATGTGATATATGTGTGCATCAGTGGGGGGGGTGTTGGACAAGCACTCAAAATGGAAAATGTGTTCTCATCTGACATAAGGAGGGATTGCAGGCTGGATCACCTTTAGTAAATTATAAAGTTCTTTTAATAAGCCCAAGCTTCTCTCTGAAACAAAGATCCATCTTTTTTAATACCAATATCTTTACAGTTTTGTTATATGGTTGAGGATCATGGAATCCTATAATCTACAAAGAATTAAATGAAACCCTGAAAAAAATGTCCCACTGAAAATAAAATTATGTCAGTGACTAAGTGCAAATATATGAAACAAAATTAATCACTGAGGCAGTAAAAAAAATCCCCCAACTTCTGGGCAGTATCAATAGAAATCTGCTACAGGGAACAGCTCAAAGGCAACCATGATTAAAAATCAAAAGCATAATACAAATTAAAATGACCTTCAAAAAATACCTTCAGTTCCAATTGTAGGAGAGAGCTTCAAGAGAAAAAAAAAAACATAAAAATTAATTGTCAAGGCCAGAACTTCCACTTATAAGGGACTAAGGGAAACAGATGCTCTGGTATGTGAGGGAATAAATAAGAGGATGACTGAAGGAGGCTCTACATACGAATTTTGTTTCATTGAATCAACTTCCTTGCTTCAATTATCTGTGGATGACTAGCAAAGAGGGCAGATGGATGAGGAAGGACTAAGAGAGAGGATAAAAGTAAAAAAGCCAGGAAGTGATGCTAAAGGACTCAATCTCCAATTGCCAGAAGGCACCTTACTGCTGGGAAAATGTCAGAAGCTGGAACTATGCAATGGAGTGCTATATTGGACTATGACTGATGCCACACATGGAACCAGGAAGCCGTCATTGCTATCCAGAGCACATCATCCTATGGCCACAAAAGCCCTCCATCATAACTTTGTCTGTATGGGTTGAGTGAACCCTGAAGCTAGTAGGAAACAGATTTTACTGAACAAAGATGACAGCAGATGTCACTAAGAAGCGTGAAACTTATGCCCACTGTGCCAACTCATGCTGAATATTTGGAGAATATAAGTACCAACAAATCTTTGGGATTTGTCTGCATTGAGTTTTTTTTTCTCTATGAAGAATACTAAAGATATAAGTAACATCCTAGTGGTGACTGACTGATCATTTCACTAATTATGCGTAAGCATATCCAACAAGAAACTAGGAAACCTCCATAGTTGCTAGTGTTGAAGGGGAAAGTATTTCTTAGTGTATGGATTCCCTGCCTATATCTTCTCTAATCAAGACAAATTCTAAGAGCAAGCTTCTTGAGAAGACATTGACACTGGAAGATCTCAAATAGCCTAGACCTATATCTTATTATCTCTCCATAAGGAGACCCACATCCTGACCATTTTAACTATAGCCCATCAAACATATTAGAGACTGAGACGGAGCTAAAGTGCTCCATCAGGAAAGTACAGGCCCTAGGGAAAGAGCAGAGCGGAGATGGCTGAGTTTCAGAGGCATAGTCTCTGACTTAGAGGACAAAGTGATCAGTTCATGGATCCACTTGAGAATTTAATATTTGAATTAAACACAGATCAGTACTTGTCCACCCATAGAATCATAGATTTAGAACTAGAAGGAATTTAAGAAATCATCTATTATAATGCCTTCGGCTTACAGCTGAGAAAACTGAGATCCAGGGAGAATAAACAATTTGCCCAAGATTACCCAGATGAGGAATTGGATCCACATCCTCTGACTCCAAATACAACATTCTTTCTACTCTGTTTCACTGTCTCTTCACAGTGTTGGGATAATGGGTGAGGGAAGGATTACAGTAGCTAGACTGAGGTGCGATTGTGGCTTGGTGACTACTACTCATAAAATGTACTGGGGTTGGTCTGAAAAAGAATAACTGATAGTCTTTTGTCAATAGGTGTTACACATCGCACACGTTTTCAGACTTTCTCAATGTGTCATTCAGTTGTGCTGTCTTTTTTTTTCTTCTCTAAAAATAATACTATTTGTCATATGGGATGGCTCTTGGGCAGGCAGAGGGGGAGGGATACATGGGATACCAGGGTGATGTAAGAAGCTGAAAACATCAATAAAAAGTAAAACAAATAACCGATAGTATTTTTATGCTGGAAAAAATGTGGAAATAAAGTTGGATACCTGTCATTAAGGGAATGGCTGAACAAAGCGTGGCGTATGAATGAGATGGAATATTACTGCATGATAAACAGTAATGATGATAAACATGAGGAATTCAGACCAACAGGGAATACTTGTATGAGATGATACAAAATGAAGTAAGCAGAATTAGAAGAACAATTTACATCATGACTCCAATAATGTGAATGAAAACAACAATAAAAAGCTGTCAAACTCTGCTCCATTATAACTAATCTCAACCCCAGAGAACTGATGACGAAACATTCTTTCCTCCTCTCAAAAGAGAGCCTAAGAAAGTGTCCTTCTCCTCGTCAAAGTCAACACTCGTACTTGTGTGTTGGATCCCATCTTCTCCACCAGATTGCATCTTCCATCATCTTCTCTTTTTATTCTTCAAATTCTGCCTATCTACTGGTTCCTTCCCTACTACCTTCAAACCTGCCCACATATCCTTCATCCTTAAAATTAAAAAAAAAAAAAATCACTCAATGCTACCATGCTCTCAAGCTATCATCCTCTTTCTCCTCCTTATCTCAGCCAAATTCCTTGAAAAAGCTGTCCTCACTTGCTGCCTCCATTTCCTTTTCTCTCATTCACTCCTCCACCCTTTGCAATCTGAATTCTGACCTCAACACTCAATTGAAAATGTTTTTTTCAAGTTTATATCTGGAAACATCCCAAGTATCCCTCTTCCCATTACATCTATAGTTCTTTCTTTCTACTTTCCACCTCCAAAGCTCTTCATTTTTAGAAAATCTCAAACTTCCAGCTCCAGCTGGAAGGGAATTTAAAGATCATTTGATCCCCCAAATCCTCATGAAAAAAATAAAGCTCAGAGAAATGAAGGCCATGAAGCTCATTAATCTCAATAATTATTGTCATCATATATTTGGAGCTAGCAGGAGAGAGGGGTCACCTTGAACAACACCCTAATTTTCAGATGTGGAAACTGTGGCCCAAAGAGGTTAAGTGACTCGCCCAAGATCATACAGGTCTTAACTCCAAATCCAGTTATCTTTCTACAGCACCAGTGGTAGAACAAGGATAAAAACTGAGGTCTCCTGATTCTCTGTCTAGTGCTCTTTCCACTTTACTAAACTGTTTTTCCTTTGTTATTTTTATCAACCAATCAGTTGACAAGCAGTATGTATCAGAGACTGTGCTAGTGTAAGAAGCTCTTTCCCACCCCCCAACACATGCAGCCCCCTTTTTAGTCAACTAGGAGAGAACTGTGGGGGTCAGCTTCCAGCCATGTATGACTCATCCACTAACAGGCCCTCTAGTCACTGCTGAGCCTGAAGACCTCCAGGAGCAGGGAAGAGCCCCATTCTACTAGGCACGGGGGCTATAAAGACAAAATTAAAACAGTCCTTGCCTTCAAGGACCTTATAATCCATCTGGGGAAACTGGACTTGATGAGAAGTGCCAACAGCTACATTTTGGGGGTCTTCGTCATATAATCCTTTCTTTCACTGTCCTCAGATCTTAGCATAATTGAATCTCTCCAGTCCTTCAATTAGGAGTGGCTGGGAAGTTCTGGGAACATGGGTAAGGCATATCTCTGCTTATCAGCCTCCAGATTCTCTAGAGTCCTTCTCTTCTTCATACACATTGAACACTCAGAAAATATTATTGTCTGACTGATCTATAGCCCATATCTGAGGGAGGCAAACATGGTCAACAACAGGCTCCTGATTCTAAAGGTTTTGTAACATTCCTCCTAGGGTAACATGGAACAGCAACTAACTACATTTTTTTTTTTTGCTCTGTGCTGAGACCTGGACACCGACCTCTGTCTTTTCTGGCATGAAAGTGAAAGGTACATGTGAGAAGTCTTCCAGTGTGGCAGAGAAGGTTCCAGGAGGAAATTAGATTACTGAACAACCTATGTTCCTCTCCATCTCTCTACTCTGGGTTGAAATGTGACTATTTTAATGGCATCCTTATACCAAAAGTGCTCTGCCCCCCTCACTCCTGCCTCTTGTTTTTCCTGGCTTCCTTCCAATTCAGCTCAAATCTTACTTTCTATAAGATACCTTTCCCAGTTCCCTCACCTTGATGATACCTCCCCCTCTCAGATTAACTTCATCTACTCTATTTATTTTGTATGCATCTAATTGTTTATATGTCATTTCCTCATTAGAATCTAAGCTTCCCAAAGACAGGAATTACCCTTTACCTTGTTTTTCATCCCCAGGACTTAGCACAGTGCCCAGATCATAGTAAATAATTAATGATTGCTGACTGACTGACACCAAGACCCCAAGATCTTTTTCAAAATCCTGCTCTCTAACCATGCCTCCCCATCTTATACTTGTAAAGTTGAATTTTTGCACCCAGGTGCAAGACTTTCCATATAACCCTACTAAATTTCATTTTATCAGATTCAGTCCAATGCTCTAGCCTGTCAAGATCCTTTTGGATCCTAATTCTGTCATTTACCACGTTAGCTGTCCTCCTAACTTTGCATCATCTGCAAAAAAAGATGAGCATACCATCTATGCCTTTATTGAAGTCATTCATAAAAAGGTTAAACATCACAGAGCCAAGGATAAGATCCCTGGGACACTCTACTGGAGACCTCCTGCCAGGTTGACATTGTAGCTCACATAAGAATATCTATTACATAGAATAAAGAGGTAAAGACAAAGGTGAGGTATGATAAACTTGACAAGATCATCCAAACATCTACTTTGACATTTGGTAACTTTAGTACAGGGATAGGAAAAAGAAAGATAAAAAATATGTTGGAAAATATTGTTCAGGTTTAAGAAATGAAAGAGGTCAGAGGTCAGGAGAGTCCTCAGAAGTATCATGCTTTGGTATCTTCAATACTTTCCTTAAGAAGAGAGTTAGAAGGCACTGGATGACTTCACTGAATTTGGCAGTTGCTGAATAATAGCAGGGGGAAAAATGAAATTGACTGTATCTTAACAGATGGGAAATGATTAGCTACTGACGTAGGACTCATATCAGAATTGAATGCCTATGTGCAATCAGATCATCTACTCATTAGAGCAATGGTCAAAATCATATCAAATTAGAAATACGGTTAAAAAAAACACATACAGTTGGAGCAGCTCCAACTTGACCTCTTTAAATAAGCTGCTGACGTCAAATGAGAAATGGAAAAAGGCAAAGATACTGAATTTGGTTATCACTACTTCCTGAGAAAGTTTAACCAATGTAAAACAGTTGCCACAAAGAGGAGGCTTAAAGAATCCAGAAACTGTCTCAATCAGCAAAAAACCCTTGATCTCCTTGCAAAGCAGAGAGAGAGACAGCAACTAAGGGCGGGAAAGATTTAGAATATCAACTTGTTTATAATATAAATAGAATATAAAGATTATAAGCAGCTTTGCTAATAAAATGACAAAAAGCAGTGGAGATGACAACAAGTTTGTGGGAAGCTTGGCGTGATACCCAACTAGGCAACATTATTACAAGCGAAAAACAGAAAATGGAGCAGAGTGGTAATCATTCCTATCCTCTTCTGTTTGAAATGGCAGTGGAATCACTGCATTTAGATTGTAACAGCCCCATTCCAGATATGCATATAAGGAAGCAGGCATGGCACCTTTTAAGAAGAGAAAGTCAGGAAAAGTATCTGGACTAGGCCAAATATACACTGAGGAAATCTGTGCTGAAGTGAGACAATCTGGAAGGCATTGAGGGATCATTTTGTAAGTTATCTCAGAGAGAAAATACTGAAAGAATGGAAAAAAATCACAGGTAGTGTTAATATCCTCAAAAGAACAATTGATAGGATATCAATAATTACTGATCTATATGCCTAATGTCTCATCATTATAAAATTTTTGTGAGGATAATCTATACCTATATTAAGTGTATCCTTGATGAAAACAGGAGAAGAAAGTAGGTAGGTTTTCATAAAAATTATTACCACAGACTCCATCTTTGCTTTCATCACACAATTTACCAAAATAGTTAACATTTATACAATGTGCTTTTTTTTGTTTTTGTTTTTGTTTTTGGTAGGGCAATTGGGGTTAAGCAACTAGCCCAAGGCCACATGGCTAGTAAGTGTTAAGTGTCTGAGGCCAAATTTGAACTCAGGTCCTCCAGGCTCCAAGTCCGCTGCTCTATTCACTGCGCCACCTAGCCGCCCATATATAGTTCTTTAAGTGTTGCAAATCTCACATTTAGTTCAACTGCTTCATTCTGAAGAAGGGAAACCTGCAAATAAAATGAGCACACCATCTATGCCTTTACTGAAGAGGAACCCTGTCCAAGGTTACATGTATATAATGATAATTTTTTAAAAATCAAAAGTCTATATATTTCACTGTTTACAAAGCATTTTTCTCACAACAAGCCTGTAAAGTAGGAAATACATACATTATCATTCCCATTTTAAATATCTCCCCCACTCCCTCGCTCACACCTTAGTGACTCTCAGGTTCAACATGGCTGTTGGGGGACAGGGAGGAAGTAATAAACATTTAGCTCATGACTGAAGGCCACATCCAAGAAGGAAATGTATTTCTAAACCAAATCGGGGATTCATTAATAATATCATTTAATTAAGATAATGGAAAAATGAAAATTACAGAGAAGAGAAGTAAGTAGTAAAACATTCCTTGTACCCGTACACGAATGGGAACAATCTCCACGAGTTCCAGGGGAGTTACTATCTAATTCTCCTGCAATGTCTGTTATATCCCAGCACTTCAGGAAGACACAGTCACTTCAGGCAGGCAGGCAAAAAGCATATATTTAGTGCCTACTATGTGCCAGGCACGGAGTGGAGGCTGGGGATACAAAGAGAGACTAAAGACAATCCCCACCCTCAAGGAGCTCACTGTCTAATGGGGAAGACAAGAAGCACACAATTATGTACAAACAAGCTACATCCTGGACAAACAGGATTTAGAATTAAGAGGGACTGGCAAAGCCTTCCTGTGGAAGGTGAGATTTTAGTTGGGACCTGAAGGATACCAGAGAAGCCCGAGGCAGAGGTGAGGAGGAAGAGCCTTCCACCCGTGGAAGACAGTGAGAGAAATTGTCCAGAAAGAGAAGATGGAACAGTCAGGTGGCCAGTGTCACTGGACTGCAGTGTCACTTGAGGCATAAGGTTTAGGAAGACTGGAAAAGTGGTAGAGTGAGGCCAGGTTATGAAGGACTTTGAATGGTCCTGAAGGGGGTAGGGATGACATGTACTTTAGGAAGATCACTTTGACAGTTGAATGAAGGATGGACTGGAATAGGGAGAGACTTGGGGCAAGGAGACCAACCAGAAGGGTGTTGCAATGAAATGATGAAGACCTACCCCAGGGTGGTGGCAGCGTCAGAGGAGGAAAATGGATGTAATCAAGGGATGAATTCAGAGTGCCACAGGTGAATGTTTAAGGGGTGTGGTGCCATCTTCTTCTTCGAGTCACATTCCTAGGACTCCTTGGGGGGCAGGCTGGATGAGAGCTGAAAGCTCTCACCTCAGCTCTGAAGTCACCATGGTCCAGATACTACTTTGGAGGTGCATGGGCCCGTGAATCACAGTGCTCCCAAGTGGCCTCTTTCACCACCCTGAACCGTAACTCTATATCTTGCCTCCTTGAGTCCATGCTGCCAACTTCTCCCTTTCATACCCTGCCCCTAAGCTACTGGCGTTTGACTTTCCAAACTTGCATCCTCTACCAATCAGAGCCCTTACTTAGTGACATACCACACTGTTGACTCACAAACACCTTAAGCCTTATGGGAGCTGCATCCCAGAGCTCATTTGCCAATGAGTCCCAAGCTTTATGTGAAAAGGCCAACAGATCCAGCTCTTACGCACAGAGAAAACTGAAGCTCAGAGACATGAAATGGTCTGCTTACGGTCATGCTATTGAAGAGTCAGGATTCATTACTGTCTCCTAAGTCAAAAACTCTTCCCACTACATGGTGGCTCCCCTGCATTTTGCCCAAGATTTTCTATATCATGGACTTAAATGAGTAAAACCTGTTGAATCCCCCAGATCTTCAAATCTCTAAATCTCTGTTCAGGTCTTTCTTTGCACAAGGACGTCCTTGTTGCAGTGACTGAGACCCAGCCCCCGCTTCCATCCCTCATGCCTTTCCTGAGAGGCAGTGTTGCATAGTGGGTAGCACATTGGATTTGAAGTCAGGAAGGCCTGAGTTCAAATTATGACCCATACACTTATTGGATGTGTGACCTTGAACAAGTCATTTATTCCCAGGAATAATAAAAGTACCTATCTCACAGCACTGTTGTGAACTTCAAATGAGATAATGTATTTAAGGCATTTTGGAAAACTTTAATTGCTGTATGACTATGAGATGTTATTATATCTCTCTCATGGGCAAGAGACAAAAGTCCCCCTCACTCCCACTCTAATATCTTTAGAATCCATTCCTTGTCCTCTACTCAAGCCTCAGGCTTCTATCTGATTTGAAAGTTGAGACTCTAAGGTCTTTTCTCTCTTAGTCACTATATTGTCCCAATGTGATAGGCAAACCCTCATGGACAAATCAAGCAGCCAATCAACAAGCATTTAAATGTGTGCTATGTGCTAGGAATTCTGTTAAATTCTGTGGATACAAAAAAAAAAGCAAAAACTCTTCCTGTTTTCAAGGAGTTTATATTCTAATCGGAGAGCTAGCTGGCACAGTGGATAGAGCACAGGCCCTGCAGTCAAGAGGACCTCAGTTCAGATCTGACCTCAGACACTAGCTGTGTGACCCTGGGCAAATCACTTAACCCTGAATGCCTGGAAAAAAAAGTGAATACAAAATATGTACAAAGTACATACACATACAAGACACATACAGCATAAATCAGTGTGGATGGAAAGTAGTCTTAGAGGAAAAGGCACGAGCAGCTGCGGGGGTGAGAGGTAGGGTTGGGGGCTGAGGAAGGCTTCTTTCAGGAAGCAGTCCTTAAAATACCAGGGGGCAAAGCTAGGCATGAAGTTAAGACCCCCTGGCTTCCTAATCAAATGTTGGTGCCAAGGCTCCAAGAGACAGGGTCCTGGGCTGAAGAACTGAACTAAGACCTTGAGGCAAGGAGAATGCCATGACTGCGTTCAAATACCCATCAGTCCAGATGGCCAACTAAAGGGAGGGAGAGGGGGAAGCGGCGAGGAGGAGGACCGGGAATGGTAAAGGACAACTCTTTCTTCCAATTGATGCCAGAAAATGTCAAGAGGCTAACAGTGCCGCCCTCCCCCCCAGCCATGGCCACCCCAAGCGGTAGCAACAAGGCTATCTCGGTCCTTCCTGCCCTTTGTTACATAAATACAGTGGCTCCCAGCCACTCACGGAGCTACTGCTGGGGAGGAATGAGGCAGCAACCTCCTCCATCCCTGCTCCAGGCCTCCCTCCCATGTGATGTTGCTATTTTAGGTAACACATTATTTCCTGCTGTGATTTTTTTCTGGCTTCTAATTCAGGCTCTGAGGTAAGCTGTGACATCCGCTCGCTCCCTCGCTCGCTCCTTGCTCCCTCACGCTCTCTCCCCTCCCTTCCCCTCGCCCGTTCTTCCACACCCACCTCCCTTTTTTCTCTCTCTTTCAGAAGCCCTCCTGGGGGTAAGGTAGGGGGGAGAGGGAGGAGGACTGGTTCTTGTCCTTTTCTCTTCCTTCAAGAAGAAAGTAAATATCAGGAGAAGCTTCCAGGCTGACAAAGTGCCTTCCTCCCGATTCCCTGAAGTTCCCCCCCCCCCCCCACAGACACTCCCACCCCTTCTCACCCCACGAAAGGGAGAGCAGGCCTGTTTTGCAGATGAGGGAACTAAGGCTCTGAGAAATTAAGGGATTTGACCAAGACTGTCCTCCTGATGGAGCAAGGACTCAAACCGGAATCAAAGGATTTAAAATTAGGAGGGAGGGTCCTTAGGGATCGTCAGGTCAAACCCCATCATTTTATGGAGACCGTGTGCAGTTGTCACACTCAAAAGAGAAACAGATCCCTGCTGGCCACATACTGACTTAGAAAGCCACAAATTAACATTTTCTATGTTGTATCTTATTTCTATCATTTTGTTAAACATTTCCCAATTATATTTTCATCTAGTCTGGACTGCATTGGAGAGTTCTGGGCCGCACATGACCCCTGGACTGTGAACTTGACAGCTCTGTGAAGGGGAGAGAGAGTTGGACTGGAACCTGGATTCAAATCCTGCCTCACTGCATTTACTAGTTGTGCAAGTCACTTAACTTCTCCGGGTTTCAGTTTCCTGATTTGTAAAGAGGGGGTTGGGCTTAATGATCTTAAAGGTCCCTTTCTGGCTCTAGCCATGTGATCCCATTAAATAAAGGCCCAGAGAAATAAAATTACTTGCCCAAGGCCACACAGAACCAGAAAGCAGCAAAGCTTCTGAAGCCAGAATCTGAATCCGAGTTTTCCCATTCCAGACCCAGAGGGCTTTCTCTGTGCCATACCGCTTCAACACAAAGTAGTTCAATACAAAGAAATACCTGTGAAGCAGCCGCTATGTACCAAGGGAGGCTGCAAGGCCCAGGGGAATGGGAGGGAACTGGCTGGGGGGTCAGGGGGACTTGACAAGGCCTGCCTGTGTGACCACATGCAGGCCACTGAATGCCTCCGTGCTCCCAGGGAACTCTCTAAGATAAGAAGGCGCAGGATAAGCACTGACCAGCATTAGTAAAGGAGGTCTTCTCACCTCTATGCAAATGAAATCATAGCACTGGGCCTAAATGGGGGAGGGGAGGGGAAGGGCCAGGCAAGAGCTAAGTGAGAAAAAGAGAGACAGAGAAAGAACAAGGAAAGACAGACAGACAAAGAGACAGAGAAGAAGAGAGAGGGAAAGGAGGAGAGAGACAGACAGAGACAAAGGAAGAGAGAGGAGAGAAGAGAGACAGATAAAGAGACAGAGAGACAAAGAGAGATCTTGTCCTCTGAGAGCTTAAATTCTACTAGAAATGTAATCCTACTACCCAACATTAAGTCCCTCAGACTGAGCTCAAGAAGAAGGATTGTTCTGACATTTGAGGGTGAAAAGGTCAAAGTCAGACCCATGCTGAGGATCTAGGGAGAATAAAGGACTGGAATATAAGCTTCCCAGCCCACATGCTGTCAGGGGAACATGTGGGTGCTGTTTCACAGCACCCCAGTCAGGCATGGTACAGAGATAGGCGCCCATCTATAAAGATCTACATGTACATCTGCCACTTGTGATTTGTAACTGGTAGGCGGTAGCGTGGAAAACCAGGTCCCCTTGTTTTAAAGGCATGCTCCTCCAGCAACTCTGCCCTGCTTTTGGTATATGGGAAGAGCACTATACTTAAAGCTGAAAAAGCTAGGGTCTAGTGACAAGCAGACCTAGTACCCCTGTGACCTTTGGCTGAAGCACATGACTCTGGTACTACAGGCTTACAATGGGCCTGTGACCCCCGTTGCTTTGGCCATTCTCTGTAATGACAATCACAGTCCATCTATGCCTGCTGACACAGTAGTGTATCCAGTGTGTGGGAAGAACTTCCTCCTTTTTCTCCTGACTTCACAAGGACACCAGTGGAATGCTCTGGCTGTCCACCTGTCACCTCTTACTCTCCCCATGTGACCAGCCCATCTTCTCTTCCGAGCCTACATTTCCCTGGTGATACCTTTTATTCCTGTTCTTTAGAGTTCCTCATTGGTTATACATGGGAGCTTGCTGCCTGCCACCCACCACTACCTTTCTGCTGCCCTCTGTGTGACACTCATTTTCAATTCTTTGGAGGATGTTCCATGACTTGCAGGCATATGACACTCCAATACATGTATTATATAAATACACATGTATTTGAATTCACACTATTTGAAATCATAATCATGTAAAATATGGTTATTGGTTCTATCTGACTAGAAATGTGCAATGTGGATCCAGATAATGTGACTGCCTAAGGAGATTCATGATTTGTACCAGCTCTTTGCATTATAACAATAACAACATATTATGAATGAGGAATTTTTAAAGAAAAGCTATGTAAAGCAAAGATGTCGAACATGACCATAACACTCTTTGAACCAGATTAAAATGTAACTGGGAAATGTTTAACAAAAATTTTAAAAAATGCAATAGAACATAGATGATGTTAATCTGGTTTTTTTAAAGTCAATATGCAGCCAGCAGGGATCCTTATGAATGGGTTTTGTGCCCCCTTTCTATTTGAGCTTAACACTACTAATGTAAATGATGTGATTAAAGAAATGTACGATTGAAAGGGCCCGTAGGAGTATGAAATGCACAAGTTTAATAAGGCATGCAGAATAATGAAAAGAAATGGTTGGAATATGTGTGTGACCTTGGGCAAGTTATTTAACCTCCAAAGGTCTGTTTCCTCGTATGTAAAATGAAGGGACTGGACTAGCTGGCCCTAATGTCCCTTCTAACTCTATAGCTATGATCCTATGAAAAAGAAGCTGGACTGGCCACATAGTGGAAACAAGGGGTTATTCTTTGGCTTCCCCTGGTACTTTCCAAATGTCAAAAGACTTTGAGGAAGATCACCAGCAGGTTGGGTAGACCTTGTGGTGGTCTTATGGGAAGATCACATGGACAAACCAGATAGACTGGCATGGAGGGATTGCTGTCACTGGAGCAAATCTAGGACTTCGCTCTAGTAGGCTTGCTCATAGTAGGTGCTTAATACATGACATGGACCCACACTGATGAGCTTGAGAACTACTGGATTTCTGAATAATAATAATATCACATTATGAATAATGAATAATGATAATAATGAATAATAATAATATCACATTGACATAGAGTGTTCAATTTTACCAAACATTTTGTATACATTATCTCATTTGACATTCATAAACAACCTTGTGAGGCAGTACTGTTGATATTTTTGTCTAATTTGTGATTTTATTAGTATAGGGAGGAACTTATTCCATTGCTGTAAATCAATGACTATTCTGCAATTTATAGTCTTGGAAAGGTGCTTGGGACATTAAGAGGTTAAGTGACTTGCTGAGGGCCACATAGAGAATATGTGTCAGAGATAGGATTCAGACTAAGGTCTTTCTGACTCCAAGACCACTATGCCACACACACATACAAACACACATCTCATTAAAGTAGTGTACTCTGTTATTCTGGGGGCCCCAACAAGGGGCTCTGGGTTCACACAGACCTGATTCAGTTTAGGATGGTGTCTAACCCCAAAGAGATGGTGTTCTCTCTCTGACTCTGTCCCTACCCTGCAGTAACTCCAGGAAAACCTTGAAAACAAAAGATTATGTGTAGCTCATATCTAGATAGGTCTTCCCAAAATATAAATAACAATGACCCTTCTAGAAATGGTACGGATATCAGTTATAAGAGGATTATTTTCTCTATCACAGAACCTGCATAAGATACAAAAGACTCACAATTACAGAAGTATAAGTTATTTCAAACAGCTCATCATTTATACTCAGCTCCCACCCTCCAAGATAAAGGTCTTTTGCAGAAATGTTGAACAGATATTTCTAATTCACCTAGTATCTCTATCGTCTGAACAACTTTCAGGATCTAGGTCTCCTGGTCAACTAGCTCTTGTCCAGCTCCCTGGGAGTTGTTCCAGCCCAGTAAAATGGGATATCCTCTGACCAACAGAGCTGCAGGAATCTCCTTCAATTTTAAGTACTACAGAGTAATCCCCAACAATGAACGGATCAAATAGATCTGCAAATCTAAGGACCAGAACTTGAACCCAGGCATGGAGTCTGGCACATGGGAAGAACTTAGTAAATGTTTAATTCTCTCTATCTACTGAGGTAACGAGGTGCCATGCTGAGAGGTAGGATGCAACTAGGGAAAGAAGGCTGGGTTTGATGTTAGACACCTGGGTTTGAATCCTAGCTGAAGTACTCAACTTGCTATGGAACCTGGGCAGGTTCAATCACCTACATGAGTCTGTTTCCTCATTTGTAAATACAACCCCAGAGTCATGGTGATGAAGTACTTTGTAAAGTGCTATACAGATGTGAGGAAAGAGTAATAATAATAATAATAATAATAATAATAATAATAATGTTTCTTGACTTTTAAGGAAACAAAAGTTTTTAGTCCAGGAGTCTGAGCAAAAGATGTGTTTCTTGCAAGGAAGTACACTGAGGTGATTAGAAATATTTCCATGTTGCTCTATTTTTTCCTGACTTTGCTTGTCCCAGAGGAGGACCCTGGGCATTCTACCCTGTCAGACTTAGGCCTGTACAGAGGAAATCCTCGTCCACACACAAAACTGCTGACTTGGGCCAATGAGTCAACAACTCCTCTCCTTTTTTTGTAGGGGAGTAGAGGAGGGGATTGTGGGAGAGAAGGAAAGGACAGAGACACAAAGCCTGGAGATTCTGAGTGCCCTTCCCAGTGTGTCTCTGTTCCTTGGCCTTGCTCTCATTTTAGCTGGGCCCTTCATATAACCTCTCTCTCCTGGTACGTCTGGGCAGGCAGGTGCCTTCTTCCTTGACCCAATGAGCAATATTTGTCACTGTCCTTCCTTCATTTTTCAGTTCTTCTCTTCTTCCCTAACAAGGGGCTGCCTTCATCAGGAAGCTTTCCTATTTATTTTTTAGTCATTCTTCATTTCATGGTCAGCTAGGCAGAGGGGTAAGAGCATCTGGGCCCTCTTAGCTCTACCACTCACCAGCTGTAGGTTCTTGAGTCAGATGTACCCCTTCTCTGGGTTTCCCAAAGGCATACAAGTACTAAGAGTCAAGTTAAAAAAGCTTCAAACCTGTCTGCTCTGACACTAAATCTACCCAATGCTTCCACTCATCTAGTCTGGTCCCTTCCTAATCAAATCAGTACTGTCCTTGCTACTGGAAAGGGTGGCTCAGTCTATTCCCTTAAGGTTCTGTCTGACATCCCTGTGATTTTCCAAAGCAAAGTGCCTCTCCTCAGCCTCTACTCCCCAAAGGAGGTTGTCTCTTCCTATTAGAATGAAAGCTCCCTGAAGACAGGGACTATTTTCATTTTTTTCCTCCAGCCCTTGGCACCTATTAAGTGCCTTTAAATGTATTTTCATTCAGAGGTAGACCTATCTTCCTGATACTTGAACTGAAGTCTTTCTGATTCTGAGACTCTTTAGATCATGCAATTAAAAGTAGCCATAACAGCAGGCAATGACATCTTGCTTTACCACATACAATTCCACTATCTGCTAGCAGAGGAGAGATTCCAGATGGACAGACAAGGTCAGGAGCCTTAGTTGCCTCCCATCTAGCAATTTAAAAAAAAAACAAAAAACAGTTTTGCCTTGAGGTTTTTTTTTCCTTCTCCTATTCTGCAGCCTCTCCTTCTCCCCGTCCCTGTCCTCATTCCTACATTCCCTCCAGGGAAAAGACCTCCATCTAGTGAGAGAACAGTAAAATTCAAAGTCAAACATCTGACCACCTGCCCCTGTGCCTCCTCCCCCCCCATTCCCCTGTACTCACTTCCCTTTGGACTGAACTCCTGTCTCTTCTTATTAGCCTGACTTGCCATTCCAGGTCCTCATTTCCCTCTGACAATGAAGAAGGGACAAGGACAAACTCTTTGAGATCTGGCAATTTAGGAACTGCCACAGACTCTTTAAACACAGACACATGTTTCAGCCTATGGATGTTACTAGCTGTGTGACCTTGGGCAATTCACTTAATTCTATTTGCCTTGGTTTCCCCATCTGGAAAGTGAACTGGAGAAGGAAATGGCAAACTACTCCAGTATCTTGGCCAAGAAAACCACAAACAGGGTCATGAAGAGTCAGACACGACTGAACAACAGCAACAACAAAAAATAAGTTATTAGAATCATAGTGGCATATAGCTTGGAGGGACCTTAAATATCATCTAGTCTAACTGGTGGCATTTCACTCATGAGGAAACTGAGGCAGAGAGGATGAGTCAAGAATTGTAGAACTGAAGAGCTTTCAAGATTGTCTAGCACAGGGATTCTTAAGTTGGTGTCTGGGAATTTGTTGGGGCTTTTTCAAATATATTTTGATAACTGCATTTCAGTCTAATTGGCTTCCTTTGTAATACTATATATTTTATTTTATGAATTTAAAAGCATGATTCTGAGAAGGGGTCCAGAGACTTCACCAGACTTGCAGAGGGGTCCAAAACAGAAATAAAAAAGGTTAAGAACCCTTACTCTGGTCCAATTACTGCATCTTAGAGATGCAGATACTGAGACCTGGAATAGGAAAGAGATTTGCCCAAGGTCACAGAGCAAGTTAGTGAGGGGGAAAGCTGAGCCTAGAACCCTCATCTCTTGACTCCTAGACCTTTACACTCTCTCCCTCTCCCTCTCCCTTCCTCTCTCTCTCTCTCTTTGTCTCTGTCTCTCTGTCTCTCCCTCTCTCTCTTTCTCTCTGTCTCTCTCTCCTCTTTCTCTCTCTCTTACTCTAGTCTCTGGGCCCACTGGCTTCTTCCTGAGAGTCCTCTCTTCTTGTGTGAAGTGTCGGGCTCAGGACTTTTCTGAGGTTTCATCATCATAGTACCCAAAATGCTGATCGTGATCCATAGAGGTCAGCACTGGAACCAGAGGCCTAAAATATCTCTGGCCATCTTTAATTTATTTATTTTTAGTTTTCAACATTTCTTTCCACAAGATTTTGAGTTACAATTTTTTCTCTCCCCGTCTTTCCCCTACCCCCAACCCAAAAATAGCGAGCCTACTGAATACCCCTTCCCCTAATCTGTTCTCTATTATATCCTCCCCCATCAACCTCCTAACTTTCTAGTAGGGCAAGATGGGTTTCTATACCCTAGTACCTGTATATCTTATTTCCCAATTGCATGTAAAAAACCAATTTTTAAACATTTGTTTTTAAAACTTTGAGTTCAGATTTTTTTTCCTTTCTTCCCTCCTCACCCAACTCTACTGGGAAGATAAGTACTTCAATATAGATTGTACATGAGTAGTTACCCAAATTCTGGCCATCTTTGAAAAGCCAGGGTTACTTACCATTGGCCTGGGCCCCACCATGTTCAAAGCAGATTTCTGGGGGCCCACACTCAGATGCCTTGCTCCTCCAAACTCTACCACAGAAGTGATTCCCAGAGCCTATAGTGGCATGGAGGCTCTTCATTCTCCATATTCATTGAGGATAGGGGATAGAGCTATAGACTCAGATTCAGGAAGTCCTGAGTTCAAATCTTCCCTCAGAATACTTACTTGCTGTGTAACTATGGGCAAGCCACTTTACCTCTGTCTACCTCCATTTCTTCAACTATAAAATAGGGTTGATAATAATAGCACCTGCTTCCCGGGGCTGTTACGAGGATATTGTCATTAAGTGAAATACTATGTGTAAAGCACTTAGCCCAGTGCCCAGCACCTAGTAGACCCTTCCTTCCATCCCCACTCAGCAGTCACTCTGGACACCCACCTCCCCTGGTCCCTCCCTTTCAGGCTCCACTCTCTCTATCACCACTCTGCTTCACTAATCAGATTATACATGTAGCCCTCTCTCTGGGACTGCTCTCCACCCCGCCTTCCAACTCAAAGGCTGGGCCCCGAATAGCAGTTTCTTCATGCTCTGTGACATCTGGTTGTCTATGTTACCTTTCTCCCTCACTTCCTATGATTTTCTCAATTGGTTGGGAAGGGAAGGAATCGTTTATTCCTTTGTCTTTTAACATAGTGCCTACTACATGCCAGGTTCCGTATGAAGCACTTCTTACAAATATTATCTCACTCAATCTTCACAATAATCCTGGGAGGTAGGTGTTATTATGATCCCCACTTTATGGTTGAGGAAACTGAGGCAGACAATGGTGAAGTGACTTGCCCAGGGTCACATAGCTATTAAGTGTATGAAGCCAGATTTGAATTCAAATCTTCCTGACTCTTGGCCCAACATTCTATCCGATTCATCTAGAGCGGTGGTTCTCAACCCTCCTAATGTCGCGATCCTTTAATACACGTAGGTGAGCGTATCTGCATGTGGGCAGACCTGCCTGGAGACAGATAGAGGAACGGTGTCTCAGTTCCTAAGACCATCGGAAATATGTGTTTTCCGATGGCCTTAGGCGACCCCAATGACCCCTGTGAAAGGGTCGTTCGACCCCCAAAGGGGTTGTGACCCACAGGTTGAGGACCACTGATCTAGAGGCTGAGGAAATCAATTGACTAGAGTATTCCCTCTCATGTCAAAGGATCATAGGTCATAAAATCTAGAGCAGGAAGGGATCTCAAAGGCCATTTAGTCCTACCTACCCTCTCATTTTAGAGAAGGAAAACAAGCCCCAAGGAGATTGGGTGACTTGCCCAAATTCACACAATGAGTAAGAATCAGAGGTGGAATTTGAACTCAAGACCCAGGACCTCTTACACCAGATGCGGGGCTGTCTCTTCGATGACCAAACACTCCAGAACTGTACCTTGCCCTATCACAAACACACTGAGCTAAGGTGGGGCTCCATCACAGCCAGCTGATCACCAGTCTCACGAAAAAACATGGTAAAGCTTTCCTATGTTGTGGGGGCAGGGGCAGGGGCAGGCTGGGTGCATTAATTAACAATTGAAAGCAGCTGTGCAAATGCCACCTCCCCATGCAGCTGTCTGTCTTCCCCCTAGAATCTCAACATTGATACAATACCACATACAGTTAGTGGCAGAGCCAAATATGGAACCCAGGCCTCCAGACTTATAGCCCAGAGTCAGTCAAAGCCTGGCCTTGAACTCCTCTCTTCCCACTTACCCTGTGCTCCCACCAAATTAGATTCTCCCTGTGCTCCTAAACTTTCCACCTGTGGCATCTGCAGGCTCTGCTGACACCATTCCCTACATCTGGAATGCCCTTCCCTCCATCTCAGACTCCTTCAAAACCCTCTCAGGGCCCCCTCCTCCACAAGCTCTGTTTTGCACTACAGGATTCATACACACGAAGTGGGTCAACCATTTTTGTGCTATAGTCCTCTTTGTCTACCTAGTGAAGCCTGTGGACCTCTTCTCAGAATCATGTTTTTAAATGTATAAAATTTTAAAATATGTTAGATTACAAAGGAAGCCAATTATATTGAAATAGGGGTTATAAATTGAAAAATCAAGTTTGTGGATCTTGGATTAAGAAACCCAGGAACAGGCTTCCATGAGAGCAGGAATCCTGTCTAGTTTACCTTTTGTATTTTTCTCCACTGCCTATCACAGCACTGTGTGCACACAGTACGTGCTTAATAAATGTTTAGAGAATTTGGTTTGGCTTTGAGCTTCCAACATGCTGCCTTGGCTTCCCTTGCTTATTGGCATCTGCAGGTTTGCTGCTGGCTGGGCAGCGAC
This sequence comes from Pseudochirops corinnae, assembly GCA_028646515.1. Lineage (NCBI taxonomy): Eukaryota > Metazoa > Chordata > Mammalia > Diprotodontia > Pseudocheiridae > Pseudochirops > Pseudochirops corinnae. The sequence goes on from CM053585.1 coordinate 176,094,023, forward strand.
AGCCTATTCCCAACCCTGGAAACTGTATGGTAAGCACATCTGAAAATTGTACCAACGAGTCAGATGGCTCTGGGATCTGGGAGGAAGGAACAAGGAGAGGATGTCTGGGGCAGAAACCAGGGGCAGAATAGGGGTTGATGCTTCAGTGCCTTCTGGCCAAGCCATGCCCTTGGGAAACTGATAGATGGGAAGTCAAGGTAATGCCTCACTGCCTTCACTTTTTATCCCCCTTCCTCAAAACTCTCCCAGGGAAATTCAGACTGGGAAATTCAGCTTTAACAATTCCCTGTTCTCCATTCTATTTAGTTCCCCCCCACACACACACATCCAGCCTTCTACCTAGTTCCCCAAGTAGGTGATGACCAGTAGGCCTGGTCATCCTCACTGTGCTGGTGGTAGTTGGCGGTTGGGGGAGGTGGTGATTGACAATGGCAGCACTGATTGGGGAAAAAGAAGAAAGGCAATTCTTGCAAGAAGCAAGATAATACAGGAAATCCACGTCCAACTCAGACTCTCCCAGTGACCTAAGACAGTAACATGGTGTAGGGGAAAGCAGCATGGGACTGGGAGTGAGGAGACCCTACTTCAGATTCTGGCTCCCTTTCTAACTCACTGTGTGACCTAGAGCAAATCACTTTTACTTTCCTGTGGTTCTTTTTTTTATGATCAGAGATCTAGAATTTGAAAGGCCATTTAATCCCACCCCCACATCCCCCCCACCCTATTGCACAACTGAAGCGACTGAGTCCTTGCCGAGGTAAGGCATTTATTTGCTTAACTGTTATGCAGGTATTAATTTTAATCCGGGTTTGTTTACTTATCTATAAAATGCGGGTGGCTGGATTAGATGAGAGTTAGGGTCCACTTCTATGTCTGTGATCCTACAATTTAAGTTGCTTCTTGACCACTCTGTAGCATTTGACACCGATGGTCACTTTCTCCTAACTAGATTATTTTTCTTCTCTAGGTTTTTCCTACAGCTTTCCCCTGATTCTCCTACCCATCTGTCTGCTCTTTCTCAGGCTTCTTTACTTCTCTATAGTAGATGCTTAATAAATGTTTAGGGAATTCAGTTTGGATCTTCATCCTTGACATCTCCCTGAACTGTGAGTGACCCCCAAGGCTCTGTCATGGGCTCAGTTCTCTTCTTTTTGTACTCTCTCACTTGGTGATCACAGTCATTTCCATGGGTTCAATTATCGTCTCTATGTAGAGGATTCCCAGATCTCTACATCTAGCCCTAGTTTCTTGTCTGAGCTCAAATCCTGAATCTCCAATTGCTTAGTAGATATTTTGAACTGGATGTCCTTCTATAGGCATCTCAAACTCAACACGTCCAAAGTAAAATTCATCATCTTTCCCCTAAACATACCCCTCCTCTGAACTTCCCTATTACTAATGAGAAAACTACCATCCTCCCAGTCTCCCAGATTTGCAACTTCATTGTCCTTGACAGTGTCCTTGACAACTGTCCTCTGACTCAGCTCACATACTGCCTTCTGAAGGAGGCTCTCTTCATTCCATAGCCTGGGTTAGCGTCCTTCTAGTCTACAGGTATCTTGCATGTACCTATTTATTTATAAGCTATCTTCCCCATTAGTATATAAGGTCATTGAGGGCAGAGGATGTTTATTTGGTTTTGCGTTTCTTTATGTCCCCAGTGCTCAGCACAGTGCCTGACATATATACATATAACATCTGTGGAGTGGTTGATTTTCTCACTTGGACTCCTCCTGGTGCCATAGACTGATAGGATTGTAGATCACAGAGCTGGAGAACTCAGAGATCATCTAGTCCAACTCCATTTTATAGATGAAGAAACTGAGGCCCAAAGGAGTGATTGAGTCAAACAAAGTCACCTAGGTAGGATCAAGGGCAGGATCTGAATTCAGGACTTCTGACTTCAGAGACAGTGCTTTTTCCACTGTGCTGCCTCATATCTCCAAAATCATACTACAGATTATTTAGTAAATATATATTCAGTCAACAGCATTTATGATAATGATATCAAAAGTGTCCTGGGATGATTCATGACTGTAAATGGATGTCACATAGGACAAGGCTGAATACTAATCTCTCTCCGGACCAAACCTCTCTTCTGTTTTATTGGCTGATATTTTCCAGGACTAGCCCCAATCCTGGGGATGTTTTGGACCTGAGGAGGAGAGGTCAAAAACCCTCTTCCCTACAGAGTAAGGCGTCACATTCTCCATTCCCAAGATGAGCTCAGCCTCTGAAAAACTCAGCCCAGTGTTTGCTTCTCATATGCCAAGGAAAACAGACAATGTCAGAAACCTCCTTGGGTATCTGGAGGGAGACAGGCTGCCTGCTCTCTCCCACCCAAATATGAAGTCATCTGGCCATAATGACACATTAAACAATGCCTTGGTATGGGAGCTGGCTCTGGGCTGATGTCAGAGTGTTTCCCTCCTCCTCCTCCTCCTGTACCCCCCCCCCCCCGCTCCCATTCTCACCACCCACCCCGGTTTTACTCTGAGATTTAATTTAATTCAATCTAATTCAACAGATGTTTATTAAGCACATACTATGTATTAGGCACTCTGTGAATTCCTTGATAACAGAGACTGGGTGGTTGGGGTTTGGTTTTCTGTTGTTTTTTCTTGCCTTTTTTTGACGTCTCCAATGCAGAGTAAGCATGGTGCTTGGCATATCGTAGGTACTTAAGAAATGCTTCTTGACTTGAACACAAAGTCAAAACCAAAACAGGCCTTGGCCTCAGGGTGAGAATCAATGTGTACACAGAAGATAAGTAAATGCTAAATACATATAAAATAAATGCGAAGTAATTTCAGAGAGGGAGAGAGCATTAAGAAATCATGAAAGATCTCTCCTAAGAAATGGCACTCAAGCTAAGCCTTGAAGAAAGCTAAAGCTTCCAAGAGGCAGCAGCAAGGAGAGAGAGCAGTTGAGGCATGGGGGAAACAGCTAGTGAAAAGGAGTGAGAAGGGACTGGACAGACTGCCAACTTAAGTCTCTTTGGAAAGGTGTAAGTAAAGGTCTCGAGCCGCTAGCACACGCATAGGCATGACTTCTCTGAGTTCTATTCAGGCGTGTGCTGGTAAATGTTTTACAACCAGCTCTCTGAAAAGAGCCAGGAGATGGAATGATATGTTTGGAGAAAAACAAGTAATCCACTGGATTACAGAGTGTATGGAGGGGAGTAATGTGTAATTAGGCTGGAAATGTAGACTTTAAATGCCAAATAGAGGAATTTAGATTTTATCCTGGAAGCAACAGGGAGCCACTGAAGTTTCTTGAGAAGGGGAGTGGGATGGTCAGACTAGATATTTAGAAATATCTATCTGGCAGCTGTTTACAGAATAGATTGGAGAGGGGAGAGGTTGCATGAAGATAAAACAATTAAGAGACTATTGCAATAAACTAGGCAAAAAGTGACAAAATGCCTGATCTAAGATATTGTCTGTATAGTTGGGAAGAAGATGGCAAATGAAAGAGATGTAAAAATATAGCCTCTGGGAGCAGTTCCCTAAGTATGCAATGTTCCTGTCTTAGAATCTTGGCTAGTTTGGGGAACCTTCTGCCTGGAGCTTTACAAGAAGGAGGAGCTGGCATGGAGGAAGGAGGAACTAAGGAAATGCCTCCACCTTCTGATCCATTCCCATTTCAGAGGGATGGTGGGGAAGAGAAATGGAGCTGTGTAGACAATTACAGGGGCTAGGTGAAATCACATTAAGTGAGCTGATGTGTTATCACAGAGTAATTCAGGGCTATTACTGGTCCTATTACAGTCAAGCTTTTGAGTCACAGGATATTAAAACTAGAAGAGACCTTAGAAATTATCTAGTCCACCCATCTAACGCCTCCTTGAGTTTATGATAAGGATGTGGGGAGACAGCCTACAAGATGCTAGATGGCAGAAAGAAGCCAGACTAGTATTTCAAAAATTGCCATGAATAATCCACACATTGGTAAATTCAGATTTTTATGACATGATTTCTTTAAGCTTTTAGGCCTGGAGAAGGGAAATGACTTGTCCAAGATCACATAGAAAGTAAGAAGCAGAGTCAATATCTGAACCCACATTTTCTCACTTCCTATTTGGTGTTCTTGGCTCACTGTACCAAGCTTCTGCTTCTAACATTCTGTAGAAACTAAGGAACACATCTGGAAACTTTAATGTGCTCTGGAAATGTGGATATAAGGAATGTGTAAGGTTCTTCCTTTCCCCAAGAGCACCTGTTCCACATTGAAACTAAAAACAGAAAGGCAGGCAGGTTAAGGAGCAGCCAACACCCACATGGCTCCTATTCTCTTCAGTGGCCCAGAAGGTACTAAACTGCCAGCTTAAGTACCTTTGGAAATCCTTGAACACATGCATGGACATGACCTGCCTGGGCCCTATTCAGGGGTGTGCTGGTCTTACAACCAGTTCTCTGAAAAGAAATATAAATTAGACATACTTTTATGTTTAATCTACATTATTAAAATTTTCTTTCTTTCAGTTCATACAATCAACAAAATAAACCCAGCCCTGAGGTGTAGTTTGCCGATTTTCTGAAGTGGAAACGTGCATACTGAAAATGAACACTCAGTTTGGCTTGAGCTGGCTCCAGCACACCCCTGGTTCCATGACTTCCCATTCCATTTAGTGTCTTATAAAGCCCAGGTTCACTTTCATCTTGTGTAGCCTAGGGGATAAAATATGTTCCAGCAATTTAAAATGCATCGAAATTGCTCATGTCCTCATTCCCTTCAAAATTCTAATCTCCTTCCCAACTTTGCATGACCTGAAAGGATTAAACATACATAATATTTAACAATCAGTCGGCAAGCATTTATTAAGTGCCAGGCACTGTGCTAGGTTCTAGGGATGCAAAAATAAAAGCAAAATAGTCCCTAACCCCAAGGAGTTTATATTCTAATAGAAGAAATTGGATGTGCATATGTAGGTACATGGTAAATACAAGATCTACAGATACAAGGTCTGGGCAGGGAAGATATTAGCCCCTAAAGAGATTAAAAAAGCCTCAAGTAGAAGGTGGCCCTTGGGCTGTCTTGAAGGAAAGCAAGGATTTCAGAATGTAGAAGTGAGTAGAGACTGCATTCCGGGCATGAGGGACTTGCCAGTGCAAAGGCGTGGAGATTGGAAAGTGAGTGTCATATATGAGGAACAGCAAGAAAGTCAGTTTGGCTGGACTTTGGATTATATAGAAGGGAGAAATGTTGCACAATAAGGCTGGAAAGACAGGTTAGGATGAGGTCATAAAGAGCTTTAAATGCCAAAGAGAAGAATTTGTATTTGATCTTAGAGATAATAGGGAGTCAGTAGAACTTATTGAATAAGGGATGCCATGGTCAGAATTGTGCTTTAGAAAGGTCATTTTGGCACCAGTCTGGAGGATGGACTGGAGTGCAAAAAGATGACACAGGGAGATCAATCGGGAGGTTATTGCAATAGTCCAGATTGAATGGAATCCAATACCCTGTGTAGCCTGCGAGGCTGAGCCAGCCACTCCTAGGAAAATCTGAAATTCTAGCATCCCCTCTACTTCAAAACCATACTGGCACATCCAGAGAAAGAACTATGAAGTCTGAATGCAGATCAAAACATACTGGTTTTTTTTTTCTCATGTTTTTTTTCCCTTTTGTTTTGATTCTTCTTTCACAACATGAGTAATGTGGAAATATGTTTAATATGATTGTACATATGCAGCCTATATCAGATTACATGCCATCTTGGGGAGGGGGGAGAAGAGGGAAGGGAAAAATTTTAGAACTCAAAATCTTATAAAAGTGAATGTTGAAAACTAAAAATAAATAAATAATTTAAAAAAAACATGTTGGAAGATTGCCTCTCAAGCACTCAAAGATCAAAGGGGAGAGAGCAACTCTCAGCTCACCACAATCCTAATCACTTCTGCCTTCTGTATAGCAAATAATGATCATCCATCCTAACTCCCGTAGGGATGGTATTTGCTTCCTGGATTATCTGCAAGCGTGGCGATCCATGGAGGACACCAAACTTGGGGTCCAGCGAATTAACCATCAAATCACTGGAGGTTCCAAGGTCAGTAGCAGTCTTCCAGAGACCACTGAGCGCCCCTTGCATTTACATTACAAATTCATTGTTCAGTCTATTTTTCGATCAGTTCTGGTGTATTTTGCTGAAGAAACTTGCAACTCTCCTAGTTTCTATAAGTGAGTTTCTAACAAAGCCTAGAGCATCTTTCTCACTGCTGTGATTACAGAAGGAGATGGGACTCCTAATTGACTGAGACAGTGTAGATACTGCAGACCTGTATAAGGGGTGGAGTTGATGCCAGGGTTTGTTGGGGAGAGACACACTTGTGATATGAGACACTCTTTGGGAGAACCATGTGAAAAGAATCTGGAGGCTGCAGACAAACAGAGGAAACAGGCTCCTCAGCATGGTCCAACTTCCAGCTTGTCTAGTTAAACTTCAGAAAGATAATTTCCTTGCCTTCTCGATGGATGGGGAAGGGGTGAAAGATGGGGGAGAATTAAGAATTGAAAACGAAATAAAATTGAATAATAATAATCAAATGAAATTGAGATTAGGTCAATGAGATTAGGTCTCTCTAGATCGGAGCTGAGATCCCATTTTGCTCCCTTCTAAAGATTTCACTCACGTATTTTCTGATATAGTCTAATCCAGTGGTTCTCAACCTTCCTAATGCCATGACCCTTTAATACAGCTCCTCATGTTGTGGTGACCCCCAACCATAAAATTATTTTCGTTGCTACTTCATAACTGTAACTTTGCCAGTGTTATGAATTGTAATGTAAATATCTGATATGCAGGATGTATTTAAATTGAACATAACCCACAGGTTGAGTACCGCTGCTCTAATCTGTGTAATTTCTCCAACTCCTGTCTGCTGTTTGCTTGGATAAAAAAGGCTTACTTGCTATTTGCTACTATGTTGGTCTTTTGGCTTGGCACACATATAATAAGTGTTTGACACACATACTAAATAATAAATGCTTTTCCCTCACCCTAGCCCTATTCATCGGGGGGCAGTTGCAGGACAATGGTTGGTAGACTTGGGCTGTGGCTAAAGGCAGCAACATGGTAGCTTGGTGTAGTAGCAAGAACAGACTTATTGTCTGTGTGATCTGAGGCTTTCTAGTTTTTTCATTTTGATAGGTGCCATGTAGCATGTGGGCTGTCCATCTATGGTCTCTTACTCTCCTTACATGCCTTGTCCTTTTTCAGTCAAACTGTACAAGTCTTTGACTGGGTCTTTTATGTAGCTTCTTATGAAGAAAAAGTAGTAGGCTGGGAGTCAAGACACCTGAAATTCTAGTCCCTGGACTGACACTAATTTATGGTGGACTATGGGCAACTTGACTCGTCAGCCTCAGTTTCTCATCTTTAAAATAAGGAGGCTGGACTATCTTGATCTCTAAGGTCCCTTCTGCCTCCAAATCCTATGATCCCAAATCATTGTTAAGTGTCCTGAGTCATATATGTCTCTTTTTTAGCATCTTCTGAATTCTTCCCATCCAGAAGTGCCAAAGAACTAGAACCATGTGTAGGAGGATTCACATAAATGGAGTTGCCGAGGACCAACAGAGACAAATGTCAAAAAATATCGAAAGGTTCATATTTGTTCACAAAAAAGAAAGTTAAAAACAAGAAAAACACAACAATGACAAACATCACAGAGCCAATCAACTGTTCAATGGCAAAATTACCAGGTAATGAAAAGGGACATAGCATAGAAGTACAGACAGTGAGCTTGCTGCATATTGCAGCATGGGAATCATTGAGTCTGTTAATTAGGGGATCTACACACACACACACACACACACACACACACTCTCTCTCTCTCTCTCTCTCTCTCTCCTATGAGCTAATGCTCGCTGCTTTCAAATAGCCTAGGAGACTGAGGCTGATCAAAGAGCAAGTACATCAGGGGGAGGCCCAACTGAGGACCCACAGGGAGACATCTTGAAATGCAACATGGGCAGAAAAATTATTTTAAAAGTTGGACAGGATTCTAAGACCACAGAGGCAGCTTGTGATGATATCAGAGATATCAGAGAGACCCTTTAGTGGACTATTGGGAGCAGGGGGGATTAGCCTGAAAATCAGCTCTGAAGTGTCTTCCTTAGGGGTGGCTAGCTGGTACAGTGAATAGAGTACCAGCCCTGGAGTCAGGAGGACCAGGTTCAAATCCAGGCTCAGACACTTAACACAAAACTAGCCATGTGACCTTGGGCAAGTCACTTAATCCCAATTGCCCTACCTTCCCCCCTCCAAAAAGCAAAAAAAAAAAAAAAAGGGTCTTCCTTTTTCACATTCACCAAGTCAATAAGCATTTATTACATGGTTAATATGTGCTGGGCACTGTGCTTGAAAGTGCTTGAAATTCAAAGAGAAGTCAAAAAACAGATCCTGCCCTCAATATTCTAAAGAAGAAGACAGAACACAAATAATTATGTGCATAGGAGATATAGATAGATAGATAGATAGATAGATAGATAGATAGATAGATAGATACAGATATATACATATATAATAGGTGGAAAGGACTAGCAGGGGAAAAGACCTCTTGAAGATGGTGGAATTTGAGATTAGTTTTGAAGGGAGCCAGGGGAAGCTAAGAGGTACAGGTGAGGACAAAAAGAATTCTAGGCTTGGGGACTGGATCATGCAAAGGCTTGGAGTTGGAAAATGGAATGTCTTGTGGGAGGGACAGGCCAGGGTAGCTGGATCACAGAATACATGGCAGGGAGCAAAGGGTAAAAAAGGCTATCAGGTAGGAAGGAGTCAGGAGTCAGAATGGGCCTGTTACTCACTATGGGATGAAGCTATCTCACATCCTAATTTATTACTACAATATTGGGAAGATATTTACTAGGCCTACTCTACAAATGATCTCTGGGTATAGTTGTTCCCTTGGCAAAAATGAATCTGAGAGACCATGGAAAGACAAGCACCTTAATGCACTGTAGGTGGGAACTATAAATTGGTTCAAATATTCTGGGAAGCAATTTGGAATTAAGCTAAGATGATGATCAAAAGGTCCATCTTTTTGACCCAAGGATCTGCCTGCTCAGCCATATATCCCAAAGACAGAAAGGAAGGTTCCATGTACATCAAAATATTCATGGAGCAGCACATTTTGTAGCAATAAAGAACTGGAAACAAACTAGATGTCCAATGATTGGGGAATGGCTAAACAAATTTTGGTGCATGAATGCAATGGAATATTACAGCACAGAAAAAAATTATGAGTATATAGAATTCAGAGAAGCATGGAAAGCGTTATATGATCTGATACAGAATAAAATAGGCAGAACCACAAAAACAATATACATAAGGACAACAGAAATACAAATGGAAAGTACACCACCAAAAAAAATACCCTTAAAATAAACACTGGTAATTTTAAAGACCAAGCTTAGCCTCAAAGAAGAGATGAAAAAACAAACCTCCCTCCCTTCTTCGCAAAAGTGGGGAATTGTGGGTATGTGATATTGTATATATTGTCAGTCAGCTGACAGGTTCATTAGTTTTGCTGACCTGCTTGGCTGAACTCCCTTCTTCTAAATTCATTGTTGCAAGTTGTTAATGAAGTAGTTACAAAAGGCATAGGTAGGGCAAGGGGAAGAATCCATTCAGGAATGAAAGTGATGTAAAAACAAAAGTAATCAATTAGTTATTAACTTTTAACGAAAGTTAAAAACTTTTCTAAAGTTTTTTTAAAAGTAAAACTGAGATTTTAGACCTTAACCCAGAATGGTACAGTCATTTAGGAGTTTAAATGTATCTTCAAAAGTCCCATTTTAGTCAGAAATAATAGCTAGTATTTATATAGAGCCTACTAGATGCCAGGCACTACACTAAGTGCCTTACAAATATTATGTAATTTGACCAGTCAGTAAATGTGATCTAATCTCTAATGTGAGTGGTAATTCCTTTGGGTCACATGAAGTTGAGAGGGAGATTAAAATCTTAATGGGAATGGGAGTACAAGCCAATTTTGATAAATTTATGAATTATTACACATGATCTCTCCATCTTAAACCCAGATCAAACAAGATAGAATCTGGGCAGATGCTGGGAGGCTGGGAACACTTTTAGTGCTCATGTAGATATCCAGGCAGACAACATACCTATGCCACGAAGGCTGGAGGCAAGTGGACACCGTTTCGCAACTCTCCTTTCTTAACATCTTTAGCAAAAGTATATCCCAATGAAAATAGGTATATTTATAAAGAGAAAAACAATTCCCCTAGATTCCCCTCGCAATAGTAACATGATACAGTCAACCGACAGCAACTGTCAATCTTTCCATTGTTTTTTGGATCACCTGAAATTTTGATTTTTTAGAGATGTTTCATGATTTGTAGCCATCTAGCACCAACAGGGATATAGATGAGACCTGAATGGACACTGGTATAAGGCATGGGTAGGGAACCTGAGGCCTCAAGGCCATATGTGGCCCTCTAAGTCCTAAAGTGCAGCCCACTGACTGAATCCAAACTTCACAGAGCAAATCCCTTTAATAAAAGGATTTGTTCTGTAAAGCTTGGGCTCAATCAAAAGGCCACACACAAGGACCTAGAAGGCCACATATGGCCTCAAGGCTGTAGGTTCCCCATCCCTGGTAAGGGATGCCAGGAGTTCTGCAACCTAAAGTCTTAGAGAGCTGCCCAGGGCACTGAGAGGTTAAGTGATCACACTGACTGTAGGCATCAGAGGCAGGACTTTGAAACCCAAGTCTTTCTGACTTCAAGGCCAACTTTCTTTTTTTTTTTTTTTTAATTATTTTTAAAATTTTTTTTCCTTTTTGGGGGAAGGCAATTGGAGTTAAGTGACTTACCCAAGGTCACACAGCTAGTTTTTGTGTTAAGTTTCTGAGGCTGGATTTGAACTCAGGTCCTCCTGACTCCAGGGCCGGTGCTCTATTCACTGCACCACCTAGCCACCCCTCAAGGCCAACTTTCTATCCACTATATAATGCAATATAGAGAAGATGGGTTTTAGCAGTAGGTTGTAGCTCTGGTTCATTAAAAGCATCATGCAATTTGCTATGTGTAATTCAACATGTAAATAAAAATACTCGTTTTATTGTGGGACCAGAGCTATAATTTTATTAATATAGCTAATTCCCTGTGTGGAAACTCCCTCCACTAATGCAGACAGCAATTTGTCTGCAATTTATAATCTTAGAGAGTTGGGAGTGGGACATTAAGAAATTAAATGACTAAAAAAAACCCAACAGAAATTAAATGATTCACCCCAGGGTTGTACAGCAAGTATGTATCAGGGACAGTGGTGGGACAAGAATTTAACCTACATCTCCATCACTTCCAAGTCAGCCCTCTATTTACTATACCATGCCTATATCTATTCAAAAAGGAGTTTTTAAAAAAGATGCAAAGCGGTATGCCTGATGTCCTTACATGTCCAGACAGGATTTTGCATGTTACAGTGGAGAAACAGAGGTACAAAGATGAAGGTGGTTACTGTACAGGTTAGGGACAGAACCAAGAAGGAAATTCAAGTTATCCTGATCTGTGGTATACACATCTTTTCGCATTCCTAGATGAATACTCCTCCCTAGGCAGAATTATGAAGTGAAATCTGCCTTTGAATTTTCAATCACTCTGCTTCTCCTCCCTCCCTTCCCCACCTCCCTACCTGAAACACCTGATGACTGATAATAGCTCTATATTTTTTGTGACAAAAGTCCTAATTTAAAAAATGAATTTCTAATGGTGAAATATAAACAGATAGGGAGGGTGAATATTTTAAAAATGAGAAGACTTCTCTCTTCTTATTCCATTGTCTCCACTTGCCAGTATACCTAACTACATCTCCATGGCCTATGACCCCATTTGCTGCCTTTAATACACCTTAAAATTCTGCTTGACTTAAGCTTAATTTTTTCCTCCTCTCTTGGGAAGCTTTTATTTTCCAACTTCCACCCCAAATGTGGGGCACTAGTAGGGCTTTACTGCCACCTAGTGGTCTCTGGCATGGCTACTTTAATGTGTCCATTCCTCTCTCCAGGTTGTACTCTTCACACCCTGGACTTTCTCAACCTCTTTACTTTGGAAATTCACTTCGCCCTGGGATTTCTCACACTGACAGTACTCTCCTCCCCTACAGTCTATGACTCTGATTGGCCGGTTTCTCCCAGATGCTCCATTCAAAGGAGGACTACCACATCACCCATGTCTATCTTCATTCTTTTCCAGACTTTCTCTACCATGTACCCATATAGCCCCACCTTCTTGTTGGTCCACCCTTTTTCAGTTTGAACTTATGTGTTGTCTTTTCCCATTAGAATGTAAGCTTCTCAAGGGCGGAGGCTTTCTCTTTGTATTTATATTCCCAGCTCAGCACAGTGAGAGTGCTGTGCACATAGTAAACACATAATAAATGCCTGTTTACTTGACTTGACTATACCAAGGTTCTTAACTATTATTATTATTTTGGTCATGGACTCTCCCCTGTAGTAGTCTGGTGTAGCCTCTTCTCAGAATGTTTTTTAAATGCATAAATAACCTAGGATTACAAAGGAAATTACAGTGAAACACAGCTATAAAAATATTTTAAAGGTCAAATTCACAGCTCCCTGAAATATATTCACTGATCCCTTGGCAGTCTGTGGACCCCAAGTTAAAAACTCCTGGTAGTACTATCTCCAGGGGAACACAAAAATCTATAAATAACTCATTTGCATTTTGCCTCCTTCCATCCTTTTTTTTTTAATCAGAGTCACTGACAAAGAAATGAAATGGTTGGAGTTCCCTCTCTTCTTCCTGCACTCTCTCGTTCTCTGGTGGTAGCCTGTGGAAGCTTAGTAAGAAGATCTGCACTGAAGCTTCAGCAGCTACCAAAAAAACCTCAAAGTTTATGAACTAGTGAAAGAAAAAGCCCAGGGGCTAAGGCCAGAGTCCCCAGAAGCAGCCAGGACAGGAAGCACATGTGTGGTTCGGCAAGGCCTACTGACCAGGGCGGATCCTTCACAAATCACCAAGCCTGTCACACCCTTGGTGGCTGGACTGGTTCCAGGGCTGTGCTGGAAAGTTCTGGATCTATTCAAAGGCAGTATTAGGGAGTTATTCTGGACCTGTTCCTATCTTAGTGGAACCTCCCGAACCCTTAGAAAAGATAAAAATTGATTCCTATCTTCCAGACTAGTGGTTTCCAAAGCAGAGACCCATACCCATCCATGTCAGAGGTATGATCTCCATGGAATAATCAGCTAATTAGAAGGCAGGAACATAAACTACATCCCATCCTCCCCAAGAGAGCCAGTCGTGGGGGCTTGTCTCCAACACAATCACACACCCCAAATCTTCTGACACTCCACCTTCACCTCATCCTTCAGCTGTACAAACACCTAATTTTTTCTTCACCAGATGTTGGCCCTCCTGGGAAGTTATAAGCAGCTACAAACTCCACCCCCTCTTTACTCGAGTCCTGCCCCCAGATTATCTTGTGGCTACAACAGATTGCAGACCCAAGGCTGGCTCTGCACTCCAGGGCAATAGCTGGTAAAAGCCTCACTCTCATTCTCATTTTCAATGGGACAGAATGACACAGGATGAATAGGCATGAATAGTTTCAGAACTGTTATCACGGATCTGCATCACAGATCTGCATTATAGATCTCATTACAAATTATATTACATCTCAAAACTCGCCTCTGTTCTTTTTACCATTGAAGGCATCACACCAACTATCTTTCCTCTCACTCACTCCACAGATGCAGTTTCCAATTCTTGTCATTTCAACCTCCATGCTATTTCTCCTACCTCTCCACTCCCACAGCCACCATCCTAATTCAGGTTCTCATTACCTCTCCCCCGGACTAGGGCAACAGTCCCATAATTAGTTTCTCAGTTTTGAGTTTTCCCTGTCTCCAATCCATGACTCTAAGAAGCTGCCAATGATTTTCCTAAAGTGCAATTCTGAGCATGTTATTCCCCCTACTTAATAAACTCTAGTGGCTCCCTATTGACTCAATATTATTTCATCCTTTTGAAATTTACTTTTTCTGTAAGTTATACAATACCATTTTAGTATAATAGCATATTATATAACTTATAAATAAGTAAATATACCCATATTGAGGGATGAGAGCTTAACATTTTTTTTAACTGATAAGAGGTACATGATCAAAAAAGTTTGGAGACCACAGCTCTAGATCAGTGGGTACCTGGATCTGGGCATGGTCCTGGGCAAGATCTTTGTGGCCTCCACCCCAGTACACTTCAAGGAGTAGACAGGGAAACAGAGAAGACATGTTAAAAGCAGTGGTTCAGGAAGATTAATTGTGCATGGATTAGATAAGGGAAGGAATGGAAGGAGACCCATTAGATTATTGCTATAAACTGAACTCTGAATTTCCTTTATCAGATTATAATCTGTTATCGTTGTACTTTTTTCATCTGCCTTGCTGTTTTTTATCTTCTCTATGAACTCCAAACCCTCTACCCCTCAGTTCTTTTCCAGTCTATCACCCCTGCACTGGCTGTACTCTCTTCCTAGCCCCATCGTGACCAGCTGGGGACTAGTTTAACTCTACCCTGTCCTCTTCTTTGGAATTCCTTGTTCTCTTGTCCCATTGCAGGCAAGCAATAAGCACTTATTAAAGTGTTGGATATGTGCCAAGCACTGTGCACAGGGAATACAACAAATACAAGCAGAATGCCCCTACCTATAATTCAGAAGGATCAGTTTGACAGCCAAGTGGAGCATGGACTGGAATGGGGAGAGACTTGAGGTAGAGAATCCAAACAGAATGCCGTTTTACTAACTCCAGGGCAGAAATGATGAAGGCCTGTATTAGGGTGGTGGTAGTGTCACAGGAGAGAAGTAGGGAAGATAAAACACAATAAAGAGTTGAAGGGGGTAGAGAAGCAGGGAGAGTAGGATGGGAGGGGGAGGGGAATAATACTGAAGTCTAGAAAGTGAGAAGCAAAGTTGGGCAGAGAATGAATGTTGGCTTGGCCTGGGACTCTCCCCAGAATGGAAACCCCAAGAAGAATTCACTAGAGGAAGAAGGGGGCCAGCATGGTGACAAGGCCATAGGGGACAGATGGATATTCCAGGGTCAGAAGGCTGAAAGTGCTGAAGGGGGTCCAATGTAAGATGGCAGCTGAGGCATGGTGTTGAGTCCAGAAAGCCAGAAACTTGTCCTACCCATCCTTAGCTTTCAATTATTCCCATCATCTGTTGCCTTTGCTCCTATTCACATTCTCCTGAATAGTGCTAGAGAAAATCATGAAGCTGTGCTGACTAGATTCACTACAAATTTATGTAACATCATCTTAATTGTGGCAAGGCAATTTTTTAATACCTCCCTAATGGATTCACTTATCACACTCACCATAGCAGCCCTTCCAAACCTTTTCATTCTTCCTTAGACCTCTCTCATGGCTCTCCTCCCCTTACCCTCTCAGGTAAGAATCTTGCCTCATATGTCAAAGAAAAAACTGAGGCCATTTGCTGGCATTTTTTCCCTATCTTGCTTATCTCAGATGCCTTCCATTCACCTGTTTCACATGAAGAGGTGACCCTTCTTGCCATAGCAAACCTGTGTGTGTACAAGCTGATCCCATTCCAGTCTTCTCCAGAAGATTACCCTATCATTCTCACTCCCACTAATCTTCAATCTCTCCATGTCTACTGGCTGCTTCCATATGCCCTACAAACAGGTCCATGTCTTGCCCATTCTCAAAAAATCCTCCCTTCATCCATCCATCCCTGCTAACTACCATCCTGTATCTCTTTTTTCATGATTGAATTCCTTGAAAAGGCTTCCACTTCCTTTCAACTCTCTGGCTTCCAATTTCATCGTTCAATAGAAACTGCTCTCTCCAAAATTACCAGTGATCTCTTATTTGCCAAATCTCATGGCCTTTCCTCAGTGCTCAATCTTCTTGACTTCTCTGCAGCCTTTGACATTGGTGATCACCCTCTTTTCCTTGATACTTTCTTCTGTCTAGGTTTTTATGACACAGCTCTCTCCTGAATTCTCTTTCCACCTGTGTGGCCACTCCTCAGTCTCCTTTGCTGGATCTTCATACAAGTCATTGCCATTAACTGTAGATGTCTCCCAAAGATGTGTCCTGGGCCCTCTGTACAACTTCACTTGCTGTCATCACTCAGTTCCCATGTATTCAATGATCATCTCTATAGATGCTTCCCAGATCTATTTCTCCAGTCTTAACTTCTCTTCTGACCTCCAGGCTTGAATCTCCAATTACCTATTAGACATCCTGAACAGGAAGACCTGTAGACATCTCAAACTCAACATGTTCAAAGTTGAACTAATTATCTTTTCCCCAAAGTCTTGCCCTATTCCTAACTTCTGTATTATTATTGAGGGTACCACAATCTGTCCAGTCACCCAGGTACTCAACTTGGGTATCAGTCTCAACCCCTCCCTTATACCCTATATATCCAATCAGTTGCCAAGTCTTGTCAATTCTACCTTTGTAACCTCTTTCATATATGCCACTTCTCTCCTCCAACACTACCACTACTCTAATGCAGGTCTTCATCATTTCTCCCTTGGAGTTACTAAAACAGCATTCTCATTGGATTCTAAGCCTCAAGTCTCTCCCCACTCCAATCCACCCTTCACTCAGCTGTCAAATCGATCTTTCTAAATTACAGGTCTGACCATGTCATCCTCCCATTCAGTAAAGTACAATGGCTCTCTATTTCCTCCAGGATCAAATATAAAATCCTGTGTGGCTTTTAAAGCTCTTCATAACCTAGCCTCTTCCTACCTTCCTCCTACACAGCACTTTATCCCCTAACTCAACATTGTTATTGGCTTTCCTTCATAATTAGAATTCACTCCCTCCTCATCTTTGCTTCCTGGCTTCCTTCAAGCCTCAGATAAAATCCTAACTTCTACAAGAAGCCTTTTTCCAGCCCCCCTCAATGCTAATTCCTTTCCTCTAAGAGTAAGTATATACAAATACATTTCCAAGTTATCCGAGAGTATATAGCTTTATCTCCAATTTATTCTGTTTGTGCATACTTGTTTGAATGTTGTCACTCCGACTAGACTATGAGGTCCTTGAGAGCAGGGGCTGTTTTTCCCTTTGTATCCCCAGGGCATAGCATACTGTCTAGAATATTGTTGTTGTATAATTACATCTGATTATTTCTGACACCATGGATCATACTGTCCACGGAGTTTTCTTGGCAAAGATACTGGAGTAGTTTGTCATTTTCTTCTCCATTGGATTAAGGCAAACAGAGTTACTTGTCCAGGGACACATAACTGGGACGTGATGACTAATTGGCTTTAGGGAAATAAAAGAGAGGGAAGAGTCCAAGATACCTCCAAAACAGAGCTGTACCTAGGTTAAGCTTGTTCCCCACACGAACAGGTTTTTACAATCAAAATGGCCCCTCTGTGCCAGGTCTTCTTTGGGGGAAGGAGATTTCTAGGTTTTCATTTTACGGATAGTTTTGTGCCCATCTATGTTTGTCAGACATGCTCAATTACAGAAGGACCAGATGTGCTCAGAAAATGAACTGAAAACATCTTTGAACATCTTGGACAGAGAACCTGGTGAGCAATAAATCTTAATATTTAGGGGTGGCAACATCACAATCCAGAAGCTTCTAGGTCCTGGTGAGGATAGCATTTGGTGTTATATTATCCATAGGGGTTTTATGTAATTTCCCCAGCAGTCAGAGTAGCTAGCTTAGGCCATGTCAAATCTGTTCCTCTGTTTGTTTGGGTTCCTACCTTTGACTGCAATGGATCTGGCAGAAGGGCTCAGAGGAGATCTGGCCATGGTAGTTGACCAGTTATTACATTCTATCCCGGGGATAGCAACTTTTCATGTTGTAGGGACAGTCTTGCTCTGCTGTTACAAGAAAGGCCATGAGGGAGCAACAAAAGCCCATCTTGCAATGTCTAGTTGTTTGGGAGCCACGGGAAGAAGAGAAATTTCTTCTTCCAAAATATGAAAATAGAAGAGAAGTAGAACCCCAAGTGAGTTCAACACAGTAAGCCCGCTCTCTTCACACTTTCAGGAGAAAGACAGCTTATTTTAATCAGCTGGCTCCTCCAGTACCCAATACCTTTCCTCCATCACTACTCTTAGTAATGGCAAAGGTTGGGGTAAGATGTCAGACTTTTTACCCTGTTACATAGGTTCTGTACAGTTCTACAAGACTAGGACTGGGCAGAAGACTGGACTAGGCAGAAATAGGGTCACTTCATTTCATGTTAAATCCCATTACTTCCAATGAGGGAAGCAAACCACCAAATAATGTTCCAGGGCTGAGTAGAAAGGGTTTGGATTTAATGGGATAACTGCTGGACCATTCCCATCAGGATAGTAACCACCACCTAGAGAGAAACATGAATTGGCTCCTCTCCACTGGCCATCTGGACCCAGAATAGACTTTTATGTGCCCAAGGAAACAAACGGTAATCACCCATATTTATTAGCACTTTAGGATTCTTTAAAGTACTTTCCTCATACCAACCTTATGAACTAGATAGTGCAAATATCTCCATTTTTATAGATGAGGAAATAGCAGTAGAAATATGATGTAAGGTGTCCCAGGTCACAAAATAATGCCATTTATATAGCACTTTAAAGTTTGCAAAGTGTTTTGCATAACTCTCATTTAACTCTCACAACAACTCAAAGGAAAAAATTATTATCATCCCCATCTTACAGATAAGGAAACTGAGGTTTAGGATCATTTAGGATCAGAGAGGGAATAGCAGGATTTAAAGACAAGTCTGGACTTAGTAAGAGTAGAAATATTTTTAAACAAAATAGGGAAATTAAGCCTCTTTTCATACTGAAAATTATCACAGACTTATGTTTTTATACATAATTTCACATTGAATATTTGAAAGGAAATATCTCTAATGCTGCCATTTTTCATGGACTCCCTAGTCACGCTGTATGGGACACTTGGGAAATACTGCTTTTCCAAACAGCCCACCAAAATGGCAAAAATACAATGATATAGAAAGAAAACATTTTGTTTCTAGATAAAATGGGGCACTTAGTCCAAAAGCTAGGTGCTGCTGCCCTCAGCAATGCTAATGGCTCCTATCACTTCTTTCTGTTGCTACCAGGGACCAAGAAAACCAGACATCTCTTCTTCTCAGGGACAACTAATAGGCAGCCTACAAAGTAAGTAAAATTGGTCCAACATCTGGAAAGTGTTGGGAAGAAACCCTAGGAACCACAGGTCGTGGCAGCTGCCTGCCAAGACTCCATGAAGTAATGAAAAAGGCAGGGAAAGAACAAACAAGACAGAAGCACAAGGCTGGTTAGTTCCACGATTATGTACTCTGAAGTGAGACTTCTGACAACCTTAATAATCCTCAGGAAATCGGTTCCTAATTCCTAACTGGAAGTTAAAAAAGGAAAGGCCTGAAACACTGGTCACAAAGCCCCTATGCTCAAACTGGGCACTTCACTCCTGTCCTATTTCAGCTTGGTTGATGCCTGTTTGCACTTTTACTTCAATGAATCTATGACCTTGATGATGGGGACCCTCTCTGCAACGATGCAGGTCACAACCCATCCATTTCTCATCCTACACCACCCATCCTTGTCCATGCTCTTTCATAAACTCTACAGAGAAGATGGCCTCTCCCTTATAAGCCAGAAGTCTTCCAACATGTCACAAGTGCCAAGGCAGCACTGAATCTAATACATCCCTCAATCTCCCCATGACTTAAGCCCTAAAAAACAAAACTACCTTCCAACTAAGGAAAAGTCCCAAAGAATGGCAACAACAGAAACAACTGCATTCATGTGGAGCTTCAAAATCTATAAAGCCTTTTAACAAACGGCACTTCATTCATTCCTCACAACAACCCTATGAGGTAGGTATTTTTATCTTCACTTTATGGAGATGGAAACAAAGGTTCAGAGCTCTTAAATGATCACTTGATCACACACCTATTAAATGTCAAAAAGTGACTTTGACTCCAGGCTGTCCTGACTCCAAATGCAGAACTCTAACCACTACACACAGTAACTAGAGAAATAGTTTTTATCTCATTTTTAATGATGTAGAAAATCCATGAAAACATACTTTTCTTTTGTTTTACTTGGCCTGGAAATATACAGTTTTTATCTTACATACGTACACAAACTTTCACTTTGATGCATGAACACCAAGCACACGAAACATTTCCAAAAGGAGACAAAGACCAAAGGTCATCAGTTCAGAAAGTCAAGAATCTGGGTGAAGAGATCAAGCCATCCAGTTTTTTTACAAATGGTCGACCAAATGCCTCATCCTTGGCCATTCAACTTGAAATGATGACAAGCTGCCCTGGTTAATGCATGTGCCACAATGTCCCCTCTTGGGTAGTAACAAATAAAAGAAAGGATTTGGGAGCTTGAAGAAATCAATAGCCATATTTTTCATTAAGATGGGTCCTGCCGTCACCACTCTGGCCTGGTTCAAAACAAAGAAACACATTTAGTTTTCCAAAATCAGGGAGCAAGAGAAGTTATTCAGCAGTCTGCCAAAAAAGGAGAAGACAATAGAAAGAGAATAAAAATGGGAAAGGAAACTGGTACCCACCTTCAGGCGGTACCCATACACAGTAGTCTGGATCATCTTCTGGATACTTTGAGGAAAGCATCTGTGTTAACTACAAGAAAAAAAGTAGGCAAATGAATCCTAGACTCAAGAGTGCTTGATAATACTGATGAAGATAAAGAACCTCTAGGTACTATGTGTCTGCCTTTTCTTTTATGTTCCATAAATTGAGTCACTGATTTTTAGTAATTTAGAAAAAATAGTGATTCAATATAGATCCCTATGCTGTCAGTAAAAAGGGGATTGACTGTCCCTACTCTCCCCACCTCAAGTGAGTGGCTATTCTACTCTGACTGCGATACAGACCCCTGGCTTTTCAAAATGAAAGTGTAATTACCAATAAGTCAGTTAGTTAATACCTTAATTTACTATTACTGTGAAAAGCACATTTGTGACTTCATTGCTACAGGAGATTCCTAGTGAAGAAACTCCCTTCGCCAACACAGAGATAAGTGCTTTTCAATTTACAGTCTCAGATAAAAAAAAAAAAGGACTGAAAAAGGACTCACAATCTCAGACACCTAAGAAATTAACTGAAACTTACAAGACTAAAAGCCATAGACATAAAAGTCTCAATAGCTAATTGGTCAAAAGACATAAACGAGCAATTTTCTTTTTGCTTTTTGCTTTTTGAAGGGGAGAAGGCAGGGCAACTAGGGTTAAGTGACTTGCCCAAGGTCACATGGCTAATAAGTGTTAAGTGTCCGAGGCCAGATTTGAACTTAGGTTCTTCTGACTCCAAGGCCAGTGCTCTATTCACTGTGCCACCTAACTGCCCCAAGCAATTTTCAAAGGAAAAAAAATCCAAGGTATCAATAGCCATATGAAAAAATTCTCCTATATTACTAATTATTGGAGAAATGCAAATCAAAGCAACTTTGAGATTCTCCTCACACTCATCAGACTTGACAAAGGTGACAAAAGACAAAAATAACAAATGTTGAGGGACTACGGGAAAACAGACACTGTGAATTGGTCCAGACATTCTGTAAAGAAATTTGAAACTGACCAATAAGTTACACCAAATGATGTCATACTCTTTGCCCCAGCTATACTACTAGGCCTATACTCCAAAGAAATGAAAGAAAAAAAGAACCTATACAAGCCAACATTCATAGCAATTTTTTTTCCTGTGGTAGCCAAAAACTGGAAACTAAGAGGGTGTCTTCCTACTGAGGAATGTCTAAACAAATTGTGGCATATGAATATAATGGAATATTAAATGTTATAAGAAATGAGAGAGATGGACAGCTTCAATGGATACTAAGAAGACCTCTTATGACCTGGGACAAACTGTAGGGAACAGAACTAGGAGAACAATCTATAAAATAATAATAACATTATAGAGAAAAACAACTTTGCAAAACTTAAAACTCTGATTAATGGAATGATAAACCCAAAGGGGTAAAGAGTCCAAAAGAATAAAGATGACTTCTTGTAAAGGAAGACAACTCAAAATGAAGAAAGAGACATTCATTTTTCGACATCCCCAATGTGGAAATTTGCTTTGCCAGACTAAGCATATGCGTATTGAGGAATTTATTTTTCCATTAAAAAAAATTTTGCTTTGGGGGGTGGGGATGGGGTAGGAGTGGCAGAAATAAAGAAAAAAAAGATAAGTAGCTGAAAAAGAATTATAAACAGCAATGTCAAAGATACCGCGTTTTGAGAAACTGCACCAAAAAACAAGGCCACCTAATACAATATTACTAATGATCATTTATTATACTTTCATGTTATATTTATCACATCAACTGCATTTTTTTAAATCAAAATTCAGTGTAATACTGATGTTGTTATTATGATTATTTATATTAAACATACCTAGGTAAGTTAAATTATTCTATGTTTAATATTGGTTTGTTACGTTAATAAAATTGTAATGATTTTTTTTAAAAGAGAGAAAGAGAGTTGCCCAGGGAACTGAAAAGTTAAATTATTTGTCCAAAGTCACAGGCCAAATCTGAACCTAGGTCTTCCTGATTTCAAGGTTTAGCTTTCTATCCATTTAGCCACATAGTCACTGTACTACTGTTTGTACTACTAATAATAATGGCAGTATCAAGAATTTTTAAAGGTAATTATACATTTCAAAAAATTTTAAGTTCTAAATTCTCTCTTTCTAGTCCCTTCCCCAGCATTTGAGAAGGCAAGTGACATGCTATCAATTATTCATGTGAAGTCATGCAAAACATATTCATATTAGCTATGTCCCCCAAATTAATAAATAAATGAAAGATAAAAGAAAATTTTAAAATTATGCTTTAACCTCCATTCAGAGTTCATCAGTTTACTTTCTGGAGATGGATAGTATTTTTCATCATGACTCCTTTGGAATTGTTATGGATCACTGTATTGATCAAAGTAACAAAGTCTTTCACAGTTGATGAGCATTACAATATTGCTATTACTATGTATAATGCTCTCCTGGTTCTGTTTAATTCACTTTGCATCAGTTCATATAAGCCTTTCCAGATTTTCCTGAAATCATCCCCCTCACCATTTTTTATAGCATAATAGTATTCCATTACAATCATATACTACAACTTGTTCAGCCATTTCCCAATTAAAAGGCATTTCTCAATTTCCAATTCTTTGCCACCGCAAAAAGTTGCTACAAATTTTTGTACATACAGGTCCTTTTCCTTTTTCTTTGATTTCTTTGGGATACAAACCTAGTAGTGGTATTGTTGAGTCAACAGCATCAAGAATTTAGAAATGCTTGATTCTTATAATAACCTTGTGAAACAGAAATAGCAACTACATACTCCTTTCCTCATTTTACAAAGGAGAAAACAGGTTGACTGATTTGCTTAAGGTAATAGGGTTGAGGACACAGGTTTTCTGACTCCTAGGTCTACTTTTTTCCACATTAACTCATTAACAGCAATGATAACAAGGTACATAGCATTTTCAAAAACACTAATTAAATGCCTATAATATATACAGAAGGGGGGATACAATTGCAAAAAAGACATATATATATATGAATACCAAAAATACAAAACAACATGCATGTAAGAGGTACAAATACAGTGGTGAGAGTTTCTGGGAGGGAGGGATGGATTCTGTCTGGAGTGCTCAGGCAATGTTTCCTAGAGAAGGATAATATTTGAACTGAACTCTGAAGAACAAATAGAATTTCAGTAGCCAGAGGGCCAGAGATAAACGTGAAGGCATTCCAGACATGGTACAGACAAAATCATGAAGGAGGGAAAAGTGTGGCATGGATTCTCAGTAGTTCATAGTCTAGTTTGTTTGAAGGACAGAGGGATAAGTGAGAGAGAAGACTGAAAAGGCAGTTTGGAGCAAATCTGTGAAGGTTCAGGCTAAGGATATGGACTTGGGCTTTTGGGGAATGGGGAGCCACTGAAAGATTTTAAAGCATTTTAGTGACATGATCAGAACTATATATGGATGATTCTAGTAATTGTGTGATGAACAGGTTGGAAAGAGGAGAACCTGGAGAGAGAGAGAACAGGAGCGTGAGAGACAGTGACCCTAGTAGATGGCTACTACTGAAGCCCCAGTGAGAGATGAGAGTGAGAGCTGATGAAGGGGACAGCAGCCACCCATACAAGAATGCAAAGCAGCCCAGACAAAGTGCCAACAATCAGCCAGCAAAGACAACATAAAGGACTTACTCTGCTTGGACCAGCAGCTTTCTTCAGTACTTCCTCGCTCTGCTTGCAGCTATTTTTTGATTCTGGTGAAAAAACAAAGCTCCATCACTCTAATGAGCAAGAATTAAACATACTAATTCTCACTCCACCAAAGTCATAATCGTTTAGTCAAATCTGCTTTAAAAAATATACTTTCAAAATCCTATAGTTAGAATTCTATCATAGGAGAGAAGTAAATATTCTGAGCTGAGTGAAATGTAATAAATCACCTAGAGAAGGCTTTTTGTACCATTTTTACAAGTTCATTCCAAGCCAGTAAAAATAAAATGTGGAAGAGAATTTCCCCCTTCAAAAATTCATGTATTTCTAATCTATATGCATTTAGTGATTATGTAAAATAGTTAAGTATAATTCATACCATTGAAATAGTAATATGCAAAAACTGTCATAATCGAATTCTAGTCTGGATTTGCTATTCCATAATTTAACACTTAAGAAGTAAAATTAGTTGGCTATTGTTAATCCTTTTTCACTTCATCATAGTAAGGAATCACACTACTACAACACCTTGAGGTTTACAAAGTGCTTGCCTCCCCCACAGTGCTCTAAGTTGTCATAGTTGAAGGATTATTAGGCCTTTCTTTAAATTGATGAGAAAACTCAGGGTCAAAGTGGTCAAATCAGAGCTGGAGGCAGGAAGAACTAGAAACACATACCTGGTCTCCTGACCCAATTTGGTGGCTCATCTCTCTAGCCAGACTTTCTTGTGAATTCTGAAGTCTCCCCTGGCACAAGACTTATCCTGAGACTCCTAACTTGTGTGGCTCTGGTTAGCACGAAGGTACTAGGCACCTCAAGATGGTGGAGGGCAGAAAGGCAAGCAAGAAGGCCCAACATCCTTCAGAAGCTCCTTTAAATGTAAATTCTAGGCCCTGGTGAACGCCACTGCCACCACCCTGTCATTTTGTCTGTTGCCTTGTGGCCAATGCTCAGTGTCAAGGTTGAAGCTATTAGTTGCTCACCTGAGGACTCCCCTTGTACCAGAGCCTCTCCCTCGACCTCTGGGGATACTTTATTCAGTCCTGTCTGGCTAGGCTGAGTCAAAGAAGAACCTGTTGCTGCAAAAAGCAACACCAAAGCACACAGTCAGGCAGTGTACCGCAGGACAGGGAGATGCTCCAGGATGAGCACAATCCCAGCATCTGACACCACCTTTAGTACTTGAAGCTTCAACCACCAACATATGGATTTTGCCTAATGCAGAGCTATCAACCTTTTATTTTAATAAACAGGTCAATTTGGTTTTTCTTTTCAGTCATCCTTCATTTCAATTCTAAGGATGGAAAAAAAAATGCATCTTTGTATGATAAGAACTGGAAGAGACTTCACAGGTAATCTGATTCAACTAATTCATTTTACAGATGAGAAGAATGAAGCCTGGAAAGGGAAGGTGACTTACTTAAGGTCACCTAGCTGGTTAGTGCTAAAGCTGGGACTAGGTATCTCGACTCGTTGTCCAAGGATCCTTTTCCTCCACCATACTGACCCAAGAAGCAGCTTGGCTTTCACATTTTCTGGACAGAGAACCCCTATCATAACTCAGGATGTTTCTGGCCCATAAATTAGGTTGCTAGTTTGGGTTACAGATTTTACAACTATCAATTTCTACCAACTATAGAAATGAAATTGTATGGGGCAGTCAGGAGGGTGGGGGGAGGTGGGTAGGAAGGTTGTAAATGCATAGTGTACAAGCTAGAAATATTTCTTTTGAAATAAATGTAAAAGTGTCTAGGAGAGACTAGGCCCTGAAACAAAAGTCAAGCTCAATCTGTCTGGACCTGCAGGAGTTAAATCTTTTTTTTGTGCCATGTACCCCTTCTGAGAAAAATGTTTTTAAATGCATAAAATAAAATGCACAGCAGTCCTTGAATAACAGATATGACCTCTATAATATTCATTTGTTCATACAGCTAACTTTCTCATATAGAAAAAGAAACAAAGAAAAGAGTATGTTATACTGTCACACTGTCAAATGAATTAATTAAGAAAACTGAACAGCAAGATCTCATGAAAGATGTTTTATAGAAGGACAAAGGAAGAGAAAGAGAAATAAGTGTCTTCAAGCTCAAGAGAAAAGAAAAAACCATAGACAATCTCCTCAATAATACATCCAACAGGTGGTCAATAGCCTTTGCTTAAAAACCTCTAGAGTAAAAGGAGACCAACCACCTCTCAAGACAACCCATTCTACTTTTGGAAGTTCTGTTGACATAAAGCCTAAATTTGCCTTTCTGGAACTTCTATCCACTGTTCTTAATTCTGACCTCTGGAGCAATGAGGAAAATGAGTCTGGTCCCTCTCCTGCCTAAAAGCCTCTAAACAGCTGAGGACAGTCATCATATCAACCTTAAATCTGATCTACTCTTCTATTAAGGATAAGACTTGTGTCCATAACTGGGAGAAATAATTATCAGAAACAAGAATACAAATTATCAAAAGGTTGGGCATCCTGTGGCCTATAGTGGGCAGACTCTCCTGAATTACCCTTAGAAAAGAAGTAACTGCTAACACCTAGGCTACACCTTAACAAAGAACTCTTCCTGTTCACTGACCCTACAGGAACCAAGTGGGAGGAAAGGGATAACTGCAATAGGGCTACAACTTCTGATACTGCACATATCACTCTTGGCATTTCTGTCCCCTCTTGTCTACGACTGGTCAGTGGGTCACAGTCCTGTGCCCACAAGGTTTAGAGAGGCAAGGAGGTGGAGTACTCCTTTTGCTATTGGGCTGGATCAGTAAATAGATCCTTTCCAGTCCTATCAAAACAAACAAAGAGTCCCAGCAGCCCCTAAGTGTTGATGAGTAAATGTGACATTAGAAGAATCTGAAAGGTCCATCCCAAGTTCACTCTGAGGCTGAATTGTAAACTGAATTAAAAGAGAAAGTACTATGGTGGGAGGAACTACTTTCCTAAACAGGGTGTTAGCGCAGATTCTCAAAGTGTGATCCAGAAATCCCCAAGGGGAGGTCTATAAGGCCAAAACTCTTTCTCATAATAATACCAAGACATTTACATTTCTAATATTTTAAGTATCAGGCAGCTAGGTGGCGCAGTGGATTGACTACTGAGTCTGAAGTCAGGAAGAGGCTTATTTGCCTGAATTCAAATCTCCTGTGTGAACCCTGGGCAAATCACTTAACTCTGTTTGCCTCAGTTTCCTCATCTATAAAATGAATTGGAGAAGGAAATGGCAAACTATTCCAGTACCTCTGCCAAGAAAACCCCAAATGGGGTCACAAAAGTCTGACATGACTGGAAAACAACTGAAACAACAAATGCTAAATATCAATAGCTATAACCTACATTAATAAAAGCTCTTTGAGAGGAAGTCCTTGATAGTTTTTAAGCATATAAAAGGGTCCTGACACCCCAAAATTTGAGAACTACTGCTCTAGCATATGTGTAGCCAACACAGAAGAATCTGATTTCTTTTTGTAAGCCCATGAGCTTGTAACATTAGGAAAAATTCTCTCACTAAAACAGAAGAAATGAAAAAAGTAACCATGTCTGGTATCCATCAGTTTCTTCTGATCTGAAAGATCTGGAGTTGGACAAGTTTCAGGAATTGCTTCTTCTGACTGCATTTCCATTTTAAGAGATTTATGATCCATGGATCCTATTTCTTCTTTGTGTTCTTCTTCTTCTTCCTCCTCTTCCTCTTCTTCAGGCTCATCCTTCATTCTTATTAAACTTGGAGGGAGTGCTGGACGCTTAGGGGGCAACTTCTAGGATGGAAGAAAAAGGATAAATAAGATAAACTCACATAACTAAAAAAAAAAAAGCAAATTTCTCTAAAAAGGTCGGTTAAGGAGAAGGGGGACTGGAAATCACATTGCAAAGTTGATAATCTCTATAGAAGTCTCTTGGAAGGATGGTTTCCATGTGAAACTTTAACCTTTCATGACTTTAGTGAGTCTAGAACTAACAGGGGCAAAAGAATATTAAGCACAAAATGCTCAGGGTGGCCTGCAAGGATAGGGAAGCTGGTTCCAGAAGACTAGCTGACTTGCAAGAAGAAGCAAAAGAGAGCCAATTAATCAACTAGGATGGTCAGAGGATATTTTCACTAGAGAAGAATAATTATATATGAAGAAAGCTACCTGCAAGAGCTTGTGATACTAAACTGGCTTAGGATACTGGAGCCTCAGAGAAGGACTTTTAACTCAAAGAGACAAGGCAGATACGTAATAGGGAAACATTCAATCTGAACTGAGACCGAGCATTGGAATAACAGGTCCATCTGGGGATTAGTGACAAAGGTAACAAGATCTGCACTTGAGTTTTTGTTTTCTTTAAAAATCTGCTTTGAAAGTAAGCAACACATTCTAAATACAGTATTCAGTACAGTCACATTTCAGGATATGCTGCACAAGAAGGGCAGGATCATGTGCTTGACTGTTAGTCAGGGCCTGAGCCTGGCCTTAGTACACCCCAATACCTGGCTCTGGGGAACAGGGCTAGTCCAATTCCCCATTCACAAAAAATGTGTTGGTAGGGACAGAAAATTTCTAAATTCCTTTTAAGTTCTAAAATGCTATGACGGATTTCAGCTCTTTTAAAAAATAACTATTCTCTTTTGCTAAAAATGAAAAGTTCTTTTCCCCTTCCACCTCAAGTAAATTCACCCTATGTTATAAGCTGTTCAGTCTACATGTCCATGAAGCAGACATCACTCCTACTTGGTGAAAGTCTAACCTAAACATAGATTTGTTTCTGTTGTATTTGACAAAGAAAACTTAGAAAGTGGTAACAAACATCCATTTACTAATTAATTGTCTTATCCATCATTTGGTTTTCTACACACCAGGAAGGAAGTGCCACGGCATATAATCTCTCTCCATTCAGAGGGTAAAGTATACCTCCCATCACAAATTAGCAAACTGCCATCTACTTTACTTGTCAATCTGGTTAGTATCAATCAATTCACCAAGGCCTGATCTTCCCAGGATGAGCTGATAAAGAAGAGTCTCTGGCTGGCTTGAATGAGAACTGGGTGGAAAAGAAGCACAGTACAGGGGGAATCTGAGGTACAGGGTTCAAATACCAGCTTTATGGTGACTGTGTGGGCAAGTCCCTGGATCTTGATTTTTTCACTTGAAAAATGAAGGAGTTGGACTAAAGGACTCTCTTTCAGCTCCAAATCCTATGACAGAGGTAATCTCACCAAAGGTGTTGAAGCTATAAACAATCACTTTAACATTAGGAAAGGATTTTATCTATCAACAAGAAGGTGAATGGAAAGCAGCACGGGAATGATTCAAGGACCAAAAGTTTTACATTTTCTTCCACAACTTACCCCTACTGTTCCAGTTTTTAATTTAAATTTGCTTCCTCCTTTCATGGCACCAAAAAGAGGCAACATTAGCTTTTTAGGCTTGTTTTCCAAATTTTCAGCCTGGCTTTCAATCCTATTAAGAAAAAGTAAAAAAAAAAAACAAAAAAACATTACTACTTGTAACCACTAAATCAATGCAATAAATGCCTACGTACTTCTATGACATATAATGCAATAACCTTTATAAAGCAAAAAAAAGGGCACTATTAGGGATTTGATTATGTAGCAATACAAAATGTGTTCCACTTGAAACAATTACAATTAACACCACTCTACATCACTGGTTTTCACAGAAGCAGTCAAAGCAAGTAAGGGCAGGAAGACACCTAACCTCTGGCCTGGTGATTCCCCAGACTGAGGAGAGCAGAAGCAGTTGTAACATCCCCACCCCTACCCCCAGTAGCAATTACTAGTACTTTAAGGTTTGAAAAAATGTTTCCTCACAATGGCCCTGTGGGATGGGCAGCATGAGTATTTTATTAGTGTTTTTTTTATAGCTGAAGAAACAGAGGCTCTAATATCTGCATCCAGAGAAAAAGCTAGAGTCTGAATGCAGACTGAAGCAAACTACTTGCTTTCTTTCTTTTTCTTGTTTTCTGTTGTTTCCTCTTTCCCATTGTTCATTCCATTGGTTATAATCCTTCTTTATAACCTGACTAATGTTTAATGTGAAGGGAGAGGGAGAGGGAGAAAATTTGAAACTCAAGGGATTGTGGAACTGAATGTTGCAAACTAAAAAGTAAATAAACAAATTAATTTTTCAAAAAAATTTTAAAAATTAAAAAAAAAAGGAAATGGAGGCTCTGAGAAGAGAGGTCAGACAGTTAGGAAGGATCAGAACCATCTCTGCCCCTCTTTCCACAACACTTTCCAGTTTCTCTCAATCTTGCTTTCACCAAACTATGACCCTGGGAAGGGAGTCACAGAAGTACGAAGGGGAAACGTGCAGGAATTATTCATGTAGAAGCAGAATCAGCCCCAAACTCAAAGATTATACTAAACAGGACTAGAAACTTGCTAATCAGGAGGAAAAGAACATTCACCTGGGCTAGCAAAACCTAAGGAAAAAGAGAAATACATATAACAGACAAATAAGGTAAATATAAGAAGAGAGAGTAAAGAAGAAGAAAAAGGAAAGAAAATAAGAGGTAAGGAGAAACAAACAGCAGAGGCAGCCAGCAGAGCAACATGGGCTCCGAGCATCTCACAGGCTCACAGATGTAGGTATGGAAGTGATCTTAGAGGTCATTTCGACCAACTCCCCTCCTTTTAGAGATGAGGAAAATGAGGCCTGAGGCTATCCTGAAAGTTGTCATCCGTAGCAGCTGAGAAGACAGCTAGCCTGAAGACAGAAAACTGTAACAGCTCTGCAGTGTAGGGGAAAATGAGAGTAACAAAAGATTAACAAAACACTCACAATTTACATTAATGTGGCACTTCAGAAGCTTTCCTCATAACCAGTGAGGAGAGTACTACAAGCAGAGCACCTGTTTGAGTGGTTTTGTATTTGGTGGCAAAGGACAACCCCATGTAGGCAATGATTGCTCAAAAAATAAGAAATAAATTTTTAACCGCCAATGTGAGGAAATGTAATGCCATGGCTAAACAGCCTTGACATGTCAAAAGCCCAGCACTGAGGAAAGAAATGGAAATACACTCAGTTCCTCCTGCTGTTGATAGACTGAATTAGGAAATTAAAAAAAAAAAAAAAGAATTTTGTTCTTACTAATTGCTGCTCTCCAGCTTGTCATAACAGTGTCTGGAAGGTTTGAAAAAATTTGAAAAAAATCTGAAACATCTGAAAAAACCTTCAAAGATCCTAGACATACTCATATCGTTCTTTTCAATTTGAGATTATATGAATTCCTCCTCCGGTCTGCTCTAGCTACCTCCCTGTCACCTATCCCTCGGGCACCAAATCCACTCAGAGCCACCACCCTAGTTCAGGCACCTGAACCTGGACTGGCCTGCACTGCTGCCCAGGCCTCTTCACTGGTCTCTCTTCTCGGCCTCAAGTATTTTCCCATTCCAATCCATCTTTTATATGGCCACCTGATAGATCTGACCTGATTCAAACAGTTGCTCCCTATTACTGCTAGAATCAAATATAAACTTCTCTGTTTGGAATTTAAAGGTCTTGATAATCATGACCCCAACCTACTTTCCTAGACTGATGACATTACTCCCCTCCATGGACTCTACTGTACAGTACAGCCAACCAGGTTTCTTGTTTTCCTCACATTCCCTCTTCCATAGCCATGCCTTTGCTCTGGTTCACTCTGAACTCAGAATCCATTTCCTTCCCTTCTGTCTCTTTAAATCCTCTTGGCTTCCGATCTTTCTTGGCCCACTAGCTGCTAGCAATTCCCTCTCACCCCCCAGTAATCTTCTCTCTGTACACATCTACATATGTACATGCTGCCTCCTTGACTGGAAGGTAATCTCAAGGACAGGGCCTGTTTAGATTTTATTTTTGTATCTCTGGTCTCTAACACACTGCCTGGCACATAGCAGGTGCTCATGGATTAATAATTCACATTTAAAAAGCATTATAAAGTTAAGGAAGTGCAGAGAAGAAAGAAAAAGTGGATTTTTGTTGATTAAAAGATAAAATCTCATTTTAACATAAAAGGTTTACAAAGTGCTTTCTCTATAACAATCCTGTGCCATTTTACATTTTACTCATTTTACAGATGAGTAAACAAGATCTGAGAAGGGAAATACTTTGCCCTGTTCACAAAGCTAAAATGTGTCAGAGCTAACATTTGAAATAATTCTCTTGAATACAAGTCTCACATTTTTCCTCTATATCATATATCGCCTCTAATCTCAGAATAGAAATAGTTCAATTTCAAATATATCACATAGCAACTTTTCTATTTCAAGCTCTAAACACTATTACTAACACTCACTTTTTAAGCTCTGGCATCTCTGTTGGTTTCACAAGTTTAATCAGCCCTTTAAGTCTCTGCTGTTCTTTTCTCAGCTCAAAGGTTCTTAAATGAAGCTTTTTCCGGGACACACCATCTAATGTGCTCCCTGATTTGATTTCTGTCATGAATGCATCCAAAGAATCCTGAGGTGTAGACTCTGACAGGGCTGGTAAAACAAAGACAGAATGTTAGAAAATACATAGTCAAAGGTTCTATGGAGACAACAGTGACACAGGGCTTAAGAGTAAGATATTAAGGTCAGAATAGTAACATAATAAGAAACTAAGCTCATAGAACTAGATCTCAAGCAATCACTATGACCAAAACAAATGTCAATTCCACTAAGACTGGCAGCAAGGCACAGCCAAATATCAATGCAGTGTATTTATTTATTTATTTTTAAATTTTGGTTTACAACATTCAGTTCCACAACCCCTTGAGTTTCAGACTTTCTCCCCCTCCCTTTCCCCTCCCCATCATGGCAGAGTGCACTCAGATACAGGATCTCAAATATCTTCCCATTAATCATTAGTCAGGGAGTAAAGAAGGATTATAACTGATGGAATGATCAGTGGGAAAGAAGAAACAAAACAAAACAAGAAAAAGAAACAGAGCGAGTAGTTTCTTTCAATCTGTACTCAGACTCCGCATCTCCTTCTCTGGATGTGGATATCTCCTTTAATCTTGAGTCTTTTGGAGTTGTTCTATAACCTTGTATTGCTGACAGGAGCCCCGTCTATTGAGATTATTCGTCACATGTACATGGTATCTGTGATTGTGTACAAATTTCTCCTGGTTCAATGCAGTGTTTTTATTAAAGTACATTTTGGAAGATAACAGAATGACATTAAGGAAAGCCAGGTTAGCCAGGCTCCTAATATTCCCCTCAAATAATGACAAAAGATACATTCGAAAAATGGCCAAAAATCCAAAATATAGTTTAAATGTAGCACCCAAATAAACAAAGCAAGAAAAGCAATGATACAATTTTTTAAATATTGTTTCAAAGCAACCAAACAGTTAATGAACCAGAAGTAACACACACGGGCAAAGAAACAACAGAGTGTTACTGGAATTATACAAGCCAACATCATTAATCTGATTTCAGTGATCTGTCCTGCTCCCATAGCCAGGATAAGGGGTGGGGTTTGAACCCAGGTCTTTCTGACTCTGGAGCTAGCCCTCTACCTACCATACCACATTGCCTCTCACATTTGATGTACATTGAAACGACAACAAGAAATACGATAATGGTGGGGCAGCTAGGTGGCACAGTGAACAGAGCACTGGCCCTGGGGTCTGGAGGACCTGAGTTCAAATCTGATCTCACACACTTTACACTTAATAGCTGTGTGACCTTGGGCAAGTCATTGAACCCCAACTGCCCTGCCTTCCCCCTCTAGAGACACTAAAAAAAAAAAAGAAAGAATGGGAAGCAGAACATAACAGGACATAGAGGATTTATTTATATTAAAAACACTGAAAGACTGAGGATCATAGATCTAAAGTTGGAAGGGACCTCAGTTCAATCTCCTCATTTCACAGAGGAGGAAATTGAAACAGAAAGATCTTTCCTAAATATGCTGAAAAAGTATTGAAATCACCAACTGGTATCAAGAAAAAAATGAAATATATGAGATATTCCCAATAAAAACAAATGGAAAGCAGGGCTGCTCCCTGTCATCAATCCAGGGACAATCTTACATATGTTGGCTTAGCAATAAAAGCTGAAAAGGGTGAAGGGAAGGAAATAAGCCTTATTAAGCACCTACTATGTGCCAGGCACTGTGCTTACCACTTCACAATTATTCTCTCACAACTCACAACCCTGCAAAGTAGGTGCTATTATTATCTCCATTACAGTTGAGAAAACAGAGGTTAAGTGACTTGCCCAGGGTCACCTGTAAGTGTCTGAGGCTGGATATGAATTCAGGTCTTCCTGACTCCTGCCCACCTCTAAAAAGTATTGGCAATGGAGAAATTAAAACATCTATTTGCAGATGACAAGACTATCTAGAAAAGTCGAGATACTGAATTAAAATCTTGAGGTAATAAATGGCTTGATTAAACAAAAATTAAAAAGGATTTTACAAGACAGAAAGCAAGATCTCTAAAAGAAAAAGAAAAAGAAAAGGAACAGCCTGGGAAAAATAATTGCAGCAAATACATTAGATAGAGGATGACATCCAGAACTGATGGGAAAGTAAGGAACAGCAGAAAGGACACAAAATCTTTAGAGAAGTCTCATTTGATTCTTATTCTGTCACTTTTGTCTGTGCTGTGTGACCCTGGGAAAATCATTCATCCTCAGTTTCCTCATCTGTAAAGTGAGAAATCTGAATCAGGACAGGTGATCTCTACCATTCCAACTCAGTAATTCTATGATATACTTCTAGCAGAATGATTATGCACTCCTCAATGCAGAAGTGGTCAAGAGACTTGAAGAGTCAACTTTTAAAGGAAGAAATGTGCAATTATACTGTAAATAACCATGATGAAAAGCTAGTCAAATTCTCAAAAAGTACAAATCAAAGTAATGCTCATATCATTTATCGAGTTGAGTATATCATACTATGTAATATGAGTTATGGATCTTAATCTATTTCTGCCACATAAACTGTCCAATTTTCCCAAGAGTTTTAACTGAATAATGACTCTGTTTCCTTGTGTTTTTTAATCATGAGTTTATTAAATACTAGATTTTTATGTGCATCAGGTTTAATTTTTGGATAGTTGTATTGATCTGTTTCTCTGCCTTTTTTATTTCATTATTACTAGAAAGTTTTTTTTATAACTGCTTTATAATACATTTTGAAATATGTTATTGAGTACCTTGAAATATCACCTTCCTATTAAACTGGCAAAAATTTCCTCCTCACCCCTCCCTGTTCCCCTTCCCCCAAAAGCTCACTCCCCCTCCCCCAAAAGAGAAAGTTCAATGTTAGAGCTGTGTTAAAACAGACAATCTATTACATTGCAGGTAGGAACATAGACTGGTACAAGAACAACTTAGCCAAATGCAATAAAAATTATAAAACTGATCATACCATTTCATCTGGCAATCTCACAGACAGAAATATAATTTAAAGATTAAAAGGGATAAAGGATCTAGCTATACAAAAATATTTGGAAATAATCTGTGTGTATATAAATTATGATACATAATAGTACCACTAAAATCCATCTAATGTGATTAACACAAGGAATTATGGAAAGATCTAGAGGAAGTGATACAAAACGAGATCCACAAAATACCAACTATGCAAAAATTTTATAAATAAAAAAGGCGACTTTTCCAAGGTTACATGCATTTTTTAAAACTGAAATTTAAATCCAAGTCATCTGACTCCAGATATAGTATGCTCTTTCTATTATACCACACTGCCTGCTGCTCAAGAATACAGAGACTCCCTTCAGTTTATAAAAAACTTAATAGGCACTCAATAAATGCTTGTTGAATGATCACATAAATGATTCACTAACCTAGAAAAGAAGAAATCCACTGAAATAAATCAGTATTCTACTGTCACCTCAATAGGACCTAAAGCAGTCCTATTCCTGGTTTGCTCCTAAAGTTTCATAAACAACCCACAAATGACTACTGTATGTCTGTCACTGTGAGGTTAACCTGCCTAAGTTCTGAGAATCACCAGAAAGTTGACCATAGTCATTTGAAGACAGTGTATTAAGTTGTGCCAGGGAGTGGAGGAAGTACTCAGACTAACAAACTCACACATCACTAGAAATAATGAATGGGTCTTACCTTTGCCTGAGACTTTCAACTTCTCTGAAATCTCAGCAAGTTCTTTCTCTGCATTATTTAACTTCCCAATCTAAAAAAGTAAAATAAAATAAAATAAAATAAAAAAGTTTAGTAAACCAATAACCAACCAACAAACTGTGCATACTTTTTGATCCAGCTATACTACTAGGCCTATATCCCTAAAGACATCGAAGAAAGAGAAAAGGACCTACCTGTACAAAAATAGTTATCACAGCTCTTTTGATGATAGCAAAGACCTGGAAACTAAAGAAGTATCCACCAACTGGGAAATGGTTAAACAAGTGACGTTATATGAATGCAAAGGAACAAGAAATGAAAAAAGGATAGTTTCAGGGAGGGAAGTCAGGAAAATCTACATGTAGAAGATGGAACCTAAGCTGCATCTCAAAAGCAAGAGAGGGACTCTTGGGGCATAGGTAAGAAGGGAGTACATTCCTGCAAAGGTGCAGAAGGCCCAAGATTAAATGTCATGCGTGAGGAAAAGAGAGAAGGTCAATTTGGCTAGATCACAGAGAATAGAAGAGGGAGTAATAATCCAATAAGGCTAGAAAAGTAGGTTGGAGCCAGACTCTGTATGGCTTTAAAAACTAAGTAAGAAATTTTATTTTATTCTAGTGGCAATAGGAAGCCATGTAGTTGGATAAGTAAGGAAGTAGCATAGATCTTCACTTAAAGAAAATTGCTTTGGCAGCAATGTGTGAGATGGCTAGAGTGGTAAAGGCTAGAGTCAGAGAGGTCAATTATGAGGCTGTTAAAATAATTTAGGTGACAGGTGATGAGGGCCTTAATAAAGGTGGCAACTGTGTGAATGGAAAGAAAAGAATTAGATGCAAGATTTTGTGTAAGTGGAAATGACAAGATTTGGCAACTGATTAGTTATATAGAGTGAGAGTAAGGATAAGGCTAAGATTATGCTTCTGAGGTACTGGAAGGCAGGTGTTTTAGATAGAAATAGATAATTTTGGAA
The DNA here is from genome assembly GCA_028646515.1 of Pseudochirops corinnae. Lineage (NCBI taxonomy): Eukaryota > Metazoa > Chordata > Mammalia > Diprotodontia > Pseudocheiridae > Pseudochirops > Pseudochirops corinnae. The sequence continues at coordinate 176,131,319 of CM053585.1, forward strand.
AAGGACTGGATTTAGGAGAAAAAGATAATGAGTTCAGGTTTAGGCATATTGAGTTCTATCTTTAAAAAAAGATGTCTCTGGGACATCTTTGGGACAGTTTAAAATATCCAATAGGCAACTGGTGATCTAGAACTGAAGTGGAGGGAAGGGGAATACTAGGGTTATATACATAGATCCGAGAATCATCTGCATCCAGTTAAGATTCAAGGGAACTGATAAAGATACCAAGAGAGAAAGATAAAGGGAAAAGAGAAGAGGGACCAGAAGAGAACTAGGGAAAACATTCATAGTTAGGAGAAGTGATCAGCAAAGACTGAAGAGGTCATACAGATAGCAGGCAAACCAACAGAGAGTGGTGTCATAAAAACCCAGAGAAAAGAATACCTACCAGACAGCCATGAACAGTTAGGTCAAGAAGCACTGCATCTAAGAAAAGATCAGATTTGGGGATCAAGAGATCACTGGTAACTTTGAAGAGAAATGCTTCAGTTGAGTGATTAGGTCAAAAGCCCAATGGCAAAGGACTGAGGAGTGAGTCAGAGGAAAGAAATCAAAGATATGGAGTTTATACAACTTTTAAGAAATTTCAAGGAGTTTGGATAAGAAAGGCAGGAGAGATATAGGATGAAAACTAGAGGAGATAATAGTAGGGCCCAGTAAAGGTTTTTTTTTTCTTTGAGGTTTTGTTTTTTAAGGCTAGAGAGTATGTTTGAAGACAGTAGACAGTTGACAAGGAGAGGTTGAAGAACCAAAAGTTGGAAACTGTTGTTGAAGGTTCAAAAGAATACTGAGAATACCTGAGGATTAAATTTGCTGGAAAAGACCAAAGGGGATGGAATGAAGTGCATATATCCTTGGTAGAGAGAAGAGTTATCTCTGTTAGACACTGGGAGAAAGGAAAAGAGAGCGCCAGATGTTGAAGATGTCAGAATTGAGTAGGATTGAAAGTACAAGGCAGACTTCAAATTTTATTTCACATTGTTTAGTAGCATTTTTTTCACTGTAGGTCAATGGAACAGGATTAGATACTGTCTAAATTCTGTATACTGCCTAGGAGACTGCTGGCTATCAACATATGTAGCATAACACTAGACAAGTAAAAAAATGGTACATTTTGGAATCTAATGCTAATATATCCTCAAAATGCTTTCATTTTCCCTTGTTAGTCAATGCTAAGGGCTATTTTATTTTCCCTTAGTCCTGATTTGGAAGATCTTTTTCTTCTGTTTTACAATTGAAGCTCTACGTATTTCTCTATTGCAAAGCATTAAAGTGTTGTCATATAATAAATTTAAATAAAATAATGCTGTAAAATAGGTGTTTCCATATTTACCAATGAATCATAGGTCTCTGGCTTATCATCAATCTTTCCAGCTTTTTTCATCCTATTTAGTCGCTTCTTCTCAACCAAGCCAGTTCGATCAAGGAATGTATCATCATCACTGTCATAATAATCTTCTTCCTCCCAGTTCTTGGCTTTCCTTTTTCGAGATACTAAAGTATGCATAACGGATAAAAAGTGAAAAGTTAGAAATTTTTTTTTAAAAAGGTTGGGTTTTTTTAATGTCTTTTCTTTATGTATCAGATATTTCTGAAACTACTCTCCCTCCTCACTAGATTAAACTTTCCCCTGTGACAAAGAAAATAGCTAAAGAAAAACACATTTGACAGTATCAATAACATTCTGCTCTATTAGTCCTCCTCTCTGCTGAGAAGAGAAAGAGATATTTCATTATCTATTCTTCAGTACCATCAGTGATTCTACTGCTCATAGCACAGCTTCCTTTCAGTGATATTTTTATCTGAATTGTTGTAGTCATTGTGTATATTGTTCTTTATGCTGTTTACTTCACTCTGCATCAATTCACAGGATTTCTTCCCATCTTTCTATTAATTCTTCATGCTCGTCATTTCTTACTGCACCACAATATTTCATTTTATTCATACACCACAGCTTTTTCAAAAGGATGGAGGCAGTTAAGGACAAGCTAACTTGGATAATAAAGATTATTATATTTTCACCCTTAACTGTATTCATAAGAAAGAGGTTCCCAGAGGTTGCCAGTTGCCTTGCCTGTTTACAGACCTGCCTCCTGACGCAGCAAACCCAAAGCATCGAGCATCCGACAGGCTTCCAGGGAACACTGGATCATTGCTTCCTTTTTCTTCCCTGAGTGAATGGCTTCAGCCACCAGTTGTTTTCCTGATGAATCATCTACAGGCAATCTGCATCAGTTACAAACATCAATGAGGAAAAGGAGCTAATATGTGATAGCATTTGCCACACGTATCTGAATGCCTTGATTCAATTTAACACATTTATTAAAATGCCTATTATGTACTATGCAGTGTGCTACAAAGACAAAAATAAAACAGCTCCAGCTCTCAATCAGCTATCATTCATTAGACTATAAGCTCCTTAAGGGCAGGGACTGACTTTTGCTACTTTTTACAGGACAGTGCCTGGCACACAGCAAGCACTTAATGTCTATTGATTGATTAATTCTAAGAAGGGGATGGATACAACATGTACACAAATAAGTAAAGACAAAAAATATAGAGAATATTGGGAAGATGGGGGAATGAGAGGTATCCTAGATTGCAGTTCTTCCCCCCTACCCCACATCAAAAAAGGTAAAGAGCCAATAATGTGGCAAAACCAGTAATGACAGGGAGATAGGGAGAGAAAAATGGAAAGACCCCAGAAAAAGTTAATTTTTACAGAAAAAAAATCAACTTAAGACTAGCTCTATCTCACCCACTTTTCCTGTGTCCACCCCTGTGCTGGCCTGGAGCCTATGTCCCTATATGCCTGTCATTTCAGGGACTATTTTTTGAAGTTAACTTTTTTTTTAATGACTTGTTTATTTACTTTTAATTTACAAGATTCAGTTCCACATTCACTTGAGTTTCAGATTTTCTCCCCTCCCTTCCCCCCCCCATGGTGACGTGCAATCATGTATAGGATCTGCAAATACTTTCACATTGTACAATAGTTTGGTTATATAGAAGAGGTGTAACCAATGAGTGATCACTGGGAAAAAGAAGCAAAACCAGCCATGAAAGAAAACGATAGTGTGTTTTGCTTCAGTCTCCATTTAAACTATAGTCTTTCTATATCTTTCTCTGAGTTTAGATATCTCCTTCCAACCTGAGGCTTGTAGAGTTGTCTTTAGCTGTGCGTTGTTGAGGATAGTCCAGTTTATCAAGGTTGGTCATCATATGTACAATGTGTCTATGACTGTG
>CM053585.1:176135064-176209810 GCA_028646515.1 Pseudochirops corinnae
TTGGGATATAATCCCAACAGTGGTATTGCTGGGTCAAAGGGTATGCAATTATTTATAGTCCTTTGGGCATAGTTCCAGATTGCTCTCCAGAATGGTTGTATCAATTCACAACTCTACCAACAATGCATTAGTGTTCCAATTTTTCCACATCCTCTCCAGCATTTGTCATTTTCCTGTTTGGTCATCTTAGCCAATCTGAGTAGTGAGATGTGGTACCTCAAAGTTGTTTAGATTTGCATTTCTTGAATCAATAGTGATTTAGAGCATTTTTCCATATGCTTAAAGATATCTTTAATTTCTGCCTCTGAAAACTGCCTGTTCATATCCTTTGACCATTTATCAATTGGGAAATGACTTGTATTCTTATAAATTTTACTTAATTCCCTGTAAATTTTGGAAATGAGGCCTTTATCAGAGAGAAGTTAACTCTTTGATTGGGCCCAGAAAGAAGTTGATCCCAGAGTGGGCTGAGGTTCATGAATCAGACCACTCCCCAGAACTTCAAAGAAGGGATACAAGATATAGAGAAGGGAAGGGCCCAGGGGTACAGCACCTGTTACAACTATTTAGTATTCTCCAGGAGAAAAAACATAGCCAACAGAGAGATCTAGAGAAGAGAATGAGAGCCACAGAATGCTTTCTATCATGATGCTCTGAGAGAAAAGAGAACAAGAACTGAGGGAAAGGAACAAAAAAATAAGAAGCACCTTTACTACAAAGCTACCAATGAAGAAAACCAGCAGTGCTTGATAAAACAGATAAAAAGCTTACCAAGGAGGAAAAATAAATATTTGAAGAATCAATTAACCAATAAGCATTTATTAAGCACTTACTACTTGCTGGGGATAAGGAAAAAAAAAAAGAGCAAAAGACAATTCAGATCCTGCCCTCCAGGAGCTCAGAATGTAATGGAGGAGACAAATATATATAAACCTATGTCCAGGATAAATGGGAAATAATTAAGAGGGATGGCACTAGAATTAAGAGGGGTTAGGGGAGGCTTCAGGTAAAAGATGGGATTTTAGTTTGTACTTAACGGAAACCAAGGAGTTTAGAAGGCAGAATGGAGGAGAAATAGCATTCCAAGTATTCTGGTCAGAGAAAATGCCCAGAGCTAAGACTTGGCATGTCTTCTCGTAAATGGCCAGGAGGCCAGTATCACTGAATCAAAGAATATATGTCTGGGAATAAGGTGTAACAAGACTGGAAAGGTAGTTTATGAATACATAGCATTTTCTACAAAAAAAATCATTTCCATAGACGACTTTACAACAAGCAAAGCAAAGATCATACAAATAGTTCTGTAAGGCTCTCTGAAACAATAATAAAGCAACTCTAAGAACCTTTAGAATGGTTCAGAAAAGCAACCAATGAATTAAGTGAAAATATTTTTTGAAATGACAGAAATTAGAACTCATAATGAAAAAATCAGCAAGTCCAAAGAAAGATTAGAGGATTTAAGAGAGTCAGGAAAACGCTCTACATGATACAATTTCTATAAAAGAACAACAGAACTGCAGAGGCAGAAGAAAAATTAACTGAACAAAATTAAAATATGCACAAAATTATTTCAAGAGGGAAAGCATGCTAATAATGGGAAGATCATGAAAGGATTCCTCTATCAATTAGCTACTGAGTTCTTCAAAGGATGTTAGGAATTTGCTGAATGGGAAGTGAGGAAAGACTTAACCCAAACATGGGGATCATCTGTGTGACAGCATAGAGGGGAGAGATCAAAGATCAAATAAGGGAAACAGCCAGCCTAACAGTTTTATAGGAAAGGAGAATTTGTAAAGAGAAACAGTATAAAGAAAAGATGAAAAAGTAAGTAGGAAACAGGTTGATCATTTTGAATGTTATCCTAGAGGTAACAGGAAGTCACTAAAGATATTTGAGTAGGGGAGTTACGTGGTCAAGTCTACAATTTAAGAATATCAATTTGGGGGCTATGTGGAAGATCAATCAAAGAAGGCGGTAACTAGTTCTTAAATTGCTTTGTCCTAGTCTCTACTACTAACGTTTCAAATTCCCCAAAAAGAAAAGTAACACCATTTCCCCATATACACACATGTAAAATACAATAAATACCTATGAAATACCAAAACTCAGAACTAATTTCTTTTATAAATCTTAAATAAAATTTTACTTATATTATATTTTAAATTTTATTTTAAATATTTTTTAAAAATTTTATAAATCTTAAAACTCTTATCTACGACTATAAATGAAGCTTAAAATTAACCTGTAAAGGAAGACTAGGAAGAACACATACCTAACTCTGCAAAGCCAAGTGCTGTGTCCCTGTTCATCATATTCATATTCTAATTCTTCTCCTATAGAGGTAAAAAAGAGAGATTTGTAATAACAATTGAAAGTAACTTATTAAATTAAATTCAGTTATTAGTTGAACTCGATACACCAGGGGAAGAAAATTAGAGTTAAACAATCCTATGTAAAATATATTTTTTAACCATATAAAATTATCACATATCATAGGAATTGCAGAATATTATTACATAACTTAGGAAGATAAAAGTTATAAGAACTTGATTCAATTTCCCTAACACCAAAGTTGTCTGCTAAGGATCTGAGTCAAGTCAAATGAAATACGTCCTTTGTTTCAGGTCAGGAAGAATGTCAAGGCTCTTACTTCTCCACTAAATTCTTGTTTTGCCTCATAATGTTGTGGAGGTGACTGAGTTTTCAAAAGCTATGCCAGAGAAATGTAAGTTCCAGCAGGTGATTTAGAGTATGGGCTTGGTAATAGCTATGTGGTTGTCATCTGTAAAGAGCCTAGCTAAACTGTGAAAGTCTCACGCTAGCAACACCATAAAATGAAACCGGTTTTGCTCATAGCAATTAATGAAGATGATATACTAAGGTATAAGAAGTTGAGTGAATGGGCCACTGATGTAAATCTTTTGCAATATTAAAAAATTGTATCCACCATATTACCCTTTTTGACTGGAAGACTTTTGAGGGCAGGGTTTTTATCTTACCTAAACTTTGTATGTCTCTAGTACTTAGCAAAATGCTAGGCAAACAGTAGGCATTAAATGTTTGCTGAAATTAATTACCGGCAAATGCTGAAGGAGCACACTTTAATCAAAGAAACAGGTGAAGGCTAAACTATTAAGCAAAATCTGAGCAGTTATACAGAATATCCAGGGAAAGGAGATTTTATGACATTTTAAAGTATGGCATTAAACTGGAATTTGTGGTATATGATATGTGCAACTTCTATCATCAAAGGCTATTCACAGACCTTCTCTTTCAAAAAACCCCTGCAGGGCCTTTTTGGGATCCTTTATATAAAACGCCTCACGTTCTTGCTGAAACTCTGTGACAATAGGGTTATCTTCAACTTCATCTTCAATGGCATCTTCTCCTATAGGAAGGAGTTTAAGGGTAGAGAAAATCAAAGAGAATGTCAGACATATTATGTAAGCAGGGAGGAAAAGAAAATCTCACCAAAATAGCATTTACTACCTCATTTCAATACAGAGTCAGGCTATACAAAACTGAGATCATAAATGATACTTCTCACCACAAATCCCAAATGTGTTCCATTCATCAATAGCTTAACAAAAGCAGGAGGAAAATGAGACATTGGACAGGCCTGAGAAGTGTAGTCTTAGGTGTAAAACTTATACTTATTTGAAAAGCAAAAATTTTTTTAAAAAACCACCCACTCATCAATTTGTCTTTAGGAAAAAGTCTAAATTATTTAATTTAGCAATTTTAGGTGTATCTCTATAACTTCCCTAAAATAAGAGTTTACTGGAGTAGACTCCAGAACAAACTGTCTATGTTCTCTCAAAGTTTCCTTGCTTGGAATACCCTCACTTTCTCTCATTTTAAGTTCTACACTGACTTTCAAGCCAGCTCCTTTGGAGCATCCCCCAAATGTTCAAGCCCTCAAGTCCTACATCACATTATTTATATTATTCATTTAGCATTTATAGGACAACTTATATTGCTACTTATCATTTTATGCATAGACATACTTTATATCTCTAGTGCCTAGCAGAGTGCCATAACATAGTAGGTATTGGGTAGCTCCTTGTCAATGCTATACAGAGATGAAGAGGATTAAATAACTTCTCTACTTTGGTTCCTCATCTGTAAGATGAAGGGTTTGGCCTAAATGACCTTCAAGGTCTCTTCCAGCTCTATGATTCCATGAGATATGCCGTCTTCCTCTCCAAAATCTGAATGCACACACTTCTATATAAACATGCAAATGCAAAGGAAAATTTTAGTATTTTAATTGGGTCCTTTTGTGCACATACTCAATGATGACAAATAGAAAAAAAATTTGGTAGAGGATCCCCGAAATCATAGAATCTAAGCTGAAAGAGAGTCCTCTCATACTGCAGAGGAGGATATTGAGGATCAGAGAAGTAGCAGAGCCAAGCTTTGAAACCAAGTCTTCTAACTCCCAAATTTAGTGTACTTTGCACTACAGCAGGCTGTTTCTCCCTTTCCTGAAATTGACAAGGACTAGGACCAAAGAGGAGAATACTGGGAGCTCTTCACTTCATAGTCATAAAATCTCTCATTTGACAATTTTCCCATACTTTACTGTACCACAAATAAGGTGATCATTTGGACCTGGGACCCAGAATTTAAATAACTGCATTAAGTGCCTTACCTATATCCTAGAGGATGGTTTTTAAGATCACTTAGTCCAACCTTCTCATTTTACAAATGAAGAAACTGAGGCCCAAAGAGATTAAGTGACTTGCTAGAGGAATGTGTTCAATCAATACACTGTTGGCAGTAATGATAATGTAGGTGGATTCTCAAAAAAGTTTTATTCATAGCAAGGGTATAAGAGTCAAAACTCTGACAGTCCTGGATCTGGTGATAGCTTTGCGACCTTAGAGAAGTAATTTCAACTCTGGAGCTCAGTTTTCTTGTTTTAAAAGTGGGGATAACAATAGTCACTCCTCTATACTTCATATAGCTATTATGGGGACCAAATGGATATTCTGTCCTTTTCAAACATAAGACAAGAAGTAATGAGATACAATTAACATGCTAAAAAAAAATTCTGCCTTTCTTAGTAGCCCAAGTACATTCTTACCCATTCCCCAAGTACACCCCATCTCAACATCCTGACTACTAGTATTTCTCTTCTCTTCTGTGGCATCTGTCTCCTCTTCCTCATCTGAGTCTTCACCCAACATCTTCTTCTCTAATTTCATCTGCTGCTGCTTTCGCAAAGCCTTCAACTGAGTTACCGTTAGCTCGGATTCTGCCTCCTTATCATCTTCTGGTCCCTGTTGAGTCAAGTAGAACAATCCCTTTAGGATGCGGGAGCAGAAGCCATAAGGAAGCCTAATCTAGGTGCCAGAAGGCTTAACTCTCAACTTTGGGGAAGGCTGACAGGGACGCTGCCCAGACATAATAACAAGATTTGGAGGGCCTGGGGGCGGGGCCCGGGGAGTCTCCATTCTTGGGACTTCTTTACCTGCAGGATAAAGAGCCGGGTGCTGCCTCCAAAGCGCAGAACGTGGCCCACGTGCACGCGGCAGTAGGTGCGGGGCGGGACGCGAATTTTGTTCAGGAAGGTGCCGTGGGTGCTCCCCAGGTCGTACAAGTAGAAGCCGGGTCCTCGGAGGTCTTCGTCCCCCGCCGGGCCCCGCGCCCGGTGCTGCAGCACGGCGTGGAAGCGGGACACCGAAGGGTGCTCCAGGATCACGTCGCAGCTGGGCAGGCGCCCGAACACGCAACAGCTCCGGCCCTCCAGACTGCGGCTGCCCAGTATGGTCCCACCCTTCAGTGTCTCCAGGCAGTAGGGAGCGTCGGGGGGTCCCCCCCACGGTGGCTCCTGATATGGGGGAGCTGGAGGCGGGCTTCCAGCCGGAGGAGGCCCAGCCGCTGTTCTGGACCACCGTGGCTTCTCCTCGACTGGGGGCCCGGGTCCAGGCTCCTCCTGGACGTCTCGCCACCGGGCCGACCGCACTCCTTGCTCTCCAGGACCGCCAGCCAGTGGCGGCTCCTTCTCCTCCTCTTCCTGCTCCTCCCGCTCCCGGGGAGCGGGGCCCGGGGCATGCTCCCGCGGCGCCGAGGACAATGGCAGGACCGGCTTCTTGAAGTCGCTGTCTGGGGGCTTGGAGGTAGACTCCAGCTCTGCCTCTGAGGAAAGCGCCGCCATCTTCGAGGAGTCCGATATCTAATAATGTCTGCCGGAAACAGGAGCCTGAGAGCTCTAGATTCCCCCCTCAGCTTCAATCCCTCCCTGGGGACAGGAGGCACCGGAGCTTGGAGACTTCAGTAACCTCACCAGACCCCTGCAGTCTCGCCGACTGGACCGAATTAAAACTCGAACACTATCGAATAAAGGAGGCGTCTTGGAAAGGGAGGACATCTTTACAGGTGCACCGCTTAGTGACGACTTCCTGCGGCCGTCTCCGACCCTAGAGAGGAGCTTCCGTCTGCTTCGAAGTTCAGTGGGCTTTGCTCTCTCGCAGCCTCCACGCACAGTTCCCCGGCAGCGCTTCGCCCTGCCCGCGTCTCTGGGCACTTCAGGGCCTTGCTGAGGACCGACTCAGACTTCGCCCCATCCCAGCCAGTCCCCTGGAAACCGGTAAATACTTTCCCTCCAAACACCCTCAGACTAGGGGCGGGTCCTTTCGCTCCTGAGATCTTTAGAACGTCGACATAGAGCTGGGAGGGACCCCCTGAGGTCATCTGAGGTCAACCTCTGGTTTTATAGAGGAGGAAACTGAGGCCCGGAGTGGTTAAGGGGTCATTAGAAGTGAGTGACAAGTTTCAAGCCCAGGGCCTCCGACTCCAGCACCCTTTCTACGACGCCACGCTGTCTCACATCAGTCCAGCCTCCTGAGTTTTGCAGGTGAGGACACAGAGGCCTGGGAAGGCAAGTGACTTGCTCAGAATCACACAGATAATAATGTCCCAGCTGGTACTGAACCCTGGTCTTCGGCTTTCAAATGTACAGTTTTTTTTTATGCTAACATGCTCTGTCTCTGCTCCCTGTTGCCAAGGACCCTTCGAGTTGATTCCTGAGCCAGTCTGCCACTTCCCAGCACAAAGACAGAGAGTTGTAAAGGACCCTCAGAGGCCATCTGGTTCAACCTCTACATGGATAGGAACTCCCCTAACAACATTCCCTTCCAATCGTCATCTGGTCTTTACTCAAATATCACCCCTGAGAGAGAACCCAAAGCTTTCTGAGGAGAAATCCCACTCAGCTTTGACATACCTCTAATTACTTAGAAGTATTTCCTTATTTTAAGCCTGAATTTTCCTTTTTGGAAAAGAAGAAAAGTCAGATGCTTCTTCTGTGTGATAACCCTTCAAAGATAGCAATCAAATCCCTCTTTGATTTTCTTTTCTCCAGGTTCAGTAATTTGTCATATAATAGGATCCCTAGTAGCTCACTTACACCATGGCATGGCAGGTAAGAGTTATGGACCTGGAGTTAGGAAAACTGGGTTCAAATCCCAGCCACTGATTCTTAGTTGTTTTGTGAGCATGCACAACTCCTTTAAGCTCTCTGGGTCTCAGTTACTTTACCTGTAATATGTAGATAGTAATAACTGTAGTGTTCACCTCACAGGATTCTTGTGAGGCTTTAATGAGATAAAGTACACAGGTAAAATACTTTGCAAATTTTAAAATGTTAAATAAGTGTCAGTTCTTTTATTTCCTGGCTTGCCATGGCCAAGGCATGTCATCAGGGAAATGTATAATCAAAAAAGAAGATGAACTGATCGTGTGGCAAGAGCATGAGCTAACCAACAGATGACCCATTTGCTCCACTGTCATTCTTTCAGATGTCCCAAGAAATAAGGGAAGGCACCCGACATATTAAGTGGAAACCCTATTGCAAATTTATGGAAAGATATGCAAAGGAATCAGATAGAATGGGCAAGCGTGAATTGATTGTAATCTGCATCTGTATCAATATATATCCAAAACTGGTTGTAATATTTTAGTTGTTCTGTAGTTCTTTAGTTGGTAAGGCCAGACTATTACCTCTCTACTCAGAGAAACTACACCTTTCTTAATTCAACTTTTTTCACATTCATTTTATTAGATGCCACATCACAGCGTTGACTCTTGTAGAATTTGCAGTCCATCAATTCTAAATCTTTTTTAGATGAACTCTTTTCCACTCATTCTTGTTCAAACCTAGCTGTTGGTGGAAAGTAGGTTGAGCTGCAAATTCCATGTTCTGCCCAGATAAAGGAAAGCTTTGGGTGGAGTTTAGGGCTCTAACTTCCAGCCTTCTAGTCAAAGAGGAGAAGAGGCCAAGGGAGGGAGGTAAGGAGGTGTTTAAGTGTCCAAGGTTGCTTTAAACTGCATGATGAGATTTCTGGTGATCAGCTTGTTCTGGGAGAGGAGTAGGAAGGTATTCACTACATTTGTAAACCCTATGAGGTAGGTACTACAAGGACAGTTATTTTATCCATTTCACAGAAGAGGAAACAGACTCAAAGGGGAGACAGTTTATCTTTGACCAGTAAGTATTAGAGACAGAATGTGAACCCAGGTTTTCTTGACTTCTTAATGAAGGCTAAAATTGCAATTAGCATTGATGACAGACATATATAAGTGATTAGTTTCCTTGATTGTGATGATAAACATCTAATTTTTTTCTCAGATAAGAAATCACATGTTTCTTCAATGAGAGCTATGCTGATCCTTCTACAGCACTGCTGGAGCAGACATTTTTCTAGGCAGTCCTGGATGGCCTGACTTTTTTTACTCTGACAAGAGTGATGTAAGGAGGTGATTTGACCAATCTCCTTTCAGTTTTGGAAGCCAGTCTTGTGGATTGGGAAACACTGCATTTGTCAGACTTAACAACTCACTCTTCAAAAATGCTAAGATACTGGGGAGAGATCCCAATATCATCGAGCCAAGCTAACAGAAGCTCCTTTGATTTGCTCCCACGGGAGTTTCGTCTGGTGGAAGTCCAAGATCCACTCCTGCACCAACCTTCTGCCAATAAGCCACGGCCAACCACCATGCTGGACATCCCATCTGAGCCATGCAGCCTCACCACCCACACAATCCAACTTATCCAGCATAACAGGCGCCTACGAAGCCTCATTGCTACAGCCCAGGCTCAAATGCAGCAGCAGGCAGAGGGTATCAAAACTGAAGAGAGCGAACCACTTCCACCCTGTCCAGCTTCACCCCCCCTCCCTGATGACCTACTTTCTTTGGATAATAAGACTGGCAAAATGCCATTCCAGATCAGGCATAGTGACCCAGAGAGTGACTTTTACCGGTAAAGCAGAGATCTAACATGGAATATGTGAGAGCATGCAAAATGATGCGATCCACTCTATTTTAAGTGCTTTAGTGGTTCTTAGTTAAATATGTGAGATACAGTTATTGCTTGAGAACAGGCAAGCTGTTATTTTGCTAGTCTTAGTATTAAGTGACCCATAATAAGTGAGTAGTAGAGACAGCATATTATTTTGCTCCTTGTCTATGTTCTGAGAGGCGTGGTAAATTTAATATGTAAATTAGCAAGACTTTTATAAAAACTAAGTTCAGAAGTTCAGACACCTCTGTCTAGAGCAATGGTTCTCAACCTTCCTAATGCCGTGACCCTTTGATACAGTTCTTCATGTTGTGGTGACTGCCAGCCATAAAATTATTTTCATTGCTACTTCATAACTGTAATTTTGCTACTGTTATGAATCGTAATGTAAATATCTGATACGCAGGATGTATTTTCATTGTTACAAATTGAATATAACCCACAGGTTGAGAACCGCTGGTCTAGAGGAACCCTTTAACAATACAGCCTTACCTCACAAGCATAAAGATGTCACCAGTGAGATTAGAAAAGCAGGAATTTTACTATAGCCTTTGGGTTTGGGTTTTGGGGATTTTTTTTTTTTACATGCTTTCTTTAATTCTTCATGATGAAGCCATACATCATATTGGGTGTTAAGCATGTATTTGATAAATACTCAATTTTCCCACTATATCCAAAGGTTTTCTCTTTTAATTAAAAAAAAAAATCTATTTTTTCTTTTTTTTCTCTACCCCATTGGCAAGGGTGGCATGATGGGTGGAGGAATGGGGGACACACACTTTTAATATGAATAGTTAAAACAAATTGTTTTTATTTGCTTTTGCTATTACTTATCTGAACCATTATTTCATATGGCTATTGATAACTGATATTTATTCCTTTCAAAACTGCTAATTCATATCTTTTGACTATTTGTCTATTAGGGAATTTGCTATATCTGTGTTAACCTTAGTACCTTGCTGGTGAACCAACCTGCTTATCTCAAGGAAACACATGGCAAAGTAGAGAATATTTCTCCAATTGAGGATATTCATCCACACGTGACTGTTTTATACTAAGTACAAGGTTAAGCTCTCAAGCTGCTACATTTAAAATTATTTTTGTTTTTAGTTACTGTATAAGCTGTTTGCAAAACTAGATGGAATTATGCTATTATTGTATTTAAAGTTCACAGGAGGTAACTGAATCTATATTAGATGGTAATAGCAGGAGATGATTTCTGTATCTATAGACTAGTGCATTGAGACATGGGGGTTGAAGTTAGCTAAAAGAGAACTAAAGTTGGGAGTTTCAGGACGTGATCATGGGGTGTCTTGGATGTGCTCAAGCAGTATGAGAAAGAAACCAGGAGAGCTAACCTGACCAAAATTTCCCAACAACCATGAAAATTTATTTTCTTGAAATTGGAAAATTCCTAGGATGGCAGGGATAGATTTCCCCTACAGTGTGTAACATTGGTCTGTCTGTACTTTCAGAGGAAAGGGGGAACCTGTAACTGAACTGAGTTGGAACTCCTGTCGTCAGCTGCTCTACCAGTCAGTAGCCACAATCCTGGCTCATGCAGGCTTTGAATGTGCTAATGAAAGCGTCCTGGAGACTCTCACAGATGTGGCCCATGAATATTGCCTTAAATTCACCAAGCTACTGCGCTTTGCTGTGGACCGGGAGGCCCAGTTGGGGCAGACTCCCTTTCCTGATGTGATGGAGCAGGTGTTCCACGAGGTGGGCATTGGCAGTGTCCTGTCCCTGCAGAAGTTCTGGCAGCACCGCATCAAGGACTATCACAGTTACATGTTACAGGTGAGAGCACCATAAGACAAAGTAAACAATTAAAATAGACTGAATCAGGGGTTCTCAGGTTCCTTCATCCCTCGAACTGAAGTGGAGAGTGAAAGTTGTAGAACAAGGGAAGAATCTTCATTTTTAGTAATCTTATCCTTTATTTTCCTAACCCACTGTTTCCTAGACCTCATTTCCTGTTTTTAGTGTGGGGCCCATCAGTAATATTTCATATAGATTGAAAGCAGGTGGCAAGCATATAACAGATGTGCTAGAAAGAGGTAAGGACTGAAAAGTAGTAAATATATTCAGGGCATTGAACTCAAGACCAGAAATTCTTGTTTAATCTGATCTTCTCTTGTGGCCTTAAGCAAACCTTTTGATCATTGCTTCAGTTTCCCCTAAGGCTAAATGAGATAATTTCTAACACATAAGAAGAAAGTCTTTCTTAGTTAGCCTAGGTGTCTGCATACCATATACAGTTATTCCTAAAAATAGAACATTTTTACTGTCCCTCCTGTTTTCCATCAGTATCTTTCTTCACATTTTCTCACCTACACATACCCTATCTGTATGTGTATTAACACATACTCTCTCTGTATTAACAAGCTTTTTCAGCCTGTCATGACTTCCTCTCATTCATTTGCTAAACAAAACTACTTCATCTTTGAACTTATTTTAAACTTCTCTGTCATTCATACTCTTTCCTTTCCAACCCTTTACCCCCCTTTTTTTCCCAGGGGAAGAAAAATGAAGATCAGCTTGCCTTCACCATTCTCTTGGAAAACTTTGTCTCTTGCCTGCTAACAGGTTAGCAAGCAGCTCTCTGAGGAGTATGAGAAGATTGTAAATCCTGAGAAAGCCACAGAAGATACCAAGCCCATGAAGGTGAAGGAGGAACTTGTCAGCGATATCACCTTTCCAGTCAGTGAAGAGCTGGAAGGAGACCTGGCATCTGGTGACCAGTCTCTGCCTGTAGGAGTGCTTGGAGCTCAAAATGAGCGGTTCTCATCCAACCTGGAGGTTGAAGCTTCCCCACAGGCTTCAGGTAGGAAGAATGCTCCTACTCTGTGATGATGACCCATTCATTCAGCTGTCCTTACTGCTTTCGCTTTTTCCTTCCATATGAAATCAAGCTCTTGAGGAAATGATAGGTGAGCTTTGGGTAAAAGAATGAAAGAGAGGGAGGGGAAAGGCAAGTAAGAATGAAAAGCCCAGAATTTTAAAGTGTCAGGTCACAAGTCATCTCATTTAGGATGCTTGGATCCTAAAGTTATCTTCTCTCTCCTTTTCCTGTTCTTATTTGAAAAATAGATTAGGCTAGAGCAGGGTTGGGGAATCTGCAGCCTCCAGGCCACATCAGACCCCCTAGGTCCTCAAGTGTGGCCCTCTGACTGAATCCAAACTTCTTAAAACAAATCCTTATTACGGGGATTTGTTCTGTGAAGTTTGGATTTAGTCCAAGAGCTGCACTTGAGGACCTAGGGGGCCCCATGTGGCCTCGAGGCCACAGGTTCCCCATTCATGGGCTAGAGGAAGCATTTTCCAAAGTAACTTTTAATTATGGTCTGATTACAAGAAAGCTGCTAAGTGAGTCAAATTATCATCTCTTCTCAAAGATTGGGAAGAGTACAAATGCATATCCTAGGTGATCCATATAAATTAATTTTGCAAATATTAAATGCCATTTAGATCTTCATCATTTTCTTTAGCCCAGCTAAGCATATTAACCAATATTCTGACCTAACAGCCTCCCCTTGAAATCTTATTCTCATCTCTTATGGTGGCATGATGGTGATCCCAGCCTCTTCATGGCTGTGCCAGTAGGACATAAATTTGGCAGGTCCTTCCAATCTGGAAAGGCTTCAAACAGATCCATCCAATATTGGACTCTATATTGTTATATAGGGACCAGCTTAGCTATGTTCAAGGAACATCATCATGGAAGGCTGCAGGGTGTTGAAATTTTTGGCCATAGCAACTCTCCCAGATGATCTACTGAGTTGTAACTGGATTGGAGGCAGCATGGGTGGAAATATTACCCATATCAATGACATTATAGATCCTTCAGGTTTTGGTGGTAGTAGTGGTGGACCTGAGAGAAGTCAGACCTGATTTTTAAAAAATATTTTTAAATTATCAAGGCAAAGAGCCTAACAAATAAGACAAATAATCAGAAATCATGACTAAATAGAGATGAGAGTCTGAGAGGAATTGCTGAAGGCTCACAGAGAAGTCTGCTATTCATAGATACAAGACTCCCCTCCCTGGGTCAGGCCTGGCCAAAAAATATTTGACCAAATGAGGAGAGTGATGATCTTAACTTCTATCTGTAACAGTGTCAGGAAGCCAGAACAAAAAGCTACAAGACAGGTGCCTTGTAAAGGAGGAAACCAGAGGAAGCACTTCCATGAGCCTCTGAACTGGGCGTGGACACTCCTATCCTTTTTGTCTTCTCTTAAAGAGTCAAGGGAAAGTGGGGATATATTCAGGGTTCATTTACCTTTGAAAGTGACAGAATGAAAGGCAGCTACCATGATTTTTCCTAGAGATAGCTTCCTTGTCATAGACAGCACTAGGCTGCACGGACCATTTATATGACCTAGTGTTGAATTTCTTATTCTCTTTCTAGTCTTCACTTGTATCAGCTCTCAGATTCCTTCTCAGTCCATAATCTTCACTAACCTATGTGTATTTGGCTTTTTGTTGATGTTTGACTGCTGGGCTCTTGGAATCTGTTTCTAGGTGCTGAGGTAAATGCTTCTCCTCTTTGGAATTTGGCCCCAGTAAAAATAGAGTCACAGGAGAGTGAAGAAGGTACTGTCTCTGGGCATGGCGTGCTGGGCAGTGATGTCTTTGAAGAGCCCATGTCAGGCATCAGCGAGGCTGGCATCCCCCAGAGTCCCAATGGCTCAGAGAGCAGCTATGGATCCCACTCCCCCGACAGCCTCATGGGATCCTCCCCTGTCTTCAACCAGCGTTGCAAAAAGCGGATAAGGAAAATATGAAAGGAAAAGGAAGAGCTTTTTCTTCCAAACCCATAAGGTGGCAACTATTCAAGAACTTGTTCCCATGAACAGTTGATGCAGAGGGGTCCAGAGGCTCCAGAGGCTGTTCGCAGGATCTCCAGCGGTGGGTTTGGCCACAGTGCTCTTTTCTGCTTCATGACGACTGTCAGCACAGTTTTGCATGAACAGAAAACAAATCAAGGTGGTGATTGCGAGCCCAGAGTTCTGTTTTAGCTTTAATACTGAGTTTACTATGGGATCAAGTTACTTCACGACTAAATCTTGTTCCTCTTTTTTGCTATAAAAACATGTATGTGCTTCAGCTATCACTGAGAGTGAGCTGTGGATGTAATTATGGTGAGTTATCAGATTTGTTAAAGCTATTACTTAATAGCTATACTTCGATTTAGGTCCTGTTTGTATAGAGGGATTTTGTATGTATGTGTTTTATTTAGCTTCCTTCATTAACAGATGGAAGTCACTGTGAATCAAATACTGGTGCCTGAAAGCAAATGGTCAGCACCAATAAATGGCTTCTTCCACCAACGAACATCAGGAGTCCTGCTCATGAAATCTTTCTCACAGTTAGTCCCCTGTGGTGACATGTTACACCAACCCCTTACAGTCCCCTCCTTTCTCTTCATCGTTTAGCTTTTCTTCTTCCTTGTCCTCCAGTCTCTTGAGCACGTCTTCCCCACTCACTTCATCCTCTCTTTTCTCCTTTTCTTTCACTGGGGCAGAGTGTGGTTAGATTAATTAAATCAAACTGAGAAAAACAAAGAGAAGTTCTCAGGGCTGTGGAATGGCCAGCAGATTAGTGTTCTTAAGCTTTACCAAGGGGTAAAGTTGTACTGCTTCTGCTGCCCCCACATCGTGTGAACAAACTTTTACTGAGCACCTACTCTTTGTAGGGCATTGGGGATACAAAAGCAAAACAAAACTCCCCCTACTCAAGGAGCTTACATTGTAGGGGGAATTATAAAACACACGCAGATTATATACAAAGTAAGAGCCTGAGCTAACGTGGACCAAGTCTGATCCTGGCCTAGTGGTCAGACTACACTGAGAGTTACTTTTACTCTTCAGCTTGTTATTCCTACTTAGAGTTACTTCAGGAAAATCCTTTGACATACTCATGGTAAAATCATTTCTAAGTTTCCCCAAGTGAGGTTAACAAGGTCCCCAGCTTGCATGACACAGTGAATAAATAAAATGCTGGGCCTAGAGTCAGAAAGATGCTAGTTCAAATCCAGCCTCAGATACTTACTAGCTTTGGGACCCTGAGCAAGTCACTTAACCTCTGCCTCAGTTTCCTCAGCTCTAAGGTGGAGATAATATCAGAGGCAGCTAGGTGGCACAGTGAATAGAGCACTGGCTCTGGAGTCAGGAGGACCTGAGTTCAAATCCGGCCTCAGGCACTTGACATGTACCAGCCATGTGACCTTGGGCAAGTCACTTAACGCCAACTGCCCTGCCTTCCCCCCTTGAAAAAGGAAAAAAATAAAATAAAGTGGGAATAATAGCACCTACTTTGCAGAGTTGTTGTAAAGATGAAATGAGATACTTGTGAAGTGGTTAGCACAATGCTGGAACACAGTAGGTGCCTGATGAAAATGCTTATTCTTTTCTCTCAGTATGTATCGTGAGTACTAGGCATAGGACAGCTTTTCTTCCCCACATAGAAAATGCATGAGACGTTAAGGACTTGAGGAGCCCATAAAGAAATATAGAAAACATAAAGTATACAATCCATTAGCTTTCTCCATGATCCCCAGATTTAGGGAATCAAACTTGTTGCTATTAAAGCAACATCCTGACATTCTAGGGAAATCCTCTCCCGTGGTCATGTCGTCCCCACTGGTACTCAATAGTGTGTCACTCTGTAGTTTAGATTCTCCCCAGAAGTAACATTACTTCAGGGGTTGATGTACAAGCAATTAATTTTCCATCAGACCTTTATTGTGGATCCACAATTGATTGGCTTTGCCCTCTGTGTAGTGCATTGCACAGGGATTATGTGGATAATCTTTCTCCAAGAAACACTGGTCTGCCGTTGGCAGTGATCTCTATCTGGATACTACATGGTTGTGGTTTCTAATGAGAGGTGGCTTCAGCAACATTAATACATGCTATGTTTTATAACATTTCTAACCATTTTACTGATTTTAAATACCTTTTGTCCATGAGTATAAAATTAATTAGTCTTGCTTTATATTAGCATGTGAAAATTAATTGAAAGTATCTCTCTGGAATAAAATGCCAAGATCCATGAAAGTCAAATATCTTTTATCACCGGTCATACATCAAGGTACAACTTGTTAGCTAAACAATTGATTTTTTATTTGGTTTAAATAATTTATGAAAAATTGGCCAGAAACCAATGGAAGTCAGCATCTTCTTTGCAATTAACAGTTATCTGGGCTACTGAGAGGTCAAGTGACTGCCTAAGGCCAGCTCTCTATCTCTTATGCCATGATGCCTCTCCTGCACAATCTTATACTCATGAACTTGGCAAAAAGAGTTATAAAAGTCAGTCATGGAGAAAGGACACACTATTAGAAGGTTGGTGGAAGCCATGAATTGGCGTGAGCTTTTATATGATTATATGTGAACATCAAAACTTCACAAAATCTGAATTGGAAGGGACCTCAGAGGCCTTCTATTGCAACCCATATCTGAAATTCCAACTACGACATGCCAGTTGAATGTAAGCTTTTTACAGGCAAGGGCTATGTCTTTTTTGTCTTTGTATCCCCAGTCCCTTGCAGGTAGTAGGTAATGTTTGCTGAACTGAATACTGACAAGTGGCCATACAACCATCAAGTTGGACAAGCAAAAACAAAGTAGAAAAAAAAATGCATTTGGAGTTCCTCACTTCTCCCTCTGGGGATGGATTGCATTTTTTATCATAAGTCCTATGAAACCTATTATTTCTTAAGGCAGCCTATTCCACTTTGGGCTTTGTTGTTGCTCAGTATTTAAAACCTGTCCAAGTCTTCATGACTCCTTTTGGGGTTTTCTTGACAAAAATACTGGAGTGGTTTGCCATTTCCTTCTCCAACTCATTTTACAGATAAGGAAACTTAGGCAGACAGGGTTAAGTGACTTGCCTAGAGTAACACAGCTCCTAAGTATTTTAGACCAAATTTGAACTCAGGAAGATGAGTCTCCCTGACCTCAGGTCCAGTGTTATCTACTGTGTCACCTAGCTACTAGAGCTTTAGCTTTAATTTTAATAAAGTTTTTCCTAACACTGGGCTCACTGAAGTACTGGGCAGCAGAATTCTCTGCTGACTTTTTGGAGACCAAACACGGGGACAACACAAAGGCTGAATGGCCATTTCTCAGTATGTGGAGGATCATAGTGAGGTCATTTTCCTTCTCCATTTTGATTCTGAATTGGAGCATACTTGAAAGCATTCCTCTACAAATGGCTTTTGAATGTGTCTGTTCCTGCAATCAAAGTAAGGGAACAGGATGCAGAAGACAGAGTGGGAGGCATGGGAATTGGTATTCACCAGGAAGGACTGTGCTCAACTGCTTTGGAATTAACAAACTTTCCTTTTCATTGTAGTAGATTCATATGCCAAATGATTTCTTTATGGCAGCATTTGAAAAGGGAATGACGACTGGGACCTCCAGGGGGACACACCTGTCATTGCAAAAGTTAAATCTTACGGAATTTATACCTTTAGAGCAGTGGTTCTCAACCTTCCTAATGCCACAACCCTTTAATACTTGTATGTGGGCGTTACCTGCATGTGAGTGGACCCTCCTGGAGACGGATAGAGAAGCGGTGTCTCCGTTCCTAAGACCATTGGAAATATGTGTTTTCTGATGGTCTCAGGCAACTCCAGTAACAGGGTCGTTTGACTCCCACAGGGATCGCGACCCACAGGTTGAGAACCACTGCTCTAAAGCTATCACAAAACCTGGCACACTAGGACATTTTGTATATCCTTAGTTGAGCCAACATGACTCAAGTTTCACATGTCACTTGTGACTAACAACAGATTAAGTAATCTCCAGTAGCTGCTCCAAGTCAAGTATAGCTTATGTAGAAACACTGTCCACACAGGACCCAAAGTGTTTCATGTAAAACAATGGAGTTGGACTAGATAACCCCTGAGGGCCCTGCGGGCTCTAGAAACGTGATGCTGCGGCCCAGTGAGCCAGATCCTATTATAGGGTCCTATTATGCCACATCAATGGCATTGCAAAACTGGAGATTACCTGAAACCACCATTATTAAGAAACTCCACTTTGCTATCAACAAGGTAAAGGGAAAACTCTACAAGAATAACTAATTCAAGAACTGATAGTTTCACTTTCTTCCACAGATTACCCCTACTTGTTAAAATTTACTTTTACTTCTTTAAATTTACTTCTTTCATGGCACCAAAGAAAAGCGGTATGAGCTTTGAGTCTTGTTAATTTTCCACTCTTTTTTAAAAATTTTCTTTTATTTTACACTTAAATACAAAATGAGAAAAGGAAAAAAAAATTGCCATGTACACAGCAGTTCTTGAGAGGATAACAATAAATTTCAAGAAAACCTATATAATAAATACTAGACACTGTTTTCAAAGCTGTCTAGCTTTTCTTCTGCTTCCTTGTTGGTTTCTTTTTGTTCTGTTGTGAACTTATTTTTTTTCCCCCCTCTCCCTCCTCCACCCTAAAGGTTACTTATAAGCATGGACACACACACACACACAATCTATAAATGTAAACATATATACACACATATACTCATACACACATATATCTAAGCCCATACTATGCTCATTTCCATCATCTGATTCTTTGAAGGTGGATGGCATCTTCCTTGACAAGGCCAAGTCTTTCCATGCTTTTCTAAATCAACCAGCTCATCATTTCCTACACCATGTTATTCCTTTCTGGATTCAAACAGCATCTTCCTTCATAGGATCTAAGGTTAACTTGGGTAATTATGATAGAATGACTTGTTTCTTCCAAATTGCTCTTAAAACAATACTGCTGTTCAGTGTGTGCATTCTCTTGGTTCTGCTAATTTCGTTCGTTATTTCATGGAGGTCTCTCCATGCTTTTCTAAAATCACTGAACTCATCTTTTCTTATAGTAGAGTAATATCCCTTCATGAACATATACCATTCCCCAATTGACGAACATCCCCTCAATTTCCAGTTCTTTGCCACTACAAAGAGAGCAGATATAAATATTTTAAAACATGTAGGTTCTTTTCCATTTTCCTAATTCTCTTGGGAAACAGACCTAGTAATGGTATGACTGGGTCAAAAGGTCTAGGCAGTTTAATATTTTTCACTCATTTCTCAACCTTTCTACCCAATTTATCCTTTGACCTCACTAACAAACCAATCTTGCTAAAGTTAGCAAAACTTCTTAATTGCCAAATCCAATAGCTTCTTATGAGTCTTAATTCTTTTTTTTTTTTGCTTTTTGGAGGGGGGAAAGCAGGGCAATTGGGGTTAAGTGACTTACTCCAAGGTCACACAGCTAGTAAGTGTCAAGTGTCTGAGGCCGGATTTGAACGCAGGTCCTCTTGACTCCAGGGCCGGTGCTCTATATTCACTGTGCCACCTAGCCGCCCCAGTCTTAATTCTTATTAATCTCATATCTTATTCATGATATGGTAGATAAAGAGCTGGCCTCAGAATCAGGAATACATAGGTTAAACTTCCCCATGCCAAAAACTGGCAGTCATTTATCCAGTATCCCAGGAAGATCTTTTATGAATGTCCTTCCTCAAGGATGATGCTCAAAACTGAACACAATATATCATATTAAGAAAATTTAAGGCATTGAGGCCAGAAGTTGTAGAATCATGACTCATGTTAAGTCTATGCCAAAACTGTGACATGCTACAAAAACAAAAGCTTCCTGTCCCGGTGATTTAGGACTTTTTGTCACTCACTCTGGAGGCACCTGGAGGCTATGTTATGGATTTGTCAAGATTTAACACCACAAATGGATTTTTGAACTCAGTTTCCATTTGATAAACATGCTGTCCTGATTTGCAACTTTGTAATATACCTAGCTGTATAAGGATCACCATTTAGAACCCCTGTAGAATTCACTTAGTAAGGCATAAAACAGTCTTCTGTCACTACATTTTTTGAAAGTATAGGGATTCCAAGTCAGTTAAAAGTGCTCTCTACAACTGTCTAAAACATTAACAAATGTATTTCTAATAGATGTGATAATTAAAACACAACATAGAGACCAACTCTTAAATAATGTGTTGAATTCAAAGATTTCATTTGGTCTGAAGCTATACAGATAAAGCCTAGTGGTTTGAGTTGGATAAAGAAAAGGTATATACAGGAACTGGGGTAAGGATATCCATCTTGCCTACTGGAAAGTCAGAGGGGTGATGGGGGAGGATAAAGGAGAGAGCAGATTGGAGGAGGGGTTATACAGCGGGATGGCTGTTTTGGGGTGGTGGGTAGGGGAAAGACGGGAGAAAATTTGTAACTCAAAATCTCGTGGAAATGAATGACGTAGACTAAAAATAAACAAAAGTTAATTTAAAAAAAGAAAAGGTATATATATATTTGATCCCTTGTGTTCTAGGATATTGCTATGGACCGGGAAACAGGGAAAATATATCCTAGCATATGTATATATAAAACGAATGAGCCCCTAGCTTAGGGTCGGAAGGGATGGGGAGATGAGATTTATGCTAGTTTCCAAAAGAATGTGGAACCTGACTCAAAACTTTTATGTGGACTCTATAGTATAAATTCTCTGTTATAAAGTCTCTATGAACAGAAAAGGACCTCTTATCTTTATGTGGTATATTTCAAGAAGTAACACCTAAGAGCAGACTAGACGTGTGACCTCAATTCTTTTTTTTGAATGAGGGGAGAAGTCTGTTTTTAGAGAACCCTGAAACCTAAGTAATTTCTCACTAATTTCAAATCATGACACATAGGCTCACAAAGTTAAATAAATTATTTAACCAAGTTCCAACACAAAGCAGGGTGTTCTTATTTTCCTCCAACAGGCTTGAGGTGCTATAAACAACATAATGCTAGGCAAGTTCTAGCACTGACACTGACAAAGTGAGAGGGAAAGCCGCTAACATTTCTAGCTTGTGAAGATTCACCCTCAGCACCATTTGCCATACAAGGAAAGGGGCACATACAGTCAAGGGCGTAAAAAAGGAAGGGTGAAGTGTTGGCTGCAAAACCAGCCTCCCAATGCAGATGCAGAAGGTACCACCAAGAGTGAGCTCTCAATTTCTACTTGCCAGCAGCAAAGATACTTGAGTTTAACATGATAAAATGATAAGAAAACCTCAGGGCTGCAACCGTATGAGCTTCTATCCAGAGGGCTTAGGAAAGGTGAAGAGGAATCCAGCTTCTCAATGAGGAACACTGACTGCCAAGCCAAAAGGTCTCCTCTTCATGATCCCAACCATTGGAAGACAACAATAGTTCCTTCATGCAGAATTCCTGAACTCAGGATTTCAAGTAACCCAAGTATAACTTCCTAATGTCTCTCTCCTTTTAATTATTTTTTTATTCATTGCTTCTGTTCCTGTACCATGTCACTGATTCCTGCATAAAATTCTTGAAAGCTGGTTCTTCATGGCTTTCTTCTGTAACTGGAAAGGGAAAAAAAACAGTGAAAATTACTTTCCAGTTAACCAGGTGGGTGAAAATTGTTCTCATTCCATTCCTCAGGAAAGACATTCTATTTCAATAAAATTGACTGATCCCTTTATTCAACCAGGAAGCTCTCTGAGACCTTTATGATCACGCATAGACCATAACACTTGAGAGAGACTTTGCCAGTTGGTCTGCTGAAGTTTAGGGACATCAGGACAGCACTCTTATAATGGAGAAGTTGGGCAGAAAGGTAGATTTGGTTCACAACTCATGGAATTGCTCCTAACCAAGTTACACCCTCAAGGGTTTTAAAGCTAAATCATCCTCTACATCCTGATACTCTTTAGATTTCTATTTCATGAATAACCTAACCACAAACCAAAATGAACCCCTCAGATCTTTCTATGTGTCTTCAAAGCAATTCTAGGGGCCTCAAAATGGCATTAGGCTTTAAAAATGTCTTGAAGTCTAAAGAGAATCATGGGACAGTGAAGAGCCTGAAAATGTTTGTGACTATCCAAGGGCAAAAGAAGGCCTCTCGGAAGCAATTTCCTATTACTATATACTACCCCTTACCATCTCTCATCTTCATGTCTACAGATG
Organism: Pseudochirops corinnae; assembly: GCA_028646515.1. Taxonomy (NCBI): domain Eukaryota; kingdom Metazoa; phylum Chordata; class Mammalia; order Diprotodontia; family Pseudocheiridae; genus Pseudochirops; species Pseudochirops corinnae. The sequence continues at coordinate 176,157,375 of CM053585.1, forward strand.
ACAAGCTTTAGAGACTAGAAATTTTACTCCAAGATAATTGCAAAATATGAGTCTCCTGGTTAGCCAACTCCAAGAGGAAGCATCTCTCTATCTCTACAAAGTTGTTCCAATTTGGTACCTTCAGTACAACTGTTTTCTTTCTCACCTTTATGGTCAATATCATCTGTATCACTATCTTCTTCATCCTCTTCTTCCTCATCTGCTGTACCTCGGGTTAGAATCAGATCAGAAGGAGTCACTGCAGAAGCTGAACTGTCTACAAAGGAAACACAAATATCTACTTACAACAAAGACAACTTTATTTCCTAAACAGTGATTATGAAGCATGCCCTCAGCCCCACTCTAATCCCTTGAATGGAGAGGAGGGACTGGGAGCAGAGCAACAAGATCACTGCATCATACACAGAGGCAGCACTGGGACCTGCCTCAAGAATTATACCTGTAAAACCCTGATACCCAGAGTGACCAGGGAACTGTGTAGCAGGGGTTTGGCAGGGTTTATATTGAACTTTAGGACCATCTAAATGAAAACTAGATACTTATTTTGATATAAAAATGGATGAGGAAATATCTTTTGGAAAGATAGCAACTATCTTCCCACTGTAGACTACTACAAAATGAAGCTATTGGGACTCTCCAGTGAAGAAAAGGTCACCTCTGAGAATTCTTCCTGAGCCATATTGCTAAAAAAAAAACTTCTTAGGTATTTCACAGATGGCATAATTGCTCATCAGCTTCCTAAAGAAAAATAATTAATCTGAGAAACTGGGAGACCCCAAGTGGTAATCTGCCCCATTAAGAAAGACTAAATGAAGTCTTTGATAGTAAAGGGAGAGCAGGGACTAAAGTGCCAACTGCTTCAGGGATAGAAACAGTTAACAGGAGTAAAATCTTGTTAAAAGGAACAGAAAGCACTTTAATTGTGAATGAAACCTTGGCCCCAAAAGGATTATTAGTTATTTCTCATTTAGTAAATAACCTTTCATCCTCTCGTCCCCAACATGAGCAATCACTAATTCACCCTAAAGAGTTGGCCAACACCATATTTCAGGATGGGAATTCAGTAGTCATTCTAGATAGAAACCTAAGGAAGAAGAACTTTTTAGACTTTGATATCAGCTTATACAGAATCTATGAAAAGTCAATAAAAGACACCCACAAAATTGGTAAAGATGGTAAAAGCCTGAAATGGTCACTGTTGGTGTGGCAGCTGAAAGATGAGCATGATAATGCACTAAGTGATGATGCTAAGAATTTGTTTAGGTCATCTGGAAAACAATCTAGAATTATCTGAGAACACTAAATTGTTCATAACCTTTAACCCAGAGATCTTTACCACTGGGAATATACTCCACCTCAAAGAAGTCAAAGACAGGAAGGTACCCAACTGGAAATAAAGTAAGTGATCACTGGCAGGGGAATCAACAAACTGTAGTATATCAATATAATGGAATATTATTTCACCACAAAATATGATGAATATATGAAAGCATTGAAAAACTTACATGAACCAGAAGGATATATGCAATAATTTCAACACTGAAATGAAAAATTTCAACACTAAGATACTTGAACTCAAATTAATGCAGGTGACCAGTTCTGTGCCTGTAAGATATATGATGGTACACAATAACAACAACATTGTGCAATGACCAACTTTGATAGACTTAGCTCTTCTCAGCAATACAATGATCTAAGACAATTCCAAAATACTCATGATGGAAAATGCCATCTACATCCAGAGAAAGAACTGTGGAGTCTGAAGCATATTATTTTCTCTTTTTTTTTCTTTCTCATGGTTTTTCTCTTTTGTTCTAATTCTTCCTTAACAACATGACTAATGTGGAAATATGTTTAATATGATTGTGCATGTATAGCTTATATCAGATTGCAAGCTGCCTTGGGGAGAGGGGAAGGGAAGGAGGGAGAAAAAAAGTTGGAAATCAAAATCTTCTAAAAGTGACTGTTGAAAACTTTAGTTACATGTGATTAGAAAAAATAAAATACTATTAAGTAGGGGAAAAAAGGCAGATGATGAAGCAAAGTTCCTCTTCTTAACAGAAAAGTGGGAGATTAACAAGAGAAGAACACTGCATGTGCTGTCAAATGTTACTTGTTCTACAAGGTCAGTTTTTGTCTTATTGTTTTTCTTAGTTATAAAAGGTTATGTGAGAGAATGGATGAGGGTTATATCTTGAAATGACGCTGGCATGAAAAACAAGTCACTGATAAAAACCAATTCTTATTTAAACGATAAAAATGTTAATGAATAGAATCTGTGCATTAACAGTAGATAAGAGAAATTGGCTAAAAACAACTTGGGAGTAACCAAATGTATTTACTTGTTCAAAGGTTGCACAGATACATTTAAAGATTAGCTTTAAGAAGTTTTATTTAATAACTAGAAGAAAATTATTTGGTTTCCAAGTTGGATTTTTTTTTAACATTTTATTTTAACACTCTCCATATTAGTCTTTGGGAGAAAAAATGAAGTCAGTGGTATGTATATCCCTTGCTTACCAAAAAATATGAGATCCAAAGGAACTCTAGTTTTGCCCTCAGCTAAAAGAGATTTCCCCATCTTCAGCTATCCTTATAGCTTTCGCTCTGGATTTGTACTTTGACTAGCAAGTTCCTCGGACTTTTGGGGAGGGGACTAGACTATGATTTCATTGATGCAGGGGGCTCCCACTATACCAGAGCAGGTCAGTACCTTCTCTATAAGTTGTCTCACAGAGCTGCCTTCAGCACTCAGAGGCAAGTGACTTGCCAGGCAGTACATCTCAGAGGTGGGACTTGAACCTGGGTCTTCCTGAGTCCCAGGCTAGTTCTCTATCCTGTTCACCACACTGCTTCTTTCTCCTCTGAAATACCTACTGAACTGAAATGTGTGCTGAAGTGAAATTATCCCTAGAAAATAAAAGTAGCCTCAGGGAATAGACTAAATACCACTTAAATTTCACCAGAACAGATTGGAAACTAAGTGCAAGAGGATCACAAACAAGACAAAATATTAGCAGGGAAGAAATGTGAAACCCCCTCTGCTTCAAAATGGCCAAACTCGTGATGTGGGAGAGAGAAAAACCAAAGCTGCAGCCACCATACCAAAGGGTATGATGAAATGAGAGAAGGGCAGCAATTTCAGGGTGACCCAGAAACATATAAAAATTATTTCTAAGCTTAAATCCAATGCAGCTTCAGCAGTACACTGAGCCTCAATCACTTTCTGCCATCAACAGGAAGCCACGGAAAAGAGCAATAACTTCAAGCTGATCCCAAGGTCACTATGCCAATAAACCCCCAATCTGAATGAGGATCCCAAGATAACCAACATGGAACAAAAACTAGCTGAAGATGATGATCTGTAAATCTGTCACATATTATATACAAGCCTATTAGAGCCTCTCTTCTCCCCCCAAATCACTGGTATGTTCCTTTCTAATGAGGGAAAGTGCTATATTCCCCAAGTCCAACAGACCCTCAGGTACCTGTGGCTGCCCCAGGGTCCAAGGCCACAGACCCCATGTCTTTTCGAAGACGGTCCAGTTGCTCTTTTTGCTGCTGGCTCTGTGCATGGGCCTGTAGAAAGGGGGGAAAAAACATCACAGAAAAGAAAATCCCTGAGGTAGAAGGAAACTACTAGTCTTCTAAAGAGACATTAACAGGAATGGAAACATCTAGAGCACTGTTTAGACACTAAGGAAGAAAGGATCTGGATAAAATGGAAAGAGTAAAGGACCCAAAAAACGAGAGGTTCATGAAGTGAAGTAATAAGGGCTTCAACTGAAACTACGTATATGGATACATGGCACGGGCAGGGAAATAAAATTCCTGTCAAATACAAGTGGTAGAAAGTTCAATGACAAAGGACCAACCTGGAGACACTAGTTTTAGGTTCGATCCAGAATCTTAGTTTAAGAGCAAGTCATGTGGGTTAAGGCTAGTGACTGGTATCTCTGTCTGTATATATAATGCATCAGGCTACATAGACTGAGTAATCTTAGCTATGACAAGAGTGTCCTAAGGACACCATGTACTCTTCCCTGCATTCCTGTTGGTACTTTTCCTATTCTAAGAGATTTCTAAGAAAGGTGATTCTATAACCTAAGCCACAACCTCACAGTCAGGAAAGCAAACTTCAGTGTGGAAGACAAGTTATACACTCAAAAAGGAAAAGCAGGAGCTCTCTACAATGAATTTGCTGACAACCCACCTCCCCAGCTTTATTTCATACTCTTCTACATTCAGCCATACCTACTGCTCCCCAAACCTCACATACCATCTTCCACTTGTGGGCATCCATACAGACCATCTCTATGCTTAGAATGTATGGATCCTCTTATTAAAATAACAGTTCACGTTAATCATTATTTTGATCTTTACAACAAGGTGTTATGCTGTAGGTACTATATTATCCCCATTTTACAGATAATGAAACTAAGGATGAAAAAAGGTGAAGTGACTCAGTGTCACACAATAGTTCGATAAAGCCGAATTCAAGCACTCTATCACTGTTCTACTCTGCTTCTTCAGATACATCTTTTTCAGATGCTTTATTATCCTTCAAGGCTCAACACGAAGGTCATCTCCTCCATGAAGCCTTCCTCAAACTCTCCCTCTTCATATATTCCTAGAACATTTTGTCTGACATCTGTTTCGTCGTCTTCCCTTGTCCTCTTTACTCCCTATGCTGTATAACAGTCATCTGTGTGTATTTCCTATCCCCCTAGGAGGATATAAGGTCTTGTAAGAACAGGGGCTATTTACTTTTCCTATTTATAATCCCAAAAGTGCCTTGCACATAGTAGGTGCTTAAATGTTTATTGAAATAAATTTGTTGTTTAAAATTTCACAAAAAAAAAACCCCAATTTTCAAATAAGAATTTAAGAAATCAGAACCTGAGGTGGCAGGTAGAAAAGAAAAGCTGGCTGTGGAATCCACAGACCAAAAGTGGCCCACAAACCTCTCAGTTAAGATTAATAGACACTTTCACCACCTCCCACAGCCTGGCTGGGAAGAAACTGCTTTGAAAACTGGAAGATGACACTTAACTGTGAGCTATTATTATTTCTTCATGAAGAAGAGCCAGGACAAGATGGCAAACATACAAGTTTAAATGAAAAGAACAGGTATTCACAAAGTGCCTTGAAATCCATGAAAAGAAGCCTGGGACCTTGGGGGTCAGTATAAGAACAGTCAGTTCCCTTTCTTACCAGAGTTTTCTTCAAACGCTCATATTCAGGGCGATATTCCCTAGAAAGAGAAAATTATTTTTAAATGCCTTGCCTCACCAGTAATCTATCCTAGGCCAACCAGCTAGAATTCCCATCACCACAGGGAATAAAATAAGCAAATGTAGTTAAATAAAGGGCTCTGTCTAAACCTAAGGCTACTGAATCCCAGCAGGTCAGTGAGATACCACTACAAAACGAGCAAAGCTCCAAAGTGACTAATCTGCCCATGAAACGATGAAGTGCAAATAATTCTTGTCTAAAAGATTTGCTTGGTTGGAGAGGTGAACATTGGGTGGAAGCTGAAAGTGAGTAAAGGATGTGTACTGGGTTCAGAAATCTCAACACAGAACTGTGATGCACATGGACAATAATCAGCAAGTTGGACAGGATAAAAAGCCCTTGTCTGAAGAATCAACAGTACACCTAACAGCTACGGTGACCCAGGTGCAAACCTAATCAAAGATGAAGATCGGTGGCAGTGACGGCCGAAGCAGACACACACGGGTGTTGAGGGAAGGGAAAGGAGAGGAAAAGTGTATGGAAAGAGCTTTTCTGTGGAGTAAATATGTTTATGGGTTGTTGATGAGCTGCCTCTGTAAAAAGGTCAAATGTTACCCAGTAAACAGGAGTGGAGAAGGAGTATATGTGCCTAATACAAATCAAATGCATAAATGGAGAAAACCTGAATGCCTGGCCTAAATAAAAACCCTCCCTCATCCCAGAAGTGTGAGTCCCAATGTGGCTATCAACGACCCCCTTCACTTCTTACCTTTCATATTCTTCTGTGGCACTGGTGACTTGCACAAAGAGCTCTTCTAAGCCTGTGCCCAGCACAGCAGACACCCCTACCACCTGCCAAAAGCACCCCAGAATCCTATGAGTAAATCACTAAAGAACTTGGCTATAAAAACTTTATCTTCTCATTTTGAAAGATTTAAGAACTTTGGTCGATGAAACGAGCAACCATGATTCCAGAAGACTGGTGGTGCTGCTTCCTTCCTGAGAGGGGATGGTCTTAATGTGCAGAATGAGACACATATTTTTGAACACAGACCACAGGAAAATTTGTTTTGTTTAATATGCATATTTGTTATAGGGATTTTGTTTTTAATTTTTCAGTGGGAGGAGGAGGGATGCGGTAAATTTGAGGGAGAAGTCCTCTTTGTGTTATGCTTTATTCAAATAGTTTTTCGTTTGTTTTTTGTTCAAGGAAAAGAGGGTTTGGTTTCTTTAAAAAGCCTAAAAGAGAAAAGTTTAAAAGAAACCCCACACATACACAGCTGAAGCATGCAGCAGTTTGGCAAAAAGGCATTTCTGGGAATACGGAAATGAGAAAATAAAAAAGAAAGCAATTAGGAGTGAACAGAAGCATGCAAGTTCCTTTCTGATTTGACATCACTTTCTTTCACAAACCTACCAATGTATTCCACCTACTGTACCTCTCCTCACTCTCTGCCTTATGAATGTTGCTCCTGCCATCCTTTTTCCTAACATCTCTATCAAGCAGACTCATTTTTCTAAGCCCAGGTGGCATACAGCTGCCTCAATCAGGTTCTCATATTCCCTTCCCCACCCCAGCCCGCTAGAAAGTAATCACTCTCTCCTATAAATTCTAATAGTACTCTGTTCCCTCTTTTAGCACCTGACATGCCTAGATTTTTATGCTGTTGACAGCAGGACCTATACTGTAGTCACTGTATTTCCCCTAGGTCCTACTTTATTGCCTTGTACTTTCAGGTACTCAATCATATTTGTGTAAAGAAATAATATCTAACCAAGCGATATAACTTAAATTACTAATGCCTTCAACATTTATTAAGTGCTTATTATGGGCAAGGCACTGCATTAAACAGTGGTGACACAACAATGGGGAAAAAAAACCCACCTAATTCTTTCTTTTTTTTGCTTTTTGGAGCAGGGAGGGCAGGGCAATTGAGGTTAAGTGACTTGCCCCAGGTCACAGGCTAGTAAGTGTTAAGTGTCTAAGGCCACATTTGAACTCTGGTCCTCCTGACTCCAGGGCTGGTGCTCTATTCACTGCACCACCTAGCTGCCCCACAAACCTAATTCTTAGGTTTGTGACTGTGTGACCAAGAAGATATAAATGGCGAAATGACATTCTTCTCTCCCAGGTCAGAGAAGGATAAAAACAGTAGCTCTAGCAGATCAAAGGTAAAAATGTTTTTAAAATATTTTTTAATGAATGAAATCAAACAAGTCGCATGCTTTTGTTCTCTCTTCTTTGTCCAGGAGGGAAAAGAAAGTAAGTAACAAGCAGAGTTGGGAGGTGGAACTTACAAGTTGCACAAGCCCAGAATACTGTGATATTGGTCTCTCTGCCTGAGGCCTATCTCCTTTTTTTTGTTTTGTTTTTTGGAGGGCAATTGGGGTTAAGTGACTTGCCCAAGGTCACACGGCTAGTTTTTGTGTTAAGTGTCTGAGGCTGCATTTGAACTCAGGTCCTCCTGACTCCAGGGCCGGTGCTCTATTCACTGTGCCTGACTCCTTTTCATCCTTGTCATCAACCAAAGTGATTTTAATGCAGGTCTAACCATATCATCCCTTACTCAAACTCTACTGGGGAGAAGGAGAAAGGGAAAAGAAGTGAAGAGAACAAGCATTTATTAAGTCCCTACTATGTGCCAGGCACTGTGCTAAGAGTTTTAAAGGTATTTCCTTTGATCTTCACAACAACCCTGGGAGATATTTACTATTACCATGCCCATTTCACAGTTGAGGAAACTAAAGCAGACAGAGGTTAAGTGAATTGAACACGGTCAAACAGCCAGAAAATGTCTGAGGCCAGATGTAAACTCAAGTCTTTCTGAATTCAGGGCCAGTGCTCTATCCACTGAGCCACCTAACTATCCTTAATTTAATTACCTAATTACGTGGCTATCTGTTACCTCTAAGATCAAGTAAGTCCTTCAACAACCTGGCTCCAACTTAGCCTTCCAGTCTCACTACACATTACTCCCTTTCATAAGTTCTATGGTCCAAACTGGCCTAGTCACTATTCTACACACACACCACCATATCTCCTATCTGTGTCTCTGCAATGGCTGTCCCCACACCTGGAATGAACTTCCTCCTCACCTCTAACTCTCAGAATCTCTATGAATCCCTTGAGTCCTCCAATATTCCTTTTGCATAAAGATTTTCTGATTTCCCCACTTGCGAGTGTCTTTCCCTTAAAAAAAAAATCACCTTGAATTTATTTTGTATTTTCTTTTTCATGCTTATGTTATGTCTCTGAGAGAACCTAAGCTTCTTTAAAGGCAGGCCCTGCACTTTTATCTATCTTCACTGAGCTTACTCTATGTTTGTTTATTAACTGATCAGGATGGCTATTTGAAAGGCTAAGGAAGCATTTCACACTTTTACTCTGCTGTCAGTGGATCAGTTACTATGATAAAAATCCAAGGTAACATTCTAGGGTACAAAGTTTAAGTCTTCCTTAAAGTAGAATGGAAAGCCAAGGTTTAGTTAAGCAGTTGACAAAAATACTTGAGTATATGGACAGCAATATGTTTATATTCCTTTAAATTTTATACTGTATTATTATGTTTCCTATTATGAAATGTTAAATAATTTGTGTTCTCATTTTATCAGTTTTATTTGACAAACAATAAAAGCAAGAATTTAGCTTACAACCTAAACTTTTCCAAAAATAGCTATCTATGCCTACTTACTTGACCTATTCTGTCAAAGAAAACAACTGAACCACTAAAGCTTTTGCTCTCTTCTATCCAAGACTTAAATCAAAGATGGTCCTTTACTGATAATCCCAGTCATTTTAAAGGTGAAAGAGTAAAAGTGAAAACTTACCCTGAGTGAACTATAAAATTCATCCAACACTAGACTCATAGAACGAGTCAGATTACTGACATATGTAGTTTCTTGATTTAAGGCATCTTGGAAGGTCTCAAAATCCTGCATCCATTCCACTGCAAAGCTGTGATCAATGATGTCAGTCTGCACCAGACAGAAACCAGAGTAAGTTTCAGAAGTGAGGACACTGTTCATATGCCAGGTAAATGGAAAATGACAAAAAAAAAAACAATGGGTCACCTGAGCACAAAAGCAAAGTTACATATTTAAGGAAATGAAAATCCTATACCTAAATATAAGCATTAGGCTGAAAAAAGTTTGCTGGGAAATTTTTTTCTGTTATCAATTCAAACTCAGCATATGTAAAACCAAGCTCAACAGCCTTCTGTTGAAAGACTGTGCCTAACTTCCATATTTTCTTATAGGAAAACAGTCAAGAGAATGTTGAGTCATTATTGACCCCTCCATTGCCTTTTCTCAGATATTCAGCCACAAGCTACTGTGGATTTTTCTTTTAAATGTTTCAGATCTATCCATTGTCCATTTTCATGGCTACCACTCTAAGTCCAGGCCCTTATTACCTCACAATATAGCTACCAGAATGGCTTATAATTGCTCACCTACCTCCAATCTCTCTACTACTCTAATCCATCTGGGATAGAAAGACCTAAAATATTAATTTATTCTTTTAATATTGGTTTTATTTATGCCTCTTGTCTATCACAATCATTTCTGGAAACCTGCCTCTCCCACATCCTAGTTTTCCCTTGTAAAAAAAAAAATTAAAATAACCAAGACCCGCCTCTCTGGCATGAGAAGAGACCTATAAACATGTACTTTTACCTATAACCAAGCACTTCATCCCCCCCTCACTGGGCTGGGTGAGCCTTCAACATTTCTACCCAGACACAGACCTCCTAAAACTTACCCTTCCCCTGACTCACTCTGGAAAGAGTAATTATTACATCGATTCCTCTGGGATGTGGCAAGTGCTTAATAAATTCTTTTATATTCATTCACATCATCTCCCTGCTCAAAAACCTACAAAGGCTTTTTTTTTACTTTATGCTCAACAACTTTTAACAGGTCCCTGCTTCCTATAGGATCAAGTACAAACACTTCCTGATATTCAAGGACCTTCATAAATAGCCTCAAAGCAACTTCTACTGTTGCTTTATAGGAAACTTCTGAGTGAGACATTCTAGTCTCATTCATTCTAGTCAATATAAAAAGTATTTTGCATTCCTGGCTCCTTATCATAGCTCCTTCTACCTAGAATGAAAGGATGTATTTTGTCCTTATATCACCTCCATCCCTTAACACTCAACTCTGATCTCACCTCTATTGTCAACATAATTCCCTGTAGGTAACAGGTTCTTAATAAATGTTTGCTAAACTGAAGATGTCCCCAAATAATCCAAGCTAAAATGATCTCTTCCTTCGTCTGAGTATTTATTGTATGCAAATAGCATATACTTTGCCTTTAAAATTATATTTATTTATTTTTGTCTCAATTAGAAGGTACAATAGCAGGGAAAGACACAAACAGATATAGAGAACCAACAATTTACCAATACAAATGCCAACATCCCCAGGTGCTAACAAATATATTCAAGAACCATAAACATTGGAAATCACTTTGGCTAGCAAGCCAACTTAAGTTTTTTCTTTTTAAAAATTATCTCAGTACACAATGAACCATTCATACTCTTCTTTCCTCCTCCCTACCAGATCAACAGATGACCTAAACGAAGCATTTTGCACTACAATTTGTAATTGCTGAACAAATATTTCCTATGTTGCCTTGGCAGCAGCAAATCGCTCCTGGATCCACAGCTAAACAACTTCTACTCCCAGGTTACAAAGATGATTCCATTCTCTCTAGTCAAGTAATCACCTGAGTCTCCCTGCCTATTCCATCACCTAACTTAGGGGCATTTTACCACAAACAGTAGTTCCTCCTCCCTAATATACATATGATCTACTCTGTCCAGAGGAGCTTCTTCAGTCTTCCTGTGGCAGACTGCTTAGACAGACTGATACTTTTGAGAGAGAGAGACACAGAGAGAGGGAGAGAGAGAGAAGAGAGAGAGAGAGATGATCTCTTCTGGCAAAGCAGAAGCCTCAATCTACTCCCCTCTCACCTACAGCCATCTTCCTCAACCACCAAATCTCCCCACAACAAGAAAGTACTGAGAAGACCATATCCATGACAGCTTAGACAATGAATACCATCATTAATTTTTACAATTTCACAAGACTTTAGAGATCAACTAGTATTCTGCCAGATGAGGAAATTGAAGTCCAACAAGGTTAAATGATTTGTCCAAGGTCACACAGACAGCAGGAGGGCTGGCCCTAGAACCCACATTTACTACCTCTCAGTCCAGTGCCCAGTCCACATGATGCTGAACGACACCTACCTTGTTCATGACCACAATGAAAGGCAACTTGGTTTTGTACAGGATACTGAAAAGAGAATTAAGCAACAGTTAGTAATAAGTAGCCTCCAGGAAGAGTGAAGCATACAAGCAGCAGCCAAGTATTGTTGTTAGTGCAGAAAGACACCTCTCCAGGAGGAAAATTAATCCCCCCCCCCCCCCACACACACAGAAGCAGCAACAACAACAATCCTACAGACATCTCAATATGCTGATGATGACAGATTTTAATGTTGTTAATTTGTAATTGATAGCAAAGTTATTAGTTACTACTGCTCATGTCAAAAAGTGATTTCGCACACCCAGTATAGAGGTGACACCATCACTGCTAGAGTAACCAATGTGGGCTGCAGAGGAGGGGTGATCTAAAAGACTTTCTTCCTCTTGGCAAAAGTGGTAAATAATAGATGCAGAATGCTACGTTTAAAAATCAACAAGTACTTCTCAGGGGAGTGCTATAGCCCATTTACTGTCAGATACAGTTACTAGGTTTGCCAGTTTGTGATAGGCACCAGGGTGGCAGTGGGGTATTGGGGCTCACTGGGAAGGGGCTATGGAATAAAAAAAAGACAACAATAATTTAAAAAAATTCTACTCCTCCTAGTAACAAAATTTCTAAGTTCAAAGGGGGCAAAGTGACAGTCCCGAGAGCCCCCAAACACAAATTCTCTTGATATTTAAAGTTCTGGCCCTGGCCTTTCCTTTCCTAATGTCTCTGCTTACATTTAGTCAGAGCAATAGCTAGGTCCTATTGCCACTGGTCATTATTAGCTTTGCAAATTCACCTATTACTGTGATAACATAACAGCCCTCAGACCCAATGGGATCATCTGCTTTGACTCCTTGCTAGTCAATGAAGTGAAACTGTACAAATGATCATGTCCACACGCCTCTATGATGAGCATAATGGGGCCCTACCTTTTATACAATTATCAAGTTGGGGAGCTCAAGTCAGGGAATTCCCAGGGACAAGAAGCTTCAGCAAAGAATCTTCTTAAAATCCACAAGAGGATTAAAATGGAAGGGTATGTGCAAGTAGGCCCTGACTTCCACGGAGCCTTACCTGCATGCATACAACATGTTGGACATGAAGGTAACAGGATTGGTGCTTCTAGATGTATCCATTACATAAATGACAATTGTTGGAAATGAGGAAGCCTGAAGAAACAAGGTGAGTCATATTCTTGTCAAAGGGGCAATTGCTTGACCCCAAATCACTTTCCTACTTTCCCAAGCAAAAGAGGTCCTGTTCTTGTTCCCATGCTTAAAAGTGACAGGGTATGGATCTGAAACTCAGCTCATGTGCCACCTCCTCCATGAAGCCTTCCTTGATATCCTACCCGCCCTCCCCACTCCATCAAGGATTTAGTGATCTTCCCTTCTCAAAATGCCTTTACTAACTTATCTATGTGTATGTTCTATCCCACCCTTATCTCCAACAGATATAAACTACTTGTGGGCAAAGACTCTAATTTTTGTGTCTTTCTTGTTTAAGCACAACGTCTGGCATATAGGTGGAGCATAATTTTTGTTAAAAATGAAATGAAAATGGGGGTTTATCACTCTAATCACTTCCCAACAGTGACCTCTCAGTCATAGGATAAAAACCAGACTCACCAAGGCTTCGGTGATAATTGTACCAGAAGCTGACCAAGTGAACACCTCAATCTGTCCAGGTGTATCAATCAAGACATACCTGTTTTAAGGAAAAATAAATAAGTATTACAACTATGTAATAAAATATTCTAGATGAGTGATTTACAACAGCCACTGTACAAATAACTAAAAACACTATGCTGTGCCATCACACAATACTGATGACTCCTAAAATCTGAAACCCAGCAATTTAATACAGCACCAAAGCTTCATGTATGTCTCTGTCTTCCTATTAGATTATGGATGAATAACCCCAACTCCCTTTCACTAAGGACGCAAAAACATTCAAGGTCACCCTTGCGGACAAAGATATTAATGTGTAATTATCTAAATATAATATATTCTTTCACAGACCTAGGGCCACTAGTAAAAACCCACTGTCTTTGGAAACAGATGTTTGAGAGAGTTGATAAAAGAGATATTTCAAGGAGATAAGCACATTTTTCAAACTCCAAAACACATACATACACATACACACACACACACACACACACACACACACACACACACAAATCAGAGATTGTAGAATGTCCTACTGATTAATCTCCAAAAGGTCAGAAAAGCAAAACTAAGATTTAGAAGAAACTTTATAACCAGGTGTAGATTCTATGTAAGTGCCTTTAATTTTCATTAGTAAATGCCTCTAAATCTGAAGTCAGGGTACAAGTAGAAAGATATAGCAGATGTTAATCTCCACTTTCATGCCTGAAGTTTCAATATTCAACATTAATGCATACACCAGTGCTTAACAGCAAATGTGAACAAATTTTTAGACTAGAGGTGGTAAACTCCCAGCCTGCTACAAAACTATCAGTGAAGAAATACAATAAAACCTAGATAATGTTAATTTGTGGTTTTCTAAGTCAATATTCCATTTCTATTTAAGTTCAACATCATTGGTATAGAGCACTAGTTCTCCTGGGTAAGATAAGAATTGTAGATAAGTCACTTTCCAGTACATAATACTGAATAAAAAGATTATACAAATCTTTCCCAGTTCTCTTTCTGAGCAAAATTATCACCCAGATAGTACTTTATAAAATTATAAAATCTCTCTTTGAGCTATGAGTTTTATTTATGTAAATTTAAGTGGAAAGTATGCCTCAGAAAAGACAGAAGAGAACAAAGGACAGAAGCAGTGGTGCTCAGAAGGCAAGAAGGGGAGACTTCCTAAGAGTAGAGTAGAAGGCAAATGATTTAAGTCAGGCAAAATTCCCATTCTAAAACTCTCCTCTCATCAGTGACGTAAAGACTGTCTTAAAGGACTTCGGGATTATCTGAGGATATTCAGTTTAACAGTTTATTGCATATGGTTTTATGTAGCTCCCTAATTGTTCATTTCTATTTGTTTCATATGTATAACTCTTATCTGCTTCAAAAGAGAAGGCAGGAACCAAACCATAGCTTTTTTGGGGTATGTTCCATAATGCTCAGTACAGTGAGCAGAGGTATTAGGCACATATAATGTGTTCAAAAAATAATGGTTGATTTAAAGTTACTCACTGGGACATGTTCTGGGACTTCTCAATAAACTTCATGACCTAAAAGGAAAGAGAAATGATTCTTAAAGATCTTTGGGACATCTATGGGTCACAGAGCCTCCTGCGATAGCAACAGCACACAAGAAGACTCCAAATTGGGAAGTATATGATTAATTTCAGGATAATATGCACCCTAGAAACTTCTCCCATTTTATGTCCTCTTCTCATAATAGATAATGCACAGATCCAACTGACTTTTTAAAAAAATAACACTTTCAGGTTTATAAAGCAGTTTCTATTTGGTTTCATTTGGTCCTCATGACAAACCTGTAAGGTAGACATAGGCATTATAATTCTCATTTTATAGTATTCTGAGGCTCAAAAGATGGAATGACTTACCCAAAGTCACACAACTGGCATCAAAAGCAGGACTTGAAACTAGATCAAACACCCAGCCCAGAGTTCTTTTCTCTGTGCTATACTCCCCAAGATCAATATTTAAATAAAAATAACAACCAACATTTATGTAGCACTTGAAAGTGTGTAAAGTGATTTGCGTATGTTAGCTAATCTGCAACAACTTTGTGAGCTAGGGAATACTACCACCTCCATTTTACAGATGAGGAAACTGAGGTTGAGAAAGGTTAACTAAAAGAATCACACAGCAGTTATATGGTTAAGGTAGGATTTGAACTTAGGTATTCTTGGCAAGAAGTCCAGAGGTCTGTCTACTGTGCCTACTTACTGTTAAGATAGCAATTTGGTGGAAGTACAATACAATGACCTGGGTTTAAAGCTGAGAAACCCAGATTATAAATCTCATCTATGACTGACTTTGGTCAAGTTATCTGAGCCTTCTGTTACCAAGATATAAAATAGAAAAATTCAATAATGATAGAACTATTAATAGATTAGTGATCATAAAGTCATAACTTTCTGTAGGAAGTGATATAAAAAGGCTAAAGGATAAAAAAATTACATTTTATATTAATACACATTTATCCTCCATCCATAATGCACCTACCAAGGAAACATCAGAATGCAAGTCAGTAATATAACAGAAACAGAACCCTGGACTTTTGGCTTTATGGCTATAAATATTATTAAATGTGAAACAATAGTAATAATTGATATGTTTCATACTTCTTTTTTCCAGTGTTTTCAAATACATAAACTCATTTTATCAACACAATAACCCTTATGATGTATAAAGGATAGATTATTATTATTATTATTTTACACATGAGCAAACACACACAGAAAGGTTAAGTGACTTACTTAAGATTACTGGGCTAAAAACTGGCAGAGGTGGTATTAGAACCAAGTGTCCTGACTCTGCTCTTTCTGCTCTACTACAGTAATCTTTCCTTGCAGCTTTATTCAGTTAGGGCATCCTAGTTAAAACAGCTTCTGTATTGACATTTTCTACACTTACATTCAGATTTATCCAGACTTTTTCCTCCTAAAATGGTCAAACTCAAGCAAATGCAAGTCACAATTTTATTGTACTCCAGAGGGGGAGATATGCATACCTGATCAAACCTGGTAGCAAAGAGATTAAGGGAAGTCACTATGCCACCATTGGGTCCAAGTCCATATCTAGACACAAAGTTTAGGAATTCAAATGTTTACAAGCAATCTGATAGAGTTCATTTCTAGTATGCCACAGATGCAAACATCACTCTGATATTAATGTGATGGAGCTAGGCTTTGAAAAACTGCAAACCTAACCTGATCACAAAAGCTCTATGTGACAATCAAAGGTACAAAGTTCTCTTTCAATCCTCACTTCATAAGGAAGGAGAAATGAAAGGACTTTTCCAAAAATCTTCCAAATTTTATAAGTTCGTTTTATAATTTATTATAAATCTAAGTTTACATCAAGGAAGTTAAAACCATTTAAGAAAGGTTTCTAGATTAGCTATAATATCTTTTCCAGACCCACCTTCCATTTTTCTCCTTTAGGCTAGGATTTGTCATAAATTATGATACTATACTGCAAAGTCTTCTAAATTTATAAACATAGTCAGAAAAAAATAAATGGGAGTTGGAAAACACTAAGGGTGATATGGAAAAGGATACTGTTTCATGACTTCCTTATACTTCACTGTGTCCCGAATATCTAAAAAAATAATCATAATGATCAGACCAACAGACCTCAGAATACCACCACCATTTTAAGAGTATATCAATGGTCTCAAAAATGTTGAGCAATCAAGTAATTTCTATTTCCACCCCCCTTTTTTCTGGTGAAGCAATTGGGGTTAAGTGTCCCCAGGGTCCAGGCCCAGGGTCACATAGTTAAAAAGTGTTAAGTGTCAGAGATTCAATTTAAACTGAGTTTACACATGAGTGTTCTATCCACTGCACCATTTAGCTGCCCCTCTATTTCCTTTTAAGTAAAGAATTTCTTCCTCAACATCAGAATGTGTCCTTATGTCTGTCTCCTACGTGTTCCACATCAGAAAGTAAGAATGTAGAAACAGAATGGGTAGAGAAACAGTGTTACATGAAGAACAGAAAGGGTAATTTCAGACTATTAACCTTTACTGACATTATTTTCCTTTCCTCCAGCAGGTACTAGCAGTCAGACTTCTAAACTACTCTAGACAATTTTCTCTTGGGCCAACTTTTCATACTGGTTCTCCTTGGGTACAAGGGCATAACCATCAAAGTAGCTCATACAATAACTTGGAAGCTCACAGGAGAGAGACGAACTTCCAGTTACGGAATGATGGGATGGAGCAGAGTCCGGAAATATACAAAATATGCAGAATTTTTCTTTTGGGGTCATAATTCAAAGACACACCACCCAAATGTGAACATGACACCCAGAAATAAGTTATGAGTTTCATTCTGTTTCCCTCCTTCCCAACTACTTCTAAGTAACGAAGATATCAATTCAATTCAGCAACAATTTATTAAATATTTACCTAAAAGAAGGAGGTACTGTACTATGTCCTGAGAATACAAAGATGACCTTGTTCTTGGGGGATTATCTAGGGGGGTTAACACGTACACACAAACACAGGCATGATGTAAAATGTGGTATAACAAAGGAAGGATCTACACACAGGTCTATTAAAAAATACAAAGGAAGGAGACAGAACTTTCAGGTTAAGGGGGGGGTAAAGATGAAGGAAAAGGGCAAGACTTCTTGAAGAAGGCAGCATGTTAACTAGGTCATGGTAGTCAATAAGTAAATATTCATTAAGTGCCTATGTGCCAGACAATGTGCACTAAAGAGTACAAAAAGAGGCAAAAGACAGTCCCTGCCCTCCAGGAGCTCACAACATAATGGGGGGAAAATCAAGAAAGAATTAATTCCTCACATGATCTCTAACCAGACTTTCCAACAGAAATGTAATATACCTCCTCTCACAACATGAGCTACATCCCACACAAAGCTGAAAGGAACCTCAAAACTCATCTAATCTTGAACTCCTGAACAAGAATCTCCTCCTCAAAATCCCTGAGTCAATTGGTCACACAGCATCCACCTGCAAACCTACAGGGTCTCCAAACAGCCAATCCCACTTCTGGACAAGCTCTGATTATTAGATCATTTTCCCTTAAGGGACCTTAGAGAGACCAATCCCCTCATTTTATAGATGAAGAAATTTCGTCACAGAGAGTTTACATGATTCATCCGTGGTCATACAACTAGAAAGTACCCAAGGCAGAACTGGAATCCAGAATTTTCTGACTCCAAGTCCATGACTCTACAATATCATGTTGTTTCTGGGGTGTTATAGGGAAAGCTATTTGTAAACCCTAACACAGTGGAACCTCCATTTTAAGGGAGTGTCCAGGCCAACTATGTTCATTCCTTCACTCTTATCCAATCCTGACTCTCTAAAAATTTTTCTATACCAAGCCCTCAGCTTTCCTTTCCTTCTCACAATCCCTCAGATTCTTTTCATATATTGTCTTTCCACATTAGAATGTAAGCTCCTTGAAAGCAGGTACTATCTTTCTTCCTGCCCATATTTGTATTCCCAAAACTCGACAGTGTCCAGTACACAGATAGTTGTACTTAATAAATGCTTATTCACCTGAATTGAATTATGTTAAGTCAAAAATTTACTTTTCTGAAACTTCCATTCGTTGTTGTGTGTTGGAGAGGTAGCATGACATAATGGAAAGAACCTTAGACTTAAAGTAAAAAAAAAAAACCTAGGTTTGAATCAGTTTCTGATATTTCCTAGCTGTAACTCTGGGAAAGAATTTCTCTAAGCTTTATCTGTAAAATTCACACAATACTTTTACTATGCACATAATACAAGGGGCTCAAAGGATCATATAGTTAGAACTGGAAGGAGCTTTAAGAACCATCAAGTTCAACCTCCTCATTTTACAGATGAAGGAACTGGCTCACAGGGAAGCTATTAAGTGAACTGCCCAGGGTCACACAATAAAGTATCTGAGACAGGATTTGAATGGTTCATGGGGCAGGATTTCATGATTCCAAGTCATTGCCTTTTCCCCTATACCACACTGCCTCTGGGGTATTGTAAGGAAAGTTATACTTAAACTTTAATACACAAAATAAATTAGTTGTTATGTTACTGACTTCTAAGGTCTAATATTTCTTCCACATGATATTGTTTTGCCCCTACAATATTCTTCTCCAAGCTAAACATTTCTACTTCCCTTAAATTACCCACAAAGTCTCCTCATTCAGTTTGCCCTTCTCCAGATATACTCCAATCTGTCAATGATCTTCTCAAAAGGTGGAACTCAGAGCTGCTTACATACTCCAGATGCAGTATGAGCCATTCTAAGCAGAATCAACAGAAATTATGAACCTTTCACTAAGCATTTATTATAGAAGTACTTGAAAAAATAACCTTAAGGCATGATCCAGGTTAAAAAGCTTTTCTCAATTAAAATGCATATAAATTTGTACAATTAAGTATATTTTCAAGTAATTATGACCCCATTTTCACTTGGCCCTTATTTCATGAGAACTCTTTAAGAAACAGCAGACTCATTTTACTAATCTGCCTCTGAAAATGGCTTAAAAGTTGCTATGACCCATGCACAGGTGTCAATGAGTAAACTGGCAAGAGCTAGATAATGGAATGGAGAACACAGAACAATACAATAGAACCTAAGTTCCTTAAGGACAGAGAATATTCTGGTTTTGTATCCCAGGTGACTAGTACAGGTAAAGAAATAGGGATTGGAACTATGACTTCATTTGAATAGAGAACTCTCAGATGAGGAAATTCACTATATAAATGAAGGGTGGCCATCTTGCACTGAATTCAAATCTTCCTAGCCAAGGCTGGCCTTCCATCTACTTACTCCACTTTGCCTCTCCCCTAGCAAATCATTTACTTGACAAATCTTGGATACAAAGTCCTCCAGAAAATGAAACAATATTTCAGTTCAAATCTTCAACACTGTTGCAAACTAAAATTAGTATCTAGGCTTAAAGATTCCCCTCCAATTTATAGGCATCTTACCACTGAAGATAAACATGATTTAAGGTTACCCAAAAGGGTAAGAAGTAGAATAAAACTATGGCTTGGGAATCAGGAAGCCCTAAAATACAACTTCTAGTGACCCTAGGAGTCAATAATTAAGGGTCACAGATTTAAAGGAGGAAGAGTAAATCATCATCTAGAAAAAGACGATGTTCTTTAAATGGGAACAATTAAACTGTACAAAAATGGAATGAGGTACTACAGACAGGGGCAGATTCCCAATCAGGCAGCCTTCATGACTGAACTCTTGTCAGGGATGTTATAGCTGGCACTTACGCTTCCCTTGTAGACTGAATGATTGATTTAGTTGCCAGATGTTGGTTCACTGATCGATTGTAGGATTAGATCAATCAATAAGCATTAAGCAATTCCCCACATAAAATCAAACAGTACTTGCCCACAAGTTGCTAGACTGCCCCAGGTTTCTTCTTCCAACTCTAAGAACAGTTTGAACCTCTTAGAACATCTCAATTGTCTGTTGTTGAGTTAAATGTCTACCTCAGTTTCAAATTTATCCCATACACAGCTTATTTATACATAACTTTTTTTCATGTTGTCCTATCTTTAGAGTAGGAGTTTTTATCTTTTTTAAAAATGTCTTTTACCTTTTTCTTCTTGTATCCCCAGCACTTAGCACAGTGCCTGGAACATAGAAGGCACTTAATAAATGCTTATTGACTGTTGGAGAGCGGACCTTTTGTCACTTCAATTTCCAAATTTTGGCAAATAACGTCATCACATCCCCACCTGAGAGGGCAGCTGGACAGGAGGAAGAGAGGAAGGGCCAGCGCAAGGTTGGGACCCTGAAGGCTGTATAAAAGTGGTCGAGCTGGCAAGAGCTAACAAACATTCAGTGCTCGACACGCAATTTCTTAGGGATACATGTCGAACCCATGCTCGCGCCTACTCACCGATGTTGGCTGGGAAGGGGACCTCGTGCACCGCAGGGTCCAGGTTGATCACGTAG
The DNA here is from genome assembly GCA_028646515.1 of Pseudochirops corinnae. Classification (NCBI taxonomy): domain Eukaryota; kingdom Metazoa; phylum Chordata; class Mammalia; order Diprotodontia; family Pseudocheiridae; genus Pseudochirops; species Pseudochirops corinnae. The sequence continues at coordinate 176,178,478 of CM053585.1, forward strand.
GGCGGCGAGCCCAGGCCGTGAAGGTATCCCGTCAGCCTCTGCGGGAGAGAGCGGCGGGAGACTTGGTGAAGGTGGAGGTGGTTCCGCCATCCCACTACCGCGACCCTGGGCCAGTCACAGCCCAGGCGCCTCCAGCAAGAGCCTCTCCCCACCTCTCGCTTTTGCGCCTCACCTGTACGAATGTCGTCTTCCCAGACCCCGCCATCCCCAGCACCAGGAGACACACTGGAGGCCGAGGCTGAGGCTGGAGGCCCTCCTTCTCCGGAGCTGCAGCTCCCGCAAAAGAATCCATCTTCCCAGGGAGTAAGGCAGCGCCTGCGCAGGGAGACACCGGAAATGACTTTAACGAGACCGAGTCGCGTTCAGAAAGCAAGTGGGCAAAATGGGGCGGGGTCAAAGTTTAGGTCGGGCCTGAAGACAGGGCCAGGAACCCAGGAAGAGGCGGGGCCAAGGGCGGGACCTGCACTGGAATTTGAGAGTAGGGTGGAATCGAAGGCGGGGCCAAGGGTAGAATCTGCACTGGAATTTGAGAATAGGGTGGAATCGAAGGCGGAGCCAAAGGTAGGGCCTGCCCAGGGATTTGAGAGTATAGTAGAATCGGAGACAGGGCCAGAAGAGGGGGCGGAGCCTTCACCGGGACCTGAGATTGGGGTGGAATTTGAAGCAGAGTCATATAACCTGGGTTCCATCCCTCGTTCCCATACTGATTTTAAAGAGATTCTGAGGCTCGAGTGGATCAAGGATATCCTTGAGCAGAAGCAAAAAGAAAGCACAGGTGAAGAGGTGGAGGGGAGACCGGGCTATAAAAATGGCGAAAAGTTGGGCTCGGCCCAGTTGGGAAAGGACTGGGAATTGGACGAGAGTTCAAAGTCCTCCGGAGAAGAAAGTGGTCGGGAAGACAGCGATGACACCCTGAGCTCTGAGATTGCGCCTGCCAGAGGCAGGAAAAAATTGGGCAAAGGAGACTATTGCGCCTTCTGTACAGTGTCCAAGATCCCAGATCAGGACAAGAGTTCTCAGTCCCCTGGCTCCTGGAACGCTCAGAAGTGGGTACGGGACACCAGTCTTCCTCCTGTAGGTCTGTACGTCGACACTTGTTGGGTGCCCAGAAGCTTCCACAGGGAGGAATTGATGAGACTCTATCTTTCCTGTGGACTTCCTTCCCTGGCCACCACCCCCGCCACCCCTATACACAATGTCCAGCACTTTTGGGATCAACACTTGAGTACACGTAACAGGTAAGCTCAAAAAGGGTCGGAGGGAGTAAACGAGGAAAACTCTCTCCAAAGCAGAGACCAAGGGGGAAAAAGGGATAGCTAGCAAGAGGTGGCAAAGGGTAAACAGCTAAAAAATGAAGATTCTCCCAACTTTTTTCCCAGTTCTTCTGCACCGGACAGTTCATCTCCCTAAGGTATGGAGTTGAAAGGGACCTCAGAGACTTTCTAGAGCAAACCATATGTGAGACAAAAACCCCCTCCACAACATGCCGAAATAGTAGTCTTAGAGGATTTCTAGAGAGGGAATCTTCCAATCAATGAGCACCTACCAGGCACTTCACTAGGATCTGGGGACGAAAATGCAAATGAGGTTTTAAAAACTCTTTTTGTCCTTAAATTTCCTTGTCAGCTTCAGAAAATCCTGAGTTTTGCCATTCCTTAATCTATTCTTACAAACCAGTGGCATACTTGAGTTCACCTCTTCTGTAATCTCCCCTCTCTCCTTGGATTTTGGCTATATCCAGAGGCAAAAAACTGTGAATGAAAAGAGTAGATTAGTTGGGCACTAATGTCACCCAAGGACTAGGCTGGCTAAGATCAAAAAGCTTCATTACCTAGAGCAGTAGTTCTCAGCTTATGGGTTATGTTCAATTTGTAACAATGAAAATACATCCTGCATATCAGATAGATTCATAACAGTAGCAAAATTACAGTTATGAAGTAGCAACGAAAATAATTTTATGGTTGGGGGTCACAACATGAAGAACTGTATTAAAGGGTCGCGGCATTAGGAAGGTAGAGAACCACTGCCCTAGAGGATGGCTACTGAACAGCTAAATTTTTTGGCCACAGCAATTCATAAAACAATTTACAAAGGCACATTAGGAGTTGCAGCCTGTCAATTTGCTTAGGAGAGGTGAAAAAGTTGGTGGCTTGAGTCAATGAAGGATAACATACTGAGTGTCATGGAAGATAAGATAAATGACTTCAGGATAATAGTAATAGCTCACAAATAATCATGAAAGTGTAATAGACAAATAATGTGTTTCTGGTTGCTTTTCCCTCAGGTTTTTTCAGGGTCCCAGAACAATATGGCAGAGTCTGAATCTGAATCAAAATGTTACCTTACTAATGGGTAGCAAAAAGCTACAGCAGTTGTTAAAGTCACAGGAGGAGTTGGAGAAAAAGGTACAGAAAGAGCTGGCCATAAAGGCACAGGTAGAGCAGGAAATGATCCAGCTGAATGGGGAACTGACACAAACAAGAGCCCTGAGGAGGCGGCTTGTTGACAATCATTACCACATGCAAGCTGAAATCCAGCCATTCTTAGGGGACAGCTCTCTCCTAATGGGGTACGTACCTGATCCAAACAAGAAGAAACAACAGGTAGCACCCATCAAGGTATGGGATCAACAGACACAACAGTTGGAGCAGATACAGTGGCAAAGGCAGGAGCTGGTCTCCAGTTATGAGTCCCAAACATCATCGCTCCAAGAGGAGCTACTGCGACAAGAAAAGATCCAAGCCCAGCTGAAAAAGAAGATTCAAGCATTAAATGCTAGGAGGACAGTGCAGATTACCCAGGAGGAGCATATCAAATCACTGCAAATGGAAAAACCAAGAATCCAGAAGGAGGCTGAAGCACACCTTCGTAGTGCACAAGGCAATCTGGTTAAAGAATGGAGGGCACTGAAGCATCAGTTGTCCAATGTAGAGCTTTTGCTGGGGAAAAGTATGGTAGGGAAGCACAACCGTGTTCTGGAACATGCAGCAGACAAATCTATCTTTAATTTCACCTGGCAACTGCAAAATGAGAATGAACAATTGCATAAGGAAATGGTGCAGCTGATTCAGGAAGCCCAACAGCTAGAGGCCCAGCGGGCCAGGCTTCAAAAGCAGAAGCAGCAACTGCAGCTTGAGCAATGTTGCCTGGAGAGCATCAAAGAAGGGAGACGGCGTAAACTACTAAGAGTTATTCCCTGCCAGAAAGGACGAAGCAGTTCAAAGATCACACTGGCCCCTCTCCCAGGTACCAAATCAAGGATGAATTCATCCTAATTAGGGAGAATATTTATTATACGCCCACCTAAGCTGATTTTGTTCGGTGCTATACAAAGCAACTTAAGTGATCCCTGCCTCTAGGATCTTATCATTTAAAATGATAAGGAGGAGGGGGGAATGAAATGAATATAAAATAGCAGGCTTTCAGTCAGACCATAGAAAGAGGGATGAAACACAACAGTAAAAAAGTTCCTATTTAAAAACACTTTTTTGGTAAAATCTTTGTTGAAAATTACTTATGACAATAGCTTGTTGAAAGTATTGAAAGGAGAGTTAAGGTCACTTAGCACTTCCTCTGTAGTACTGTTTAATATTTAATTCCTGGAGTTACCTATACCTCCCTCCCTCACCTCATCCTCTGATGATAAAAACATATGATGAAACAGAATCCATCTCAACATCTTCCAGCATCTCAACACTTAACTGATCAGGCTTCTCTGGCTGTTTACCAAACGATCCCTACAGTGGACCAGAAGAGGAGCAAGTCAAATTATGGATGTTTGTTTTCTTTTGGACTCAATGTTATCTTTCTTCAAAGGATAAACTTCTCTTTTTTGAGGGCAACCATTTATGTTGACTCTACAATGCTAGCATAGACATTCCAGAATCTCAGGTTAGCAAATGCTGGTAGGTTCCCACCTGTTATTTCTAAGTTTTGTTGCCTTGGTCTTTACACCCATTTGTTTGAACCATTCCAACACAAACAGGGAAGTACAGGCCTCAGTCAAAATGCCGTTAGCAAATCTGAGACTTAGGGGTAGGGAAAAGGGTCGTTAAATTTGTGTGCCAAAGACCTAGTAATTTTGCTTTTGGTTTTCCAATGAAGCATGAAGTACTGTTGTAAGTATGGGGGGGAGGAGAGAAGGGAGGCTGTGATAGTGAAGGACAAGTGAGGTAACAATGCCCTATTTCCTGGTGGCATTGTTTTGATTTGATACTAAGCAGCTTATGTTTAGCTTTGAATTTAACTGAGAAAGGTAGAAGGTAAAAAGATATGTAAGGATTAGTCTTTTTAACAAAGCTTTGCAGTGGAAGAAATAATTATCATCATTGTAGCACCCTCATCTGTTGGAATGATTTAGGATACCTATCCTGCAGGAATATTTGAAAGAAAAAGCTGTTTTAGTTCAGATTTCTCTTGGATAACTTTGAAAGAGAAAAGCACCATCCAAATCATCCCTGACTCTCTACCCTTCTGAATTCCAAGATTATTAGAGGATAAATTTTAGCCCAATTTATTGGCATAGAATTATATTTTCACATCATATGTACATTTATAATGTATTGGGGCCCTCATCTAGATGTCTTAGAATACACTCCCATTTTTCAGGATTAGCATAGTTTTACCATTTCACATTTTTGTGGTTTTATGTTAGTTATTTTTGTTCATAACATTTTCAGTCATATGATTTATTAGCATAGAATATTTTCACATGTCATATGTACATTTAGTGTATCGGGGCCCATGTCTAGATAGGTCTTAGAATACATGCCCCTTTTTTAGGACTAGGAGCATAGTTTTACTGTTTCAGATTGTGGTTTTATAATGGTTATAATGTGGTTTTATAATACTTATCTTTGCTCATAACATTTTCAGTCATATGTATTTATTGGTATAGAATTATATTTTCATATGTCATGTATACATTTATAGTGTATTGGGACCCTAACCTAGATGTTTTGGAATATATTCCCATTTTTTAGGACCAGGAGCATAGTTTTACTGTTTCAGATTGTGGTTTTATAATAGTTATCTATGCTCATAACATTTTCAGTCATATATATGGTATATTTGATGGCTTGCTTAGGATCAGAATTGTCAAATTCTGTTTTACAAAGGAGAAAGTGAAATCCTTTTTATGATATGGTTTTCAGGAACTCATTGCCAAGAAAGAAATAGAAATCAAAAAGTCCAGTAGTTCAAATGCTATATATATGTATGTAATTCTTATTGAATAAATTGTTCAAATGTTCATCTTCTGAATTTTGGGGATCTTCTTTATGAATAAGGAGAATCTAGTATAAAATAAGGAACAAGAAATGAAAGATTTCTTCACTGTGACATCAATACTCGGAATAGCAATCTTCTTCTATGTTAAAAAGAGGGCCGGCATTTTGTAGATAGGGAAGAATAGTATTTAAGTCCTACCCATGAGGCATGTGTAGCCCTGGGCAAGTCACATCTCAGTGCTCTTAAATTACTACCTAAGCCTATAAATTGCAGAGAAAGTACCATTTTGTATTGATAAAGGAAGTTTTCTCACCTGGGAGTTCTCTATTACTGAAAAGACATCTATCTACCCCCAATTATTGCATAAAAGTCAGTGAATTACAATTTACCTGATTTTACTTATCAATGGCCCAATTTAGTTTGCTTTCCATCTCACCACAATGCCTCCTCCTTTAGTACCTATTGGTTAGTTCATATTCTTCCCAAGTTAGAAAAATTCCATTTTTTATAAAGAAACCACAACTTGCTATAGAACTTTTGGTGACATGCAATCAGCTTGCACTTCATACCTCCAGATCCTTCCCTACCCCCCTTATGATTTCTAGCAGCAAACTAGGATGAATTCATTGTTCTTTTTTATTATTAAGACTGATCTTAAAAAAAAAACTATAATGCATAGTTCGGTGTCCACTCTAGTTATTATTGATGAGTAGGCCTATCCCCATACCTTTTTTCCTAGTTGATAGTGTGCATGTGTACACTCAGACCCATAAACATGCACAAATGAGAACTCAGAGGGGGTGTTGGAACTGGGGAAGGCACAGAGCTCTTAAGACCAGGCTGCAAGAGTTTGTTATGAATTTGACCTGAGCAGGATGACATCATTAACCAGTCATCACCTTGCTGATAATGCTAGAGTTGCAATCTCCTCTCCATTGTTTCATCATTAAGGGACATACATGGGTAGAAAAGCAGAGTAAGAAGAGTAGATTGTGAAGGAGAAATGAAGGAGTCTGAAGACTGTGACTTTTCTTGTTTTTTGGCTTTTTTGAAGGGGGGAAGGTAGGGCAATTGGGGTTAAATGACTTGCCCAAGGTCACATGGCTAGTTTTGTGTAAGGTGTCTGAGGCTGCATTTGAACTCAGGTCCTCCTGACCCTAGGGCCAGTGCTCTATTCACTGTGCCACCTAACTGGCCTGAAGACTGTGTCTTGATAGGCATCACAATAACTCCCAAATGGATGGGCAACTCAGCTCATCTCATCCTTTTATTTCTTCTCACGGGCCAACCTCAATTTCCAGGCAATAAGGTCAGAAAATACTTCTAAGTAAAAATAATTTCACCTAGATTATTTGTTCTTCAATAGCATAGCCATAGCCACTATGGTAAGCCAGGGTGTATGAATTACCTCCAATGAAATTAAGGAATTAACTTAGGAAAGTAAATTAACTTAATGTAATTATTTTGTCAACAATGAGTTTACTTCTTCCGGCTCCCTAGTATAGGCTGAATTCTTACTTTATGACAGGAGAGGAGGGAGAGATACATTCAAAATGACAAGTATCTACCTTAAAGAAAATAATTTAAATTATTTTCAGTATTATGGCCCAAAGAAAGGCAAAGACAAATTGTCCCCAAAGCACCCAATGTAGGGTTGTAGAATCTTTTCACTTTTATTTCAGATTCAGTATTATTAACCATTTTGATCAACATGCTGGTCTTCTCAGTTAAACAATGGCTGAGTAACCAAAGAGCAAACAGGAGTCAAAAAACAGCTAGAGACATCAGTTTAGTAAATGGACGTTTATTTCCTTCAATGTTACCGCCTACACCCCAAGTTTTAACTTTACAGGATGTATACATTACTCTTCCATCGCCCCTCCCAGGCAGTCCCTATTCTCTGTATAGCCTGGATTTCAGGGCGATGAAGTAATACAGGAGTTTCTTCCCATCTGCTGCTCCTGGAAGCAAAGAGGCCAGGTTTTACTTCCCACTTACTAGTAAGGACTTCTTGTGAGGTGCTCTTCTAAAGTGAGATCAACTGACAGAGCTAACTTAACATCATCTCTCCAAACTCCTGTCTTTTTTTTAGGGGGAGGGAAGGGGGGACAGCAAACTGAAAGAATCATAGTTTTCCAGAATCCAAAAGTGATTCTTGCCACTTGCCACTATTTGCAACATGTGCCAGGGACAAAGATCATGAACTGTAGCACATGAAACAAATGGGAGCAAGGCTATGGGACCTGCATTCTGGGGTAAGAAGGTGGTGAGACCAAGAATAATGAGAAGCTGATACAAATGACACCCCAAAGAAAGTCAGTCTCAGAAATAAACATCCTAATAGGGATGGCTGGGTATGTAAGAGGGTAAAGAGGGAAAGTCTTTTTCTTCCAGCTCTGGCTAAGTGCTTGCTTACATCCAATCCTAAAGCTTCAAGATGCTAGACTAAGGGGCCTCCGAAGAGAGGGCCCTCTCATAGTCACCACTCTGCAAGAGGGTAATAACCCAGAGAGAATTCAGAGAAAAAGTCAGCACAATGACTGCAGGGAGAGGTAAGGGTTTAGACTGTGGAGAATGGCTACAAAAGTTCACTGTGGCTAAACAGAAGCCCAAGGGAGAGGGAATATGCACTTAAGCTCATGACACATATGACATCACTATGAACAGCAGGACATCAAGTATACCTAGTAAGATGCCTCTTAATAATTAAAATTAAAGAAGTGCAGAACAAACTTTTAGGAGCTGGCCTCAGCGACAGATGTGACCCCAAACACCAGGAAAGCTCATGCTGGACAATGATGCTTGTTTTGCCCTCTCCTTTCTAGTCATTTTGCAGTTATTCATGTATTTCTGTTGAGCCTATCTTTTCATGACTATGAATTCAGTACAAGAAGCATTTTCCAGTAACACCTGAAGTGCAAGACCAGTCTTCTGACTCACTATGAGTTCATGTTCAACTGGGCTACCTAAATCTAATCTTGCTCCAACAAGGTCATGCCACCAAGAGGAGCAACTGGGCTAACAGAAAGAAATGCCTGACAGATGTCGGCACCAAATAGAGGCATCTAGACTAGTTATATATGAAGCATAATATTATAAACTGTATGTAGTGAAGAGCAGTTGGGTTGTTTTACAGATTAGATAATGGGTTTTAGTAGCAGGTGGAAGAGTTGGGGAAGGAAAAGCAGTTAAAAATTTTCCTGATCCCAAACCCTAAACCTCAGCTTTTAATATTCTAACTATGACCACTTCACCTCAAGGAGGAAAAATCCAACAGCCAGGAGTTTCCCACTTTTGTTGAGGGAAAGAAGATGACGTCAGCATGGTAAAGATGACAGTGGAACTTTAAGGCGAGAGTTGGGGAGACAGGACTTTCTGAAGAGAGGGAGCCCAGAAGTCCAAAGAGGAAGGGGACAAGTAGGAATGACTTGAGAAAATTACTAAAGAGAAGGGTTGAGAGGACTCCTCAGTTCCAGGGCCTCTGGGCCAACAGTGCCCCATCCCTTCACATAGGGATGCTCTCACACTGGCCTGTTATTTCCTTCCACGTTTATGGCTGGTCTTTGAGAGCTTCACTGTCTGGAAACACACTGGCATGGGCACTTGCTCTGGCTCTAGCTCCTCTCCCTCAGCGTTCTCACAAGAGGCTGAGCCTGCCAGGCCCTTCCCTCCCCGACGATCTGACTCTTTCTTGTCCAGGGCCGCAGTCTCTGGTGGCCGCTGCTGTTTTCTACTGGCCCTCGGTGACATCCTCTTCTTGTGCTGCTGCTGCCATCGCCTTTGCTCCTCCTGCTGATGCTGCATCTTCATCAGCTTCTCAAAGCTTTTGGTTGTTGTGGTGTTCACCATGAACCAATCCTAGGAATTCAGAAGAGAATGGTCATCAGTTTAAGACAAGTGGGGAAGACACAGAAGGAGGGATGGAGGAATATAAAGAAAACAGGTACTGGAGGAAGGCAAGACAGGGAGGGATGAAAAGTAAATAATTATCTAAAGAGAATCACAGATTAGAAGAGAGACAAGAATTGGGTGAGATTACCACATGGTAACTAAAAAAAAAGGATGAATCTAGGCTGAGGCAGCTGGAGACAGGTGTTTAGATTTTCTATACAGAAACTAGGTTGTGAGGAGCTGCTCCTGATCTGGTAAAAAGTTTTGTTGGTCCCAAGGCAAACAATCACTTAAAAAAACTGGAGAGTTCAAGTTAACTAGATTGGAGAAGATGGCTAAAACATTCTCATGCTTTTAGACAAAAATTAAATTCTATTTCTCAATGCTAGGATTTTTCCCAACTCCAATCTCATTAAACAGAATAAGTGCATATGTGCGATCAGAACATTAAAGATCATGCCATAAAAAAATCAGAAGAGATAATAAAACTTTCATAGATATAGGTGGTTTCATCTTTAACCAAACAAGGGATAAAAGCAATTACAAAAGAAAAAAATAGGTCATTTTGATTACATGAACTTGGAAAACTTCTACAAAAACAAAAATAATGTTTCTAAGATATGAAGGGAAGCAAAAAAATGAGGAAAAAAAATCTTTGTATCAAAATTTTCAGAAAAGGATTTGGTATCCAAGTTATGCAGACAACTTACAAATATATTTAAAGCCAAAAGCCACTCCCCAATAGATAGTTGATCAAAGAATATGAATAAAAAGTTCTCAAAAGAACTGTAAACCATTAATAATCATATGAGACAATATTCCAAACCACTAATAAGAGAAACACAAATTTTAAAAAATACAGTAACCCTGAAGTTTCATATCATACCTAGCAAACTGGCAAAGATGACAAAAGATGAGAATAGTCAATGCTGTAGGGGGAAGATAGGAACATTAATGCTATGTTTGGTGAAGTTGTGAATCAGCACAACTTTTAGGAAAACAATTTGGAATTACACAAATAAAATGATTAAAATGCCCAGAGTCTACTACTAAGCAAATACCCCAAGGAGGTCACTGACAGAGTGTCCATATACACCAAAATAATTAGAATAAGTATAATATTTTTTGTGGTTGCAAAGAACCGGAACTAAAATAAATTGTTCATTAAGTGAGGAGCACCTAAAGAAAATTGTGGTACATGAATGTAGTGGAATATTGCTGTCCTATAAGAAACAATGAATGTAATAAATACAAAGAAACATGGAAAAGTTGGCATGAACTGATGCCAAGTGAAGTAAGCAGAGCCCAGAAAACAATAAACATAATAATCACAACAATATAAATGAAAAGTATGACAAAACAACTGAAAGTGAATGCTTCACAATGACAAAGAACAAGCATAATTCCAAAAAGCAAAATATCAGAAGAACCTCCACCCCCTCCTTTGCAGAGGTGGGCAATCTATGGGTATGACAACTGACTGCAAACATTTTCAGTCTTCTTCCAATGTATTGATTGGTTTTCATGATTGCTTTTTTTTTCTTCCTTTTTCTTAAAAAAAAAATCTTTGATCTATGGGATGGATCTCTGGCTCAAAGGAGATGTAGCGATATAGGAAGAAATTTAGGTGATATAAAAACAAAAGCAATCAATAACGATTTATTAAAAAACATTAGTGCTTCTTCTAAACATACAAAGGAAGACAGGGAGACTTTCATGCTTCAAACACCAGGGTTCACAAAGTAAACTGTCTACAAAACAGAAACCTCACCTCAGCATGGACGGAGTTGATGTGGTATTTGACACCACTCTCTGATACGAATTCCTTCTCACACAGGAGGCACTTATATTTTCCAGCCACAAAGTCTCCCTGTCTCCAAGAGAGAGAGAGAAAAAAAGACCAATAGTTTATTGGTAAATCCAAGAACTTAGCACTAAGTCTAGAAATCCTGAGGGACAAAAGTGAGGGAAAAGGGAGTCAACCTTAGCAAAGGAGAGAAGGGTAAAGCATCAGGGAAAGGATTTATGTCAAGGGACTGGCTCTGCTTTCACACTATCAAGGGCATATATACCTTGAAGCAGTTCTGCATCAAACTCTAATCCTGACTTCTATATGACCTGTTCTTCTGTCTTTGCTATATGAATATCAAAGTGTTCCTATGTTCCCAGGTTTCTTCCCACTTTTATACTCAAGTTTCCTGGCTTCCAAAAAGGGTCATACTTACTACAAGTCCCTAATCTCAACTGTAGAGATAATAATTTGTTGTTCTTTCCATTAAAAACACAAAGCAATTGGAGAGCTCCATCCTAACATTCACTACATCTCTTTGGCTACCATGAGTGCCTGACAAAGAGTACCATCCACAACAACTAGTATAGAGACACTCTGAAACTAAGACCAAGGTGAAAAACTTCTAACTATTCTTGGACAGATCTTACTTGGAGGCCTCTAATTCCCAACTCTGAAGTGATATTTCTCTCCTTTCCTAATGCTTCAGGTTTCCATGATGCTCATTTTATATGAGAAGTTGCTTCTGAATGGGTCTAGAAAGAAGTATCTTTTCATTACACAATCCAGACAACCCATGGCTGTTGGGTTGTAGGGTCAACATGAAAAATAATTCAGTTAGGTGAATAACTGTTAGCCTGTCACCCAGTCCTATCTCCCAACCCCAAAGGTTAGTACAGTTGTGACTATTTTTTTTTGTCTTTTTTTGGAGGGGGGAGGTAGGGCAACTGGGGTTAGTTGACTTGCCCAAGGTCACACAGTTGACCAATGTTAAGTGTCTGAGGCCACATTTGAACTCAAGCCTTCCTGACTCCAGGGCTGGTGCTCTATTCAATGCACCACCTGGCTGCTCCCAACAGTTGTGACTATTTAGGGAATCTTCTCCAACCTGTAACAGGACACAATGCTGAAAAGATTTTCAGGCCAACATGGCAGTTCAGGTTCAGTCTAGGACTCAGCCTAATCTAACAAAGCTGGATCCCTGGATTGGTCTCAGAAATAATATTCTCCAGATTTTTCCAAAATGGAGATGATTTATGGCTAGGCCATAGTCCCTTTCAGTGATTTCTCTGACCACTGTTAACTCCCCCAAACTCAAATCACACGTGGAGCCCTGAGACCAAATAAGAACCAACCCAAAATGGCTTCTGAAGATGCCAGGAGGACTGACAAACAAATGTTCACCTAAATTGAATTTTCTTGCCTATCAGATGATTTTAAACACAGGTATTTAAGCAACAGAAGGGTACAAATTAAAGAGTAAATAAAGTTACAAACCAATGTGCAAGTGCCCAGGTGAGCCTTGAGACCAGACACACTACTGTAGACAGACTCACAGCCCTGAAGAATAAAAGAGGAAACAGGGTTAATATCACTCAAAATAACACTCTTTCCCAACAGCCTGATCAAGTTCTTTGGAGTCCAACATTGCAGAGAGGAGCATGGAGAACGATAAAATAGCACATCAAGCGTAACAGAAAGAAATGACATAGAATGTCTACATCCAAAAGCAATAAGGATAGGAAAGGCAGGGAGAGGGGGGGAAGCAGAGAATCATCCAATCTCAAGTGTTGCAAAGGACCTCACAAGTCACCTCAATTCTGGTGAAGAATTTCTGCTAGAACACTGACAAACAGATATTCAGAATGTGACTAAAGATGCCTAGAGACAGAGAACTTAGTACTTCCCAAGGGAGCCTATTCTAATCATTAAAGTTTTCCTTGTCTCTATGAGACCAAATGAAACATGTTTAAACCCCCTTCCATATTATAGCTCTTCAATTATTTGAGATCAGCCATTACATCTCCCTAAGTATTCTTTCCTCTGAGTCCTTCACCCAAATTTCCTAAGAGCAATGTGATGTAGTGGATGGCAATACAGCAGAGTGCACATAGCAATAGCCTTGGAATTAGCAAGACATAGGTTCAAATCCTATTTCAGACATTGATAAGTTATGCAACAATGTGAAAACCACTTCATTTCTCTGAGCCTCGGTTTCCTCATCTTTATAATAGGGATACTTATAGTACCTACCTCACTGGGTTGTTGTAAGGCTCAAATGAGATAAAGTACATGAAGCAGTCTGCAAACCTGAGAGTTACATACATGTCAGTTATTTTTACTGTTATTACTGTAATATAATATGGTCTCTAGTCCCCTCACCATGCTGGTCACCCTCCTCTGGACACATTTTCAGCTTATCTTCTTCCTAAAATGTTATATCTGGAACTGAAAAAAAAAATACTTACGTGATCTGACCAGGACCAGGTAAAACCATATCAATCAATCAATCAATATTTCTTAAGTACCTTATATGTGGCAGGACTATGCTAAGGGCTAAAGGAGGCAAAAGACAGTCCCTGCCCTCAAGAAACTGGCAGTCTATTGGGAGAGGCAACATGCAAATAAAATATACAAGCAAGCTACATACAGCATAAACAGGAAATAACAAACAAAGCCAAGGCACCAGAGTTAAGAGGACTGGGGAAGGCTTCCTGTAGAAAGTGGGATTTTAGTTGGGAGTTAAAAAAAAACAAAACCAGGGAGGTCAGTAGTTGGAGCAGACGAGAAGAACGTTCTAGGCATGTGACACGGCCAGAGAGAATGCCTGGAGCTGAGAGATGGAGTGTCCCGTTCATGGAACAGACAAGGTTCTCAGCTGAGAGGGTAGCGGGAAAGGGATCCATGAGGAGTCTGAGGAAGGATGAAGAGGTCTGGAAGAACCACTGTGAATAGTGGGATAGTGAGTTGGAAAGACAGGCATAAAAAAATTGCCTAGCAGCAGTGAGGGCCCAGCTGAGCTTTTGTAACATAAAATTGTAGTGGACCTAGTCAGAACAGTTGAATAATTTTCTCTACCTTTGTTTGGCAGCACCAAAGACGTGATTGGTGGAAATGATCCAGGGCTGAGGCTTGACAAGGTATAATTGGTGGAATTCAAGAAGAGGGGGACAGACCCAATAATACCACTTCTGGGGTTGTGTCCCAAAGAGATCACAGAAGTGGGAGGAAGACCCATTTGTACAAAAATATTTATTGCAGCTCTCTTTGTGGTGGCAAAAAACTGGAAATTAAGGGGATGCCCATCAATTGGGGAATGGCTAAACAAGTTGTGGTATATGTATGTAATGGAATACTATTGTGCTATAAGAAATGGGGAGGAGATGGACTTCATATTCACCTGGAGAGGCCTATACAAACTGATGCTAAGTGAGAAGAGCAGAACCAGGAAAAATTTGTACACAATCACAGACACATCATATGTGTGACAGCCAACTTTGATAAACTGGACTCTTCTCAGCAATGCAGTTATAAGACAACTCTACAGGTCTCAGGATGAAAGAAGATATCTACATTCAGAAAAAGATTTAGAAAGAACAGAGTTTAAATGCAAACTGAAGCAATCTACATGCTATTGTTCTTTTTCATGTTTGGTTTTCTTTCTTTTTTCCCATGGTTCACTCCATTTGTTACAACCCTTCTATACAACCAGACTAATGTCCAATGTGAAAGTATTTGCTAATCCTATACTTGATTGTATGCCACCAAGGTGGGGGGGGGGGGAGAGAGAGGAAGGGGAGAAAATTTGAAATTCAAGGGACTGTGGAACTGAATCTTATAAACTAAAAGTAAATAAATAAATCAATTTAAAAAAAAAAAGAAGAGGAGGGGGACAGTGTTGAGTTGAATTATTTCACCAAGGCATCAAGATGGAGAAAATAGGAGAGAGTGACTGACTAGTGCAGGGGATATGGCCTGGAAGAGAACTGAGGGATCAAGGGATTAGAGAGCACAGTAAGGACAAAGAGCAGGGTTATAATAGCAAGAATATTATATCCACTGTCCTGGATACTGTGCCTTTCTTAAAGGCATCTAAGGTCAAGTTCATTTTTTAAACTGCCACATCACACTATAGAGTATGAGATTAACACAGTAACAACTCGACTACAAAAATACCTGTCAAGAGCCAATTTATTTTTTTCTTTGGCATCAATGACCAAAAAGAAAAGGATTCAGATGAAACAGTTATTAAATGTAAATACACAAGTTCTCTAAATTTATATGACTATACTTTTTTTTAAAGTGTTCATAGATCCTGTGATTTCTAATTTTCTCTTGAAAATCCAAGTAATAATGGTGTTACTTGGGATCACACAAGTATATTGCAATGTAGCTAAGAGATCAGAAATGCTTAAGCCAGGTTCCCACCATGGTATGTAGAAAAACAGGTTACTTTGAAATGAAGAGCAAACAATTGTGTTTTTTATGTCTTCTGTGTCCCCTCTTGCAATCCCCAAAGTACTATACACACATAGCACACTCTTAATAAATTCTTACTAAATAAATGGAAAAGAATAAATCACCTGGTTGGGACAATGGACACGATGATACATCTTGATCTCTGACTTCCATTTGTAGAGTACTTCCTGGCTGAAGGTAGGTAGTCCAGGACGAGTATATTTCAGCTACAGGTCAAGAACACAGCTTGTCAGAAAAACCCAGACCCTGCCTAACAGACTCCTAATATTACCCCAAGTCCTTTATGCTAACAAGTATAGAATTCCAGAGTCCTGAATGAAATAATAATAATGATAATAAGATGTTTTATATCATGCTTTAAAGTATATAAGGCAATTTACATATGCTAAGGCATTTGATCCTCACAATCCTGAGAGGCAGGTGCAATTTTATTAACCTCATTTTACAAATGAGGAAACTAAGGTTGGGAGAGGTTTAGAGACTTGACCAAGGTCACACAACTGGTAAGTGAGGCCAGATGTGAACTTAGGTCTTCCTGACTTCAGGCCCAGCACTCTACCATTATGTGACTTAAGTGCCTTGATATGAAAAAAATCTATAAGTTCCTTAAGTAAGTGTAGTTTTGAAACTTACATTCATAAGACCAAGTTTTAAAATAAAAATTAATTTATAAAATCATAAAATAAGAAGAATTAAAACTCTAAACTTCATCTGCACCTTGAACATAGTAAGTGCTTGGCAAATGTTTGCTGAACTGAACTGCTGAATTGGATTGAACCTGAAATGAAGGACAAGATTTATTCCTTAATTGCTCTAGACCTTGGTTTCCTCCTCTGTAAAATGTTAAGACTAAATAACCTTTGAGGGCTTTTCCAACTCTAAATTTATGATCGTTATGCACTTTTAATTAATGTGCTATCAAAATAAATACACAACAGAAGAGTGAGCTCTCAGGAAGTACTCCATTAGAAAAGACTCCCATATTCTGTGTGTATATCATGGCTTGTGATATTAGCATTTATAATGTTAGGATCCATCAATTTAAAGATAGATAGGATCTTTGAGGGGATTTATTAGGAAGCTACATAAATATATACTTTATCCTGGTTAGAACAGAAACAACTATGAGAAATTAATTGAATCTTTTATGCTTCCAAAATAGTACTTACTTTCAATTCAAGAATTTGAGATAAATTCCTAGCCACTATTAAGTTAAGAAATTGTATTGGTTTTTAGACCAAAGGAAAAGTATGGACTTCTGTGATATGATTCTTTCATTAAAGAGCTTTTATGGAACTCAAAACCCTAGACCAGACCTAAGCCATTCCCCTTCATTAGCATCCTGGACAAACCTAAGTTCTGAGCCATCCCCTATACAAACTGTTCATTCATGCAATCACCTTCCCTTCCATTATATTTTGTCCTTGCCTCCTCTCTAGATCATACTCCTTTCCTAGCTGATCTAAACACACTGTGTAGCTGCCATACCCTAACTCTTCCACACATAGCCATTAAACAAGTAACACAACAGAGCAAATACTAAGCAAAAGGCCAATCCATACAGTGGGATTCATGGCCTTAATAGAATTAGTCCAGAGTTAAGACAACATCTGAGGGAAAAAATAAAACAGATTATCTAGCACCTATTTGAAGGTTAGATATCTAGAACTGGGCTAATTTTTCCAGAATGGGGATACATGTTAACCATGGCACTAATATGGCAAGGACTTGCCAATGTGAAGTCATTTTGCTGTAGTGAGCACAACATTCCACAAGATGAGTTTAGGCAACTTCACCTTTCGGTCATCAGGAACCAGGTCCTGAAGCACCTTCTTCTTAGGCCACTCTTTGGCCAGTTCAGCATTGGCCAATTCTTGCAGGTAGTATACAGCGACCTTGGCTGAACGCCTCTGCACACGACCCCCAGTACCAGTCTCCAAACTCAGCTCTCTTAAGCCCTCAGACCGGCCTGATTCTGGAAAGAAGGGCATCTGTAGGTAGGAGTCACAGGGAAAATCAGGTCTGAGGAGCAATCTCAGACACAGCCAGAAAAAAAAAAGATTAGGATATTCTCAATACCAAATAAACATCTAACAGAACTTAGCAGCTTTGGTTTGTTAACTGCTGAGCAAGGCTAGCCCAACTTTACTACTGTAAAATCTAAGAGAGAGAGAGAGAGAGAGAGAGAGAGAGAGAGAGAGAGAGAGTGTGTGTGTGTGTGTGTGTGTGTGTGTGTGTGTGTGTGTCTTAATCTCTCTGAATTACATGAAACTCTGTCTCTAAGAAGACTGTTATAAACTTATTAAGCTCTGGCTTTTCTGATTTACAAATATTCCAGAGCATAAAAAAGGACACGTGCCAGAATAAATAAGAAGAAAGGGGAATTATGATGTATCTTCTGACAGAATCTGGCAGGTAGTTAGTACTCACAGGTCCATGTTCTGACCGCAGGTGATACATAAGCCCAGCCTTTGATCCATAAGCCTTTCCACAATGGTGACATTTCAATGTCATCTTCTCCAGTTCTGCAGCTTCTTTGCCACATTTTCGGATGTGATACAAGTAGCCCATGATGCTTGTGAAGCTGCCAGAGCAACTCTAAACATGAGAAGGAGGTCTAAAATCTAATCTTATTCCCTTTGACACGCTTCCCCAAATACCACAGCCTCAGTACCTCCTCCTGACATTACAACATCAACATGCCTTTCCAACAGCCCCCATCAGACATAATCCTTTCTCATTCCCAGTTCAATTTCCACCCTAAGCCCCAGAGTGGCTACAATTAAAAGGAGAACTTCTTGTCTTGACTAAAAACTATAGTTCTGTAGTGATCCAGCCTAAGTCAAATATCAAAATACACACTAATACAAAAATCTCACTCCAGACTTCCTAAGAAGTCTATGCTTGGCTCCTCTTCAACCACTTCAGAAAGAATAAGCCATCCCTGAAATGTGGGGTGGGGAAAAAATAAAAACAACTATGGAAAAGAAGGGAAATGAAAGAAAAAAGTTGTCTTGCAAGAGGTTACACTAATGAGCAGGAGCCAGTGGAGAAAGAAAGAACTTCATTAGGCTTGTGAAAACCAGAGGAACAGGAACTATACTTGAGGGGATGGGAAGGCTGTATCCTTAAGACTCAGGCCAAGAGAAGCTGTCCTTAGACAGACATACAGAGGGGAAGCATGGGGATCAAGAGACCCCAGTTGAGTGAAGGCTCCTACCTCCCGTGTGCACTTGAGCTTTCCCATCCTCTTCAGGACCTTCCGGAGTCGCTCTCGTTCATTTGGCTCATCTAGCTCTCCTCCATCCTTCAGGATGGGCTGAAAAAGAACAGGAAAAGGCAGGAAGATGGGAAAACGGGCAAATAATAACAGCTAAACAACAAGAGCATGCGTCTACACAGGGCTCTGAGGATCGCAAAGCAATCCTGCTCAGTCTCCTTTTTAGTGAGAGAACAGAAAAAAGGGCGCGAGGCAAAGCAGCCCATGCCTAAAGGAAAGCAACCAGGCTAAGAAGGTAGGTAGATGTGAGCTATAAGCGGTCTGAGCCCCTAGTCCTCCTAGTCAGATGGAACTGTGAGTGCGATGAGAACGTGACCCCTGCCTTCACCTCAGACCGGTCATCACGGGAATGTGTCCATCTACAATAAGCGAACTAGTTGTAGATTCAGCCTCAGATTTGAGTATTCAACATCCTCTGACTAAAGGGGTCCATCAGCTCATGCTGCTGCCTCCACCTCAAATATTTCCTCTAGGACCTCCTCACCAGTCCTGGTTAGTGTCTAGACACCATGTGCTTTCTACTCACACACGAAAATTTCTTACCAAATTATTATGGTCTGCCATGACATGGTACTTCATCCCTGCCAATGACCGAAGTTGCTTCCCACAGTGGTGACAGGTGTACATCTCCTGAAGGATTAAAGAGTCAGTGCCATAAGGAAATAAAAATTAGCAAGACTGATCAACAGAGAACCAGGAGGACACATAAGCCACACAATCTGCTCAAATCTGCACGTATGCCATCCCTCTAATCCAAGTACACACAATCCAAATCACCTATGTATGTGTCCACATGTATTCAGTGTGATATATAAGCTCCTCGAGGGCAGGTGTTTTTGCATCTCCAGTTTCACACTTGGCTTGGTCCATAGCAGGTGCTTAATAAACACTTGCTAAGTTAATCTGAAATGCCTATTTAGAGCTGGGAGGCTTGAGGACATAAGTGCAATTATTTCACATGCCCATTCTCACCTGTCTGCAGTTTCCCATGTGCTTCTTTAGACCCTCAACTGTCTTTCTCACCACTGCCCGACAGGTTGGACAAGACACTCTGCCTTTATCCAAGATCTCCAGATACCACTGCTCCTCCACACTGCCTGCAGAGGAAAGCATTTCACATATAGATGAATGGTTCCCCAAAAGAACACTTCCACATAACTAGAGAAAGGCATTCTCTAAGGATTACCTCACCTGTGAGGACACAACAAGGTGCCTGTGTGTCCTCACGGGGTTGTGAACATCAGAAGGCATGTCCTCAACATCCTCAGGGAATGAATAGTCACTTCAATCACATCTCTTTGGGGAGCCAGCATTAGAGTATAATGAGTGCTAATGGGAAAAGATTTGCCTCCAAAAAAACCCAACAAACCTATCAAAAAGACTCTAGGAACAGAGTAACTTCAACACTTCAAAAACTTTTTTTTAAACCAAGTATGAGTGCACCAGTGAGCAAAAAACATTAACTATCTGGTGGCCAACCTTTTGGTAATAACTTTTTCCAAATTTAGCTCAGGTAATCTTCAGAGAATTGTCCATCAAGAGCCCATACTCAAAGCTCTTCCAGTTTGGTAGACTCTGCCATAGCCTCTGAGAATACCAAGTTCAGACACTAGAGGTCTTTAGTAGAGGAATGGCAATTCAACTACCACATAAGTGAGTTAACTTCCAACACTCTCAGTCTCACTACACGTATACTGGGAAGGATGAGATCTTTAAGACACATATAATGTGTAAGAGTGCTCCCCAGATCACTGGTTCTGCTTCTAGCCTAACCCCATCACTACTGTCCAGAGATGCAATCCCTTTGGAGCTGGACCCTAGCAACTGCTTCTGCAGGTACTACCACCCTTGCCTTCTTTGTAGCTATGGCTGCTTAAAGACCTGGAAAATAAAGTTCTTGCCAACAAGTTCCTTGGTATTATTTAATAATTAAAAATAAAAAACAAGTAACATTTTTTTCAGTGAAACTGAATTAAAGAATATACATTACAGAGACAACTAGGTGGCGCAGTGAATAGAACACAGATCCTGGAGTCAGGAAGACCTGAGTTCAAATGTGACCTCAGACACTTAACACTTACTAGCCCTGTGACCGTGCCCAAGTCACTTAACCCCAATTGCCCTGCCTTCCCCCCTCCAAAAAAAAAAAAAAGAATATGCATTACTCATTACTCATCATTACTCATTGTGGCTATGACCTAAGGATCATAGGACCATTCTATCTGTACGCCCAGCACTCAGCATAATGCTTCACACATAGTAAATGCTTAATAAATGCTCATTCATTCACTCATTCGGACTACCAACAGCTTCCAGTGATACACATACCTGCTGGATAACTCGGTGGATCCTTCCGGATATAACGGCTCTGGGTTCTGGGGCTATGCTGAGCTCTAGGCCGCTGTTTCTTTCCTATTGCAAGAAACAGTTGAAACTCAAAACATCACTTTTGCTGACCTCTAAGTCTAACCCCCAAACCCTTTTATCCTTCTACAAAGCTGACTCCCTTTCACCTCTACAAAGCTAACTCCCTTTCAAGTCAGAGAAGAACCCAGAGATATAGTAAGATGGTCTTTCCCAGTTTCTTAGAATAGAAGAGATTCAAGGAACTAGGTGTTGTGGGAATGGAAATCTGAAGATCTATCTTCCCTGGCCCTTGGCCCTTTGATAGGCTTAAGTGACTCTGAGAACCTTCCCTGATTTGAAAATATATTCTGCCCCCTTAATAGGCTGAATGTGGTCATATGCAGCCTGCGGTGGGAGGCCTGTTCTTCAAGAATGCCCACACCTTGTTACTTTGTGATTGGGCAGTTGGTTAAGAGGGTTGTAACATTATCTGAGCCAGAAAAAGGCTATATATACCCTGATGTGAGGCTTTGCTTTGTGGCTCACTTTGGGAAGAGCTGTTTGATTTGGTCAGATGATACTCTGGGCAGCTGTTAATCCCCCCAACTTAAAAATCCAGATGTTGGTGCTTCCCTCTCTGGTAACTAACTAGGTATGAATGTAATGGTCAGACAGCTGGAAGCCCTATCTGTTGATCTGTTTCTCTGCCTGCTTATAACTTCTGTTTGTGTTCTTTAAAGTTCAGGGTGTTTACTTTTTTCCCCTGAACTGTATGTTTGATTAAAGTAAGATTGTTAACCCATTTTGAGTTGCTTTCCTTTAGAAAAGCAGATCTAAGAACCTGTGTTAGCAGCCATTCTGGGTATGCCAGGGTGCTTGCTGCTACAGAAGGTTAGACGAGGACAAAGATTTGAAAACTATTACCAAAGTCTATTTCTTTTTACCTCTGGAGGACTCAAACCTAGCCAACCTTGTGAATGAAAGTACATGTCATTTCTTTTACCAGAAAGCTTTTGCTTCTTCTGAGGAAATTCTTCATAATCTTCATCTTCCTCCCCACTAGTCTTCCTCTTCCCTTTGCTTGGCACTCCACCTGTAACTAAGGAAACAACAGATGGCATCTCAGCTTGAAGCTGTACGTCTGGGTCTGCTACCAAGACAGCTATTATGCTTTCCTGTAGTCACCACAAAATCCAAGGGAAAGATCCTCAAAAACCAGAAATTTCACAAGGACATTTATGTACATTTCTAGGTAAATATATTCGTATACCTCTTATATGAAGATCCACTGTGTCCCTACCTTCCCTTCATTCATATCAGAGAGAAGAACGGAGGTTAAATAATGTTACACAAAGCTTGGGACGGCTAGGTGGCACAGTGAATAGAGAACTGGCCTTGGATTCAGGAGGACCTGAGTTCAAATCCAACCTCAGACACTTAACACTTACTAGCCATGTGACTTTGGGCAAGTCACTTAACCCCAACTGACCCTCCAAAAAGAAAAAAAAAGAAAGAATGCAACATAGGCATAGCTATAAGCCAACATAAAGAATAGCTTGTCAGACAATTAAGTCAGGAACTAATAGAGAGAGGATACCAGTTAAATCTAATCACTGAAGCATCAGGGAGAATCAGGAATTGATGGGTAAAGCTTTTATTATTACCATGGTACCATGAAGTCATAACCTGGTACCAGAAACTTTCTGATTAGGGTTGGAATATCCAAAATAAAAGTTCTGTAGGCAGGAAGAAGAGTGTTATCAATCTAGGATGACACAAAAGTCCTATGATTTTGTTATCCTAAGAAATAGTTTGGCATTTTTCGTTTTTACAGGAATTTGCTTTTATTAACCAGAGAGCCAACTCCCTATCAAAGGAAAAAAGAAATATTCCTCCAAGGCGTACAGGATTCATACCTTCACCGTGTGGATGAGAAGCTGCTTTGATCCCTCTCATTTCCAACCAATACGTCGGTTTTCGGATAGACGTACGACCACCACTCACCAACTTTCGGGAAGAGGCTGAGAATGCTTCACTTTGGGAGTCATGGTCAGGTGAAGTGCCCTGGAAGCTGCTATCCCCTGTAGCACAATGGGTCCTGCTAGTAACACAATACAAAGAAAGGTACATGCCAAAGGGCAATGTTTCTACTTTTTTTGTTTTTAATTATAAAAAGGACAATGAATGTGTTCCTAAAGCAAAAGGCTATGAATTTAGAGCATCAAGGAACATGTGGTTCAATTTCCATCAAATAAACCTTAAGACAAAATTAATGACATTTAATGATACACAATCACAGTTGGGATACAAGATAGTCAAGGGGAAATGGAAAGTAACTGAGGTCAATGGCTATAATTATTATTACTTATAAAGTTCAAACCAAGAATTTCTGGGATTAGGTGAAAGTCATTGAAACTGGGTAGAATAGGAAGCTACCTTAAGTTCAATCTAAGGATCTCTGGATCCAGAATCTAAGAGGAATAATGAGAAAATTGAGAAGTAGCCACAAGTGACAGAAGAGAGAAAAGGCAACTTATGGCTCTTAATTGGCCTCAATTCTCCTTAGATCCTGTGTTTTAAGCTGTCAAACTGCATTATCACACTCAAAAGCATGTGTGATCTCATTATGGGTACCTTCTTCCCACTGTGCTAAATGTAATGCATCCATTTCTTCTCACCTTGCACAGGACTGTCTATGTCCTCTCACAAATCTTCCTCAGTAGTCTATACAGTGCTTAGAGGCTTTCTCTATATCTCCTACACTGTTCAAATGTGTGCACACAGGCTGTCCATCAGTTATCTCTTTCTCTCCCTACATTACCCATCAACCTCCTTTTCTGGTAATAGATCTCGGACATTTTTTTTACACCGCTTCACTTGAGTAATTCTTGATTGTTTTACATGCACAAGTATTCCCATTCCCTTCCATCTTTCCTAACAGACTATCTTCTCTATCATCCTTACTCTCTCATTAATCTTCAATCTCTCCCAGTCCACTGGCTATTTCCCTATCGTATAGCCTATGTGTATAGACTGTTTGCCTACACACATATCCATGTTTCCTCTATCCTCCAAAAATTGATCCATCCATTCCTACTAGCTACGGTACTATGTCATTTTTTCCTTTTGTGGCTATACTCCTTGAGTATGTATCGATACACCATCTATAATCAATACCTCCACTTCATTTTCTCTCAAGTCTCTGCTTAACAATCTACAGTCTGACTTCTGACCTCATCATTCAAATAAAACTCTTCTCTAAAAAGTTACCAACGACTTCTTAATCACTAAATTGAGTGGCCCTTTCAGTCCTCATCCTTCTTGACCTCTATGCAGCCTTTGACACCATCAACCTCTTCTCTCTAGGTTTTCATGACAGTGCTCTGACATTCTCCTGGATCTTCATTCAGATCACATCTACTAATCACAATTTTTCCCCAGGGCTCTGTCCTGTATCCTCTTCTCATCAGCTCAAATGAACTGATTTTTATGAAGATGATTCTAAGATCTGTTTGTCCAGACCTAACTTCTCTTGATCTTCAATCTTACATCTCCAACTGCATACTGGACATCTCAACCTATATATATCTCTTAGACATCTCAAACTCAGCATGTCGTAAACTGAACTCATTATCTCTCCCCCAAAACCCTCCATTCTTCCTAACTTCTCTATTATTGTGAAGGGTACCGCCATCTTCTCAGTCTCACAACATAGACACCTCACTCTCTTTCACCACAGCCAATCAGTTACCAAGTCCTTTCATTTCTACCTTCATAACATCTCCCATTCTCTCCTCTAACACTGCCACCACCCTAGTGAAGGCCCTTATCACCTAATGCTGGCACTGTTCCAATAGTTTACTGGTTGATTTCCCTAACTCAAACCTCCCCTCATTCCAATCAACTTTCTACTCAAGCACAGGTCTGATCATGTCATTCTTCCCAAAACCCATTCAATCTACTCCAATGGCTCCCTATTTCCTCCAGGGTCAAATATAAAATACTGTTTGGTTTTTAAAGCTGTCCATAATCTGTCCTCTTCCTTCTATCTTTAGTCTCATTACACCTCCCCCACACCTTCCATATATTCAGGGATCCAGTGATACCAGCCCCCTTGCTGCTCGTCTCACATCTTCCAACTCTGGCCATGGCTGTCCCCCATGCCTGGAATGCTCTCCTATAACATCTCCACGTTCAGGCTTCCCTGGCTTCTTTCAAAACTCTGCTCAAGTCCTACATCCTATAGGAAGCCTTTCTTAATCCTTCTGTCGGTGCCTTCCCTCTGAGATAATCTCCAAATTGCCCTGTATATATGCTGTTTTTATATAGCTGTTTGTGAGTCGTCTCCTCCATTAAACTATGAGATCTTTGACAGTGGGGTCTGGTTTTTGCTTTTCTTTGTATCCTCAAGGCTCAGCATAGCGTCTGGCACAGAGTGGGTGCTTAATGAATGCTAGTTGACTGACACCTATCATGTATTTCTCCATCACCCTTTGAGTGATCTGCAAACTTAGCTCCTCAGAGACAGATGTTCCATTGCTCATAGCTATATGGCACCACCAAAAAAATACAGATGTTAAATATACGATCCTTTGTTTCCCAGAAGAGCTTAGTGTCATTAAAAGCACTACGTAAGTTTCCACAGACAACCCAGCTTACTCTCCTGGTTAAATTCTGGGCCCAGCTCATGAATGATTCACATGCAGTGTCTATCCAAGATATATGTTCTATGGGTCATCCATCCAACTACACATCATAATCTGAAAGAGTAACAAGCATCCTTCATCCACTTGGCTCTTCCTGTGTGAGCAGTTAGACGGAACGCTTCTGAATGCTTATGAATCTAATCCTAATTTAGGAGGTTCTTTAATGTTTCCAGGATTGCTACCATCAGTACAATGTCATCATTTTCACCAACAGAAACACTCAGAAGACACTGAAAGGGAATCCCTCTTCAATTTGAACTGTACACTGGACAACTACATGATGGCAAATTTGTCTCATTTTATGCAACATTTGATATTAATAATCAGATGCTCAAAGAAAGTTATCTCCATTGTTACCGCTTTTAAGGAATCTTAATATCTGCATAAGAGACCCCTTTTCAAAGAAAAAGCATTAAGGGGCAATCTGCTGTAAAAAAGCAAATGCTTTTTAACAGTCACCAAATAACAGGTACAGTTGAATCCTGCTCCTTTCAATCGGTTGTGTGAGTGAAGATGTGGTTTGCTATAAATAATCTGCAAAAATCATCTTGTTTCCTTCTCGTACTTCCAACAAGGGTACCCTTGATGAGTTTGCAGATTATTCTCAACAAAGATTCTAGAGAGATGAAAAAATAGACATATGAGCCAGTAGTTACTGATATTTTCTCAGTCTTTTTTGGGGGTAACATTAAAAGTCCTTGATTTTTTCTAACCATTTGGTATACTCCTCTCTTCCACATATCTTGAGAATGTATTCTGCAAAACCTTCAGAATTTAGTTACCTCCAATATGGATTTCCTCTGCACAAACATGACCTAATCCAGTTGCTTTAGTTCCACTTTTATTTCCTCTTAAATCCTATCAGGGAGTGTGATAACAGAATTTAAACGTGGCAGCTCCATCACTGATGGCAAAAGGAGTTTGTTACAGAAATCTTGACAGATCTTTTCCATTTTTCATCTGTCAGCTTCCTCCTGGGGCCACCTTTAAATGCCTTTGGAATGTTGGCTTTCTTGTCAAATTTTCTGTAAACTTGTTTTTCCCTTCACTGCTTCTTCCTCTTTTGAGGTGATGCTATTCATAATTTTCAATCATTTTCCTCCACAAGATTTTCAAAAGAACTCAAGTTTTAATTGGTATTGTCCTTGGCTTTTATATCTCTCCACTTGGCAAGGGGACCAAATACTTCATGGCTGAGACAGTGAGTAGTAAGTTCTTTTGGTTTCCTCGTGTTGAATGATTTGTAACAATCAAGCTTCCTTAGGAAAGAGTAAAGGTATGTGCCAATTACTTTTATTCATTCCCCATTTTTTGACACCAACAGCTTGACAGGTTGAAGGTGCCTTAACTGCATGTCATATTTTCTCTCTTACTCTTTCTTCTAAACTGCTATTGAGTCTGTTACTTGTTTTAACAAGCTTATGGTCTGTCTCATTCACAGAAAGCTAATTCTGAAATGTCTTCCATATCAGCAACTAGCAGTTTCCTGTCTGTTAAAATAAAAGCAATTTTATTTCTATGATATTTGGTGTTTGTCATATTGGGCATTTTCTGATTCCGTTTTAAAAGTCTTCATGATATGCCAACACAAGGCTTCTATATAATCTATAAGTCTTTGGTTTCTCATCTCTTACTCCTTGAATTAACCCTGTTTTCCAATGTATTTTCCCTCCTTCCCGTGCACATTTTTTCATTTATGCCTGTGTAAAACCTTTTTTTAATTCCTCCATTTGCCTTTAGTTACTAGGATAAGCTCCCTCTTCACAGTACTTTGTATTTATTAATCTGCATATATGTAATAATCTCCCCAGCTAACTGGAAAGGAAAGGAAGAAGTATTTCAGTTTTGGCTTTTTAATCTCCTATGTCTAGTGCCTAGTAGGGCTTTGTTTGTTGAATTAAAGTCGATGTGTAATGAAGGATATGTTGCCTACAGGTAGCTAGATGGTGTTGTAGATACAGAGCTGGGCCTGGAGTTAAAATCTAGCATCATGCACTTAACTAGCTCTATGACCTAGAATAGGTCACTTAAACTGTTTGCCTCAGTTTCCTCAACTGTAAAACAGGGATAGTAATAGTACCTACTTCCCAAGGTGGTTATGAGGATTAAATATTTGTAAAGCACTTAGCATAGTGCCTGGCATGTAATAGGTACTACATAAATGCTAGCTATTATTATTATTATTATTAATTTGAAGGATCTTAAGTTCTTCATAGAATTGCATTACCTCCTTATCCTTACAAAACACTGCACCACCATGCAAATGGAATTATCTTTATAGTAGTTTTTTGCAAATATTTATTTTGACAAGAAGACCAAGTACCCCATGAAATGATGTTTCTTGTTCCTTCTGGACACTGATTTAAAAAAATGCACCAACTCCTCTGTCTAACCAAGGAGAACTTGTGACTCATTTTTTCATTCAGTTGTAACTTTCTGTATTTTCTGATTTTATGTATAGTGAGAATATCAAGAATAACATAATTCACTTCCACTAGCAGTCATGTCTACTCGGTCACTGAAGACCTCACATTTATAGTACCAAGAGTTACATTAATGTTCATAAACAGTCCAAAATATGTGACTTAGCATTATGTACCCTTTTCCGCTCATCTGTCACTATCACTGGAGAACGGGAGCAGGCCCATAGGACTAAATGATATTTCACTATTTAATAGTATGTTGCATGGATTGCCATGATCAAAGAATTAATCACCAAGTGGCCAATCTAACACTCAGTCCTTGGAAAACAAATTGCCTACTGTTCAGACTGTCCTCCCAGGCTGGCAGAACCTAAGTTTATCCTCTACTATAGGCTCCCAGAACCCAAGGCCACCTCTATGCTATGAGAAGGAAATAAAAGAGGAATTTGTGGACAACTCTGACAACAGAAATAAAAGCATTTCTATCATGTTCTAAACTAAACTAACTCTAGGACTCAAGTATCTATCCTTTGACTCCCCAAAACTAAAGCCAAGAATGTACATGTAAGTCAAGTGCTATCTGAATATTCAGGTCCTGGATATCCTCTGAGAAGAAGGAAGATGTAACTATCTTAGCTCCTTAAGGCTACTGATTCAGTGCTCTCAAGGTCTCAAAAAGGCTTCCTATTTGGCCTAGATCCACTGTACTTCCTTCCACCTGCTTGAAAATGGCTATGAACCATGATGAATATTCCTCCTCTCTGTGCTAATCCCCTCCACCTGCACAAAATTCCAAGGTTTCTGACTTAGTAGGTATGATTTAAGGCAGCAGTTCTCAACCTGTGGGTCGCAACCCCTTTGGGGTCAAATGACCCTTTCACAGGGGTCACAGGGATCACCTAAGACCATCAGAAAACACATATTTCCGATAGTCTTAGGAACCTCCTCTATTGTCTCCAGGTGGTCCACCCACATGCAGACACACCCACATACGACTATTAAAGGGTCTCGGCATTAGGAAGGTTGAGAACCACTGATTTAAGCGAAAGCTCTAATTCAAAATTCTCCTTCCCAAATAGCCTGAAATTCCACTAAGATGTTAATGTGAGGGTTCTTGTGTTTAAAAATATTTTTACTGTCAACTTAGTAACTATCACCAAAAAAAATACACAAAATAAGGAAGAAAATCTTATATAATATCCTTAGTAATGAAGAAGGTAGAACCAAATGAATTAAACAAAAAACATAATAAAATGCTTTTGTTCTGCCTCCTGCCAGGTGTGTCTGATCCTCTGGCTTTGTAGCACTTAATCTGTTTTCATTAGCAAAAATCCCTGGGAAGGTTAAGGGAGAAGCTATCAGTTATTTACCCTTTGATGCAACCAAGATTCACCGAGGGAATATAACAGAAGATATTGGATTCAAGTGGAATAGGCAGGCAGATGAGAGAGTTTAGGAAAACAAATGAGAGCAATAGGAGACAGTAAAGGGGCAAGGATAAAGAGAGGTAGGAAAATACCAAAGACAAACTTTCCCTTATCCCCTCCCACAAACCAAGATGTATTTCCACTTTGTTAGTTTTCTGAAGCCCCTCTCTTCCCTTTTTACCTGCCTACATCTAGCATGAACTATACTCAGAGCAGTAACATGATATGACATCATCACTTTTCCCCCCATTTGCATTCCGTCAATCCTTCAAAGAACAGCTCAAATACTACTGACACTGTGAATTCATCTCATCTTCCCTAAACCACCTCAGCTTGAAGTGAACTTATGGTACTTCATTTTCCTCTTAAGAAAGAGACACAACTACCATTCCTTTTGATTCTAAGTTCTTTAGGAGTAGGTAACAAGTCTAATTTACCTTTGTATCTCTCTGCCCCCATACCTAGTAGAAGCAACACACACAGTAGAGCAGTGGTTCTCAACCTTCCTAATGCCTCGACCCTTTAATACTCATATGTGGGTGGACCCGCCTGGAGAGGGATAGAGGAGCAATGTCTCAGTTCCTAACATCATTGGAAATATGTGCTTTCCGATGGTCTTAGGTGACCCCTGTGAAAGGGTCATTCGACCCCCAAATGGGTCACGACCCACAGGTTGAGAACTGCTGCAGTAGAGGATTTAATAAGTGGTCAAATGAAGCACTAAAGCCTTCCCCAGAAATCAGATTAATCACAGCATAAACATGTTGCAAGTGAATGAGTACTGACGATGAGGAGATCACAGTCCCACTTCAACCATGTTTAATTTGGAACAAATTCTTTAATGCCCCTGAATCTCAGTTTCCTCCTAAGTACCTAAGCAACTAAGGGTGGTAGACTAAAAGGTCAATCAGGGCCCTTTCAACTCCTATGATTTTACATTAATAACAATAAAATTGTTGGGGCAGCTAGGTGGCACAGTAGAATGCTGGGTCTAGAGTCAGGAAGACTCACCTTCCTGAGTTCAAACTTACTACTACCTGTGTGACCCTGGCAATTGACTTAACCCTGTTTGCTTTCCTCATCTGTAAAATGAGCTGGAAAAGGAAATGGCAAACCACTCCAGCATCTTTGCCAAGAAAATCCCAAACAGGGTCAAAAAGAGTCAGACATGACAGAAAAACGACAAAACAGCAACAAACAATAATATTTCTACCTATACCTAGCCTGTGAGGTAGTGTAATCGTTATAGTCCCACCTCACATACAGAAACTGTGGGCCAAAGAAGTAACTTGGACTATCCATAGGAGCTGGATGGAAACCAAGACTCCTTAAAAGGTCAACTACAGTAGGTTTTCTACTACACCACAGTGGCTTGTACTTACTAATTCAGATGCCCTCTATCAGTCTTTCCTTCCTCATCTTTTTTTTTTTTAATTTTATTTTATTTATTTGCTCATTTACTTTTAATTTACAAGATTCAGTTCCACAATCACTTGAGTTTCACATTTTTCTCCCCTCCCTTTCCCTCCCCCCCATGGTGGCGTGCAATCGTGTATAGGATCTGCAAATACTTTCACATTGTACAATAGTTTGGTCATATAGAAGGGCTGTAACCAATGAGTGATCACTGGGAAAAGAAAAAAAAAAAAAGCAAAACCAGACATAAAAGAGAACAATAACAAGTTTTGCTTCAGTCTCCATTTAAACTATAGTCTTTCTATATCTTTCTCTGAGTTTAGGTATCTCCTTCCTTCTTGAGGCTT
>CM053585.1:176210310-176227846 GCA_028646515.1 Pseudochirops corinnae
GACTTTAGTGGGAAGTATCTTTGTGTGCGTTTTGGAGTTCTAGGATTGGTTTAGAGTCCTATTTTATGGGTATTTTGGGGTGGCTATGTGAGAGCTGCAATATGTTGCTGCTGCTATGCCGCCATCTTGGCTCCGCCCCCCGGGAGATAACTTTTTAAAGAAGAAACTTTGGGACTCTCTCTCAGGTAAACCAAAAAAGCAGAAGAATAAGCAAGAGGAGGTTGAGCAAAGTACTTCCTGAAAATAGAATATTTGATAGTTTCTTCTGCCTAAATTCAATAAACCAGATGATTACAGAAAAACATATTGCCTAAATCATATAAATACAGAGGACTGGACTAAGTTAGGAAATTTTCCAGAATGAGTAGGTATATAGTCAGTGAATTTCCTATAATTCTCCAGTTATTTGGAGTCATTTCCTATTATCCCTAGATCTGTGTTGAACTTGAGACAGTGAGAGTTTTAAATTCCTGACATGATGTCTGAAACGGCAGTCTGAATGAACAAAGGGAACTAGAAGAGAGTGGGTAATGACCCTCAGAACTGGGGAATGGAAAAGGGAATTGAGGAAGTTTATATTGGATGGCTTCAACTGTAGTGAAATAGGAGGTCAGAACATTTGTTTTTAAGTATGGGAGACAATACTGACATTTATTTGGCACTTTAAGTAGAATATAAGTTCCTTGAAAGCAAAAACTGTTTGTTTTTTGTTTTTATACTCCTAGCACCCTATGTAGTATTTTTTACAAATGTGTACTTAAATGAGCATTTGTTGAGTTAGAAGTTTGAAAGCACTTGGTAGACATAATTTTAATTGATGCTCAAAACAACCTTGTAAAGTGGGTACTCATGTACATATTATCTCCCATTTTATAGCTAAGGAAACTGTACCTCAGAGAGGTGAATGACTCTTTGTCAGATCACTGGCTGACAATAGCTACTGTTTTGGATCTCCAAGCAACAATAACCAGACCCCAACAGAGGTCACACCATGAGCAAAGATTTGAAATGAGGCCTTTCCTGAGTCCAAATCCAGCTGTTTTCAACTATAATGAATTTAGTTGCAAGAGGAATAAAGAAAAGGTTTGGAACAATTATTACAGGAGAATTTTGAGATTATGTACCATTTGAGGTGAATGAAATCAACGATGTCCAAATCCCATAGATATTCTCTCAGGAAGTATCTCTTGTCTGGGACTGCTGCCCAGAAGGAACTTTTCCCAAAGTTAACTTAAAGGGCTATAGCGTCATTCTACAGTTCTGCTTTAAAAAGTTTTTTTTTTAATATGAGTTTTTAAAAAAAGTCTTATTGATGTCTTTTGTTTTTGTCTCACAGACATTTTCAAATATACTCCTCTTACTTCTCCCAATGAATCTTCTCATGTAACAAAGAAAAAGTTCATCAAAACTGACATGATGATCTAGGCTGATGTATGCATCATTCCATACCCATAGTTTCCCATATATCTAATGAAAGGAGGGGAGTGCTTTTCCCCGTTTCTTCTCCAGAAAGAAGCTGGTCATTAGAATTATATAGTATTCAGAAGCACTGCTCTTTTGAAATATCGTCCCCTGACACTTTGTTCTATTATTTGTCCAGCCTGCTTAGAGGAAGAATGGCAATAAGGCTAAGAATGCTTGTTTTTTCCCCAAGCTTTGGTAAGCAATGGAAATCACCTTTTGATAACCTGAGAGCCAACAAATAAAGGAAAGGCAAGAACTGAGTTTGCATTCTACCCCAACTTGGAATACTCATTGTGATGTCATGTGAAATCACTACATTGCAAGCTGTGGCTCTTTGACTGAAAGGAGGCATGGGGTGGTGGGGTGATGGAGCCGATCCTGGGGCCTGGCCCCCTCCTGCCACCACCTTTCAGCCTTATTCTCTTATTTGGACTCCTTGTCATTGGAGTCTGGTCACTGCTGCCTGGGTTTCGAAGGCAGGAGGTGTTGTCAACCAAGATAAGTGAGGTACATGGAATTACAACACCTGCCTCCACCCTGGGCCAGGGCAGCAGCATGGGGAAGGAGGGTATCTTATAGGTAGAAGACTTGCTCCAGCTCTCTGACTCTGTTTCTTTCTCTGTTTACCTCTCAGTCTTTTTCAATTTAAGGCATGATATATTGGGGCTAGGATCTCCCCCTCTTTGTGGAGTGCCCACTGATGTGATTTTATCTTTTTGTGTTCTTCCAGACTTTAGGGCAGCAAAAAGTACCAGGGAACCAAAAACCCACAAAAGGTATGGTGATCCTCACTGTCTCACCTGGAAGAGCTGCATAATAAATAACAGCCAAATTCCTTAGGGACCTGAGGGGTGGGGAATGGGAGAGGAGAAGCTGAAAAGGAGATCGTAATTGTGACAGCAGGTAACAAGGGGAAGGAAGCATCAATTTTATGCTTTTGGTAGCTTTACTTTTATAGTCAAATGAAAAATATCCCTCTCTCTGAGTGAGTGCAAACAGCTTCTACACTCTTTCCACTCCTCCTCCCCCCTCTTCCCTCCCTCCTGCCCTTTTCCTCTTGAAGACTAAAGTAATTCAAGGGGAGAAGAAGAAAACCATTACATTTGCATTTTCCTCCCCACCTCAAGCCCATATTCTCATCTCCTATGACTTAGTCAGTAACTGAGGTGTGTGTATGTGTGTGTTGGGGAATGTCCTAGCAACTCACCCTGATGGGTCCTTTTCACTATGTTATTAAGGGAATGGGAAGGGAATGGGAAACAGCACTGGACTAAGAACCATGTTCAAACTGAGAAGTATTTATGCCTGCTTATGCCACTATGTCATACTCTACACTAGGTACGTTACTGGTATATAATATATACATAGTTATAATGTAGAATAAATACAAAGTAATTTGGGGGTCAGGCATGGGCACTAATGATTGGGTTAGATTGAGTTAGAAAAGGTCTCTTAGAGGAGGTAGCATATGAGCTGAGCTGTGAAGGGAACTAGGAAAAGGAGAGCATTCCCAACATGGATCTAGGCCGGTGTGCTAAGTCAGCACAAGGGCAGGAGGAAAGAATGTAGGGTACTTGTAGAATGGCAAGAGGGCCAGTTTGATTACAATATGGAGCAGAGGTGTCAAATGTGGGGCTCACTGGCTGCATACGGTTGCCAAGGCTTCTGAGCACAGCCCAAGCCAGATTAAAATGTAATTGGGAAATATTTTACAAAATAAATAAAAATATAATAAAACACAGAAAATATTACATTTTTAAACTGGATCAATATGCAGTCTGCAGGGATCCTTGGCTACAAAGGTTTAGTAGCCCCTGATTCTGAGTTTGACACCACTGATATAGAATATTTGAAAGGAATCATGTGAAATCAGTTTGGAAAGATAAGATTGTCAAACACTTTAAATGTCTTTATCCTAGAAAGTAATAGGGAGCACTGAAACTTCATGAATGGAGGAGTAACACTGTCTACCTGGGTTCCATTCCTAGCTCTTCTACTAAGTAGCTATGTGATCTTGAATGAGTGTTAGTGTCCTTAGTTGTAAAATGGCGATAATACATGAAATATCTATCTCACAGGTTGTTATATGGATCAAATGAAATTATATACAGGGTATTCCAAAAATCTTAGTGCAGTTTTAAGCTTTAGTAACTTAAAGCTGAAGTAAGACTTTTGGGATACCCTATATATAAGGTGCTTTACAAACTTTAAAGCTCTCTATAAATGCCAGCTATTATTATATTCACTGAAATGAAGGTGTTGGATTACATGGGCTTTAAAGTTTCTCAACTTAAGAACTTAAAAATTCTAAAGGCACCTAGCCTCTTACTAACATTGTCCTCCATTACTTCTAGTTCCACCTCCACACTGGGAGGACAATCTCCAGATGGGATGTACAGGAGCTGACCTGGCCTGGTGAGGAAAGGCTTTCTACCCTCCTCATCAAATTACAATAGATACTAGTTGTCACTATTTTTAACCTTTCAGTTTTCTGACTGGTACCCCATTTCATCCAGTTTTTCAGGGCTCCCTGTGGGCTGGGCCCAGAATTATACTCTCTGGTCAATGGATAGGAGCCTCCAGAATATTTTCCAGCACCTGGACATTGCAAGGTCAGGGGCGACAAGCCTAGGGTAAAGTACCTATAGGGTTGGGAGAAGGGATGTTAAAGAACACATGGAATCACCAGATCCTTGTCATGTTCTTATCAAAGGAAGCATGGGAACTACCATGGTCATCATCTCCCTGAGTGGATGAGAAAAGCAGTCTCTTATTTCTTGGGAGAGGGTCTAGCCCCATAGATGATTGACATGTAGGAAGGGCAGTCTTACTTTCCCTTTCTACAACTAGAGAGAAGAGACTGTGAAATGTCCATCCTTTCCTTTTCTACTTTTCCCTTTTTCACTCCACAGCAGATACCTATTTACCCCCCCCCCCTCTCTCTCTAACTTTCACTCTCTCAATCTCTCTCTCAGATCCAGCCTAATGAACTTGTCCTCATCTTCACAAGTGACCTCAACTTCTTCCAGCAGCTCTTCCACTACTGGCCCTCAAGACTTGCAAATTCTGACATGCTATGAGTGCCATAGCTCAGAGTTTTCTAGAGTCCCCAGAACTTCTTCACTTCACACCAATCTAAGTGCAACTCAATCCCTTGCCTGTATAACTCAATCCCTTGCCTGTATTTTTAGAGAGAGCCTACAACACCGGAGCCATAGTCTACCTAACCCCTCCAAAAATTATTCTGGACATGCACGGGTACTCTCTCTGCCTCCTTTTCTGCTTCCTCAAGCTAAAAAACACACTGGAGCGAAGAATATCTTTTTGGACAACTGTAACTCCATTCAAAGGCTCTGTGAGACCAAAGCGCCAGAGGAAGAGAATGACAATTGGCTCCCCAAGGAGACCAGGAATTCCTTGGAGCGCCATATAAGGAGAAAGATTGCCCAACGTTTGGCACGTCCTCCAATTTTCAGAACCACAAAGCTTTCTATCAGTCCATATCCTCTGGCCTATAGCCCCATCCAAAAGAAGAAGACAACAAAAAAGAGGGGAGGAAATAAAGTTCTTCAAATTTCAAATCCTCCATCTACAAGTCTTCCTGAGAGACCCCGGCTCCCATGCTGGGCTCCAATTCAACTTTCACATTCAGCCCAGTGGGTGCTAGAGGGGCACATATCCTGGAAAGTATGTACACTGAGGGCCCATAGAGTACCCACAGCTGTGAAGCAGTCATGGGAAATGCTGAACTGTGTCATTGAAGTACAGAATGAAGGCCACAAACCTCACAACATTGCAAAGGATACCAACAAAAAATCTCCAGATGTTTCATGCTCTCTACTTCCCATGGATTTGGAAACTGACCAGACAAGACCAACAACTCCAAAATCATCCAAAGCAGACAGCCAGCTCCAGCCAAAACCCCCATTTGTTACACAGAGTGCCTTTCACTCAGAAGTGGATGTCATCCTAGGCAAAGCCACCTTCCTGCAAGAGGATGTAAAAAAGAGGTTAGAACTTTGTATTAAGAAGAAGGTCAACCGTCTTCTAAAGAAGGCCATAAAGCAACAAAATGAGGCCTCAAAGGAGAATGAGAAATTGATCACTGGGTTAAAGCTTCAAGTTGTAAGCACTATGAGATTGCTTACAACTGATGAATTTGCGCCATTGGGCCCAAGACCCCAGGTTCAAGACAAAGATTCTAAAGGAATGACTCCAGAGTCACATGATCAAGTTACAGATTCTTTGGGGCTAAATTCAGGGCCACAGGTTCAAGAACCACAGATTCAAGTTACAGCTGTGGAGCTAACTCCAGTGCCATTGAAGCAAGATGTAGATTCTTTGGAGTTCAAAGATTCAGGTTCAAAGGTTCAAGATATGGATTCTGTAGCAACAACCCCAGTGCCAGAGAAACATGATGCAGATGCTTTGGAGCTGACCCCAGGATCAACAGTTCAAGATGTGAATCCCATGGGGCCAACCCCAGGGCCACAGATTAAAAATGTGGATTCTGGAGGGTTGATCCCAGGGTCACAGGTCAAACTTACAGATTCCAAGGAGCTAATTCCAGGGCCACAGGTCAAACACAAAGATCCTAAGGGGCTGACCTCAAGGTCACAGGTCAATCTCACAGATTCCAAGGGGCTGATCCCTGGGTCACAAGTCACACTCACAGATTCCAAGGGGCTGATCCCAGAGTCACAGATCAAACTCACAGATTCTAAGGGGCTGGCTCAGGGGTCACAGATCAAACTCAAAGATTCCAAGGGGCTGATCCCAGAGTCACAGATCAAACTCACAGATTCTAACAGGCTGGCTCAGGGGTCACAGATCAAACTCACAGATTCCAAAGGGCTGATCCCAGAATCACAGATCAAACTCAAAGATTCCAAGGGGCTGATTCCAGAGTCACAGGTAAAACCCACAGATTCCAAGGGGCTGATCCCAGAGTCACAGGTCAAACTCACAGATTCCAAGGGTCTGATCCCAGGGTCACAGGTCAAACTCACAGATTCCAAAGGGCTGATCCCAGGGTCACAGGTCAAACTCACAGATTCCAAGGGGCTGGCCCAAGGGTCACAGGTCAAACTCACAGATTCCAAGGGGCTGGCCCAAGGGTCACAGGTCAAACTCATAGATTCCAAGGAGCTGGGCCAGGGATCACAGATTAAACTCAAAGATTCTAAGGGGATGACCCTAAAGCCACATGTTCAAGTCACAGATTCTATAGAGCTGACCCCATGGCCACGTCTTGAAGTTGTACACTCTGCCAGGTTTACCTCAAGGTCAAAGTTAGATCCTAAGCAATTGACTCCAAAGTTACAGTCACAAGTTGGGGATTCTTTCCATCTTCTCCAGAGCTCCACACCTCTATACAGTTTAGGTTCTAGTAGGATTGCTGCTGAACTGAAACAAGGCCTTCATGGCTCTAAGAAACAGGAAATTCTGAAATCAACATTAGGAGACTTGAATGAGAATATGGTACTTCAAAAGCCCTTTATTTTAAAGATGTCTAACAAATTTTCCAAGACAGCACAATCTTCAACTCTTCCCAGGCCTCCATCTGTGCATTCCTTACGGCAATGGAAGCCAAGTCCTCAATGCCTATTACAGGCTCCTTTACTCCCACCTTGCAGATCAGAGAAGAGTTTCTGCCAGGAAAGATTAAGGACACTGAAAGCCCTAAAACAGCCTATTTCAAAGAGGCAAGTGAAGGCCAAGGAGCAGCGAATTTCAAAGGGAAGAGTGGCAAGGAGAAAATCATCATCTACTACTTCCATGCTAAGGAAGAACCTACGGGCTAAGACGCAGCAAACAAATGATATCCAGGAGGCTCATGTCCAAACACCACCTCCAGTTACCTATCCATATGCCCCAAATGGGCATCTTTTCCCACCAAGGCAAACAATGGTTTCCCAGAGCTACCAAGGGAAGATTATGGGCACCCCTCCTAGGACTTCACTTTCACAGAGAGATACCCTATACCAACTCTGTAGGAAGAATGCACCCTTCAATGAACAGCTAGAGAATTCCAAGCCTAGCACATCTCAGGACGATCCCAACTTGACCACAAAAGAAGCCCAAGGCAGCAGCGAACCTATGGAGGGAAGGAAGGAAAGGGAACAAGTACCATCCAAGTTAAATGAACTACCTCAGACTACAAGCCCACAACTACCTTCCTCCCACAAGGTACCTAGTACTGAGAAGAAGTCTGCTTCAGTGGAGCAGAATGAAAAACCAGATATCAGTTCACAGATAAGAACTTCTGAATCACATCCTAGGCCTCTATCAGTAACTTATTCCCATGAACAGACACAGCTACTACAGGACCTGCAGCTGAAAATAACACAACAGCTCCTAAAGAATCAACTCTCTCCCCACTTTATTCCATCCCTAAATACAGGTATGGTTCTACAGTACCCTATCTGTCTGCAGTGTGGCAGATGTTCAGGCCCTACTTGCCCCCACGAGTTACATGACTCTGCTGGGTCTTGGCTTCTTGTCTATCCCCAGCTCCGCCTTTTTCGTAACTCTGAGGGACATGGAGAGTTTCGGGTTCACCTTGGCTTTAGGTTAAGAACCCAAAACCAAACCCAAACCTCAAAGCAGCAAAGAGAAGTAGGGCCTTTGGTGTCAATGAGTCATGTATCATCACAGTCTGACCCATCAGAGAAAAAGAGGAAGAGAAAGGTCTGTACCTGTCATGTCACCAAGAAAAATTTTACTCTAAGCCCTAAAACTGATATAGGACTTAAGCCTTTCCAGACTCCTGAGCCTTTCCAAACCCCTGGACCTATTCAAGTCCACATCAGAAGAAATTTACCTGGCAGGCGAGTAGAGATTGCAAAAACAGAATGTGGAGAGCCTGAGCAGTATGACTTCACAATACCTTCTTTACTGAACACTGATAGCGGAGGTGGCTGGGCTAGGGGTGAAGCTAAAAGGATCCTTGACTCAGAACAAGCGAAGACCCCCAAGGAGATCAGAACTATAACTCAGAAAATTGAAAGAGTGTCAAGACAGAGTACCCCCAAGTATAGAGAGATACATCCAGAGAGAAGAACTAAGGAGGCCCAAAAAATAGCTCCTCCAAGCAGACATTCTCAGAAGTCCACAGGACTCATGCAATGGCTTAGCCATTGTATAAAGAGCGCACTAGGTATGGCTTATCCGCCAAGGCCTTCATGCCAACAGATGCATGCTCCTAGGGTGAGGCCATCCAGGCAGCAAGGTTCAGTTTTCCCTGAACAATCTCATGTACAATATGGTTCCAAAAATGAGAGGAAGCAGTGGGTCAAGTCGCTGAATACAACTGGTCTAGACACTAAAATGGAGAGGAAAAAAACAGAGAGAGATGGCCAGAAAACAGAAGTAATCATACCACTTCATAAAATTCCAAAGAATATAAAGATTAACCAATCTAGATCATTTCTTAAATCCACACCCAAATCTATACCATCCCACAGGTCCACATCCCCAGTTCCAAAAAGTAAGACTCCCCATCCTAGAAGGGCCCCAGTTCCACAGAGCAACAAGATCTCCCATTCTGTACCATCACACCAGTACACATCTCCAGGTCAAAGAAAGTGCTGCTGTGGATCTGTAAAGAAATCCAATAAAACTAAACACACTGGCCAGAGACATAAAGTCATCCTAGGAGGTCCAGCCACAAAACAAAAGATTTCACAGCAAGCTGTTCAGGGTGATAGAACTGGTAAGGCGCCTTGGAAAGACAGACACAGTTCGAGGCAGGTTCGGTTCCGGTTCCATGCCCAGAGACAAAGATGATCCAGGAGAGCTGCAAAAGAAAAATCTACTCTTAAGTATGCATTTTGCTCCTCCCCAGGCTAATCTACTAGCCCTTTCACTGCCTCTCCATCACCCCACTTGCATGATTCCTAAGCCTGTGTCTGAGGAAATTATTATGGGGGGGAGGGTGTGTGTGTTCTGTAACTTCTCTCCAATAAAAGAAGTAAATACAGAGTGTGTTGAGCTGTCTGACAATCTAGCAAGTACAAAGGCGGCTAGGTGTAGTGGATAGATCTGGATCTGGTCTTGGACACTAGCTCTGTGACCCTGTGCAAGTCACTTAACACTTGTTTGCCTCAGATTCCTCATCTGTAAAGTGAGTTAGAGAAGGAAATAGCAAACCACTCCAGTAACTTTGCCAAGAAAACCCCCAATGGAGTCAGGAAGAGTTGGACACGACTGAACAATTAGCAAGCACCAGCCACCAGCCTGGGTCCTGAGCTTAAGTGCTGTTTAAATCTTGATTATGTTTCTCATTCTAGAATCAGTTCCTCTAATATGCATTTTCCCTATCTGTTAAAAAAAAAGAGGGAGGAGATTACACTTGATGGTCTCTAAAGACTCTCCCTTTTGCTACATTCTAAAACCTATAACCAGTTTAAAACCCTAAGGCAGTGGTTCTCAACCTTCCTAATGCACAACCCTTTAACACAGTTCCTCATGTTGTGGTGACCCAGAACCATAAAATTCGTGGCTACTTCATAACTGTAATTTTGCTACTGTTATGAATAGTGATATAAATATCTGATATGCAGGATGTATTTTCAATGTCACAAACTGAACATAACGCACAGGTTGAGAACCG
This sequence comes from Pseudochirops corinnae, assembly GCA_028646515.1. Classification (NCBI taxonomy): domain Eukaryota; kingdom Metazoa; phylum Chordata; class Mammalia; order Diprotodontia; family Pseudocheiridae; genus Pseudochirops; species Pseudochirops corinnae. The sequence goes on from CM053585.1 coordinate 176,220,389, forward strand.
CTGACCTAAACAGTGCTACAGACAGAAAAAGGGAACATCGCCACGTGACATTCTGGTTTCCGCCACTCGGGGAGAAGAGGGGAGCGGACGTGACGTTACCCTCCTTTTCTCTCCAGTCCCTTTGGGTCGCGCCGTGATGACGTTTTTGAAGTAAAGCTTGGAGGGGGCGATGCCTTCCGGACGCTCTGCGGCATCTTCTGTGAGTAGACTGCTTTGGGGGCCCTTTTTCCGGAGCCTTGAACCCCTGATTTTTCAGTGAGACGCCGGGGCCGTGCCCGCTGACATTCCGGCTCCCCGTCTACTTCTTAGGCTGTCCGGGCTGAGGGAGGAGCGGAGTGGGGGGAGATAGCGCGCTTCGGCCGCTCCCGTTTTTTGGTCCCCAGGCCAGAGCGTCTTCGTGGGCAGCGCGTCCCCGTCCTTCCTCCTCTTCCCCTTCCTCTTCCTCAGACTGCCCCCGGCCCCGCCACCGAGCCCCGGAGACGGCTTTTCTTCCCACCCCCGCACTCTGGTTTCGAGGCGGGCGTAGAAACTGGCGCAGTTAGCAGGGCCTTAGGCCGGCGCAGAGGACGCCCTGCTCCCTTCCCAGAGGCTGGAGGGATGCAATCCCTACCCTGTGTGCTGAGGTGGAGATTTTCCTAGGAAAGCGTGGCTTCTTTTGTCAGCAGAGGGTTTTCTCTTTGTGGGGGCAGATTCTGTTCCGAGGTCGCTGGGTAGTCACATATGAGTTTATTGGTGTAGGGACCTCTTGGTGAGAAAAACTCCTTCAAGTAATGCCACTGGACTGCTGTTCCGCAACTTAATTTCGAGTTGTCTGGGGGCACTGAAAGGTTAAGTGAGTTCATTCCCCAAGATCACCGAGCCTGTTGTGAAGTTATCGTTCTATCCCCTTCACAGCGCTGCCTCTCCTTATAGTAGTAACTTCCCTGTTTGTGATTTGCTAGGCCCCCGGACCCACACACTTGAGGCAGCAGAAGAACAAGAGGAGTGTGGAAGCCAAGAAGTAAGTGAGGTTTCCTGGAATTGGTGTAATTGTGTGATAAAGCAGGTTATCAGGCTCAGGCCTCGAAAACACATTAGCCTGCAGAAAAGAATGGATTACAATAAAAGTTGAGAATATGACTCACATCATATTTGTACTGTACTTCTTAAGGCTTTTGATGCTCACTGCCATTAGATACTTTGTCACTAACACACTGATGAAAATAATTTGAACTCATAATCTTTTCAGTTTTAGAAATATTTTTCTGTAAGACTGGTTAATTATTAAGTTTATGCCTGGAGGGTGCTGAGGTTTATAAACTTCCTTCAAAAGATAGCTTTTAACCTTTAGAAATTTTTGTTTTGAAGGAATGACATGGACAGTCAAATGTAGTAGTTTTTTCATAAGACCTCGATATTTGAATTGAAAGAGAGGAATTGAAGATGAAGCATGGGAGACCAGAAAGGAGTTTGAGAGGTAGATATTTTCTGTTTGAGATCAGAGGCTGAGAGCGAAAAGTAGTCTACAGCTATGACTATAAACTCGTTAAATGGCTGCTGCATTTAAAGTAGTTATTTTGCTTTTGTTTGATTAGGGTTTCTGTGTTACTTGGGGAAGGAAGTTTGGGATTAATTATATTTAAACATAGTTGCATGTGTTTTTCATAGAAAACAAAAACAGAAAAGAAACTTGCCTTGAGGATTGCTATAGATAAACCTACTATCAAAAGCAAAAGTCAAAGACCTTTTAGTCTCTTTTTTTTTTTATTTTGGCAGCTGTTCTACCAAAAGATGTTTTAACTAAAGAGTTCTTAGCACCGTTTGGCTTTGGAGGGTCCTCCTGAAATTATCTTAGAAGGGTCAGGTTAGATGAAAATTTTCTTGTTTTATTACTATACCCACCCCCAGGATTGAATTAACCTTTGGGCTTTTTGTTTCACTATTGAGTTGAAGGTATGGGAGAGTTCAATCCACATGTTAATTAGAAAGAGCCCAAAGAGCCCAAGAGAAAAATCATGTAGGACTTTGAAATTTGAGGTGAAAAGAAAGTCCTTCCTGGGTATTTCTTTTTTAGCAGTTTTCTTAGTCATTTTGAACTTTTAGTGCTATTTCAGGCATAGGATCATCCACTTTTAAGCAATTTATAGTTTCTAATTTCACAAAATTTTAAATTTTGAAGGGACATCAGAAGTTGAGTCCAACTCTTTATTAGGTATTTGCTGTGTGCAAAGCACTGATAATATTGAATAGCCCTTTCCGTCAATGAGATTACATTTTCCTGGAGTAAACAACATGTTCAGAGATAAGTTGGAGGCTGTCCAAAGGAGAGTAACCAAGATGGGGATGCCTTCAAGATCATGCTGTATGATAATTAATTGAAGGAACTAGGAATGTTTAGCTTAGAAAAGACTTGGCAGGGGCAAGGGCACATAATAGCTAACTTCAAGTATGTGAAATGTGGAAGAGCAATTAGTCTTCTGCCTGGTACCAGAGGGCAGAACTAAGTCTTAGGTAGGAGGTGTTGCCTGATTTGGGCTCTGAAGATCACTAGAGGTTACAATAGGTAGACAGGAGAGAGAGCATTTCACACATGAAGAGTAGCTTGTGCAAAACTACCAGATTAGGAGATGGGGTGTTGAATTTGGGAAACAGCAAATTGACTGGAACTTAGAGTGTATGAGAGGGAGTAACTTGAAATCAGTCTAGGAAGATAGGCTGGAGCTAGATTGTGAAGGGTTTTAAATGCCAAAGAGTTTATATTTTATCCTAGAGAAAATAGGGATCCACCAAAGCTTCTTGAGTAGGGAAATGGCATGGTCAGAGACCTAGCTTCAGGGCTGTTTATTAAGTAGTTGTGTGAAGGATGGTTTGAAGTGGGGCTAGATGCAAGGAGACCAATTAAGTTTTTGTAATAGTGCAGGCCACAGGTAATAAAGGACTGAACTTGGGAGCTAGGCAAGTGTAAAATAGGGAACAATTGTGAGAAATGTGAAATTAGAATTGACAAGTTTTGATAACTGGTTATGAGAGTTAAGGTGAAAGGAAAAGTAGAGAATGACCATGAGGTTTAGAACTGGAGGACTAGAACGGTAGTAAGATTTGCCATAGAAATAGGAATTTAGGAAGAGGGATTTGAGTAGAAAGATAAGAGTTCCATTTAGGGCACGTCAAATTTGAAATGTCTCTGTTACATATAGGCAGAGATGTCTAGTAGGCAGTTGGAGATGTTGCTTAGCGATTTTTGTGAGAACTCTGCAAAACTCTGTAGGAAACACAGAATTATTAATAATTATAGATTGACAAAAATAATTAAAAGCTGTAAAACTCAGCCCTGGTGGAATTGTGGAAAACAGGTATATTGCAAAATTGCAAACTTGTTGACTTTTTTGGAGAGCAATCTGACAGTATATAGTAAAAGTTACAAAAAATAATCATGCCTTTTGACCCGGCAAATCCACTACTATACTCTAAAGCAGCGGTTCTCAACCTATGGGTTATGTTGAACTTGTAACAATCAAAATACATCCTGCATATCAGATATTTACATTACAATTCATGACAGTAGCAAAATTATAGTTATGAAGTAGCAATGAAAATAGTTTTATGGTTGGGGGTCACCACAACATGAGGAACTGTATTAAAGGGTCGCACCATTAGGAAGGTTGAGACCCACTCCTCTAAAGTGTTTTAAAAAACAAAAAGTGTCCCATTCAAGTATTTTCACAGTAGCTTTGTATATGATTACCAAAAAAAAAGGAAGCCACTGAAATACCCAGTGGAAGAATAGTTAGTAATTATGGTAAGTTAATGCAATGGAATCTTTAATGCAAGTAAGACATTATGAAGAATAAAAAGATATCTACAATGATTTATGTGATGCAAAGTGGAAAAAGCAGAAGAATGGAGTGCATGTATCAGGAAAAGCAAATGTTTTTAAAAAATGGTCAAGAACAGACAAAAATTCTAATGGGGACTTGAAACAGTATTTTACATTGAAATTGATTAATCTGTATGTAAATAGTTACTAAGCAAGTTCAGTTATTCGTACTTTTGTGTTAATGTTCAACATTGGATTTTTCACAAATTATTTAAGGAAAAAAACTGAAAGAATGTATAGAAAGAAGAGAGAAGGGCTTAAGACAATCCTGAGGTACACCTATATGTAAGAGACTGATCAGAGATGATGATCTGGAAAAATGGAGATGCTTCTTTAAAATCCAGGGAGACCTGAGCATCATAAAGAGAATGGTGAACATTGCATGCAAAGGGCTCAAGAAGGATGAGAACTGAGAAAAAGCCAGAATAATTTATAATTTTAAAATTTCTTTCCAGATTTGTTTCCTTAGTCCTAAGTAGCCTTGTTTCGTTATGGATCTATAAGCATTGATTAAGTTCCTGCTGTGTGCCAGATCCTCTTCTAGGTGCTAAGGACACAAATAAGAAAGTAAGCTCACCCTACTCTCAAGGAGCTTCCATTCTGCCAGCGGAGCACATTATATTTACAGATAAGTAAATACAGGGGACACGTGGGATTTGTGGAGTTGTGGTGCTAATAACTGGGGAAATCAGGAAAGGCCTCTTATAAGAGTTGGCACTTGATCTTAGCCTTGAGGGAAGCTAAGAGTTCCAAGGAGAGCACTTCAGGCATGTGGGATTAGGAGCCATTAAAGCTTTTTGAACAGGGGAGTGAGTCAGATATTGTGCTTTAATAATATCCATTAAGTGGCTATGTGGAAGATGTATTGGAGAATTGAGAGACTTAAAGCTGAGAGACCAGTTAAGCTGTATAGTCTAGGATGGGAGTGGGACAGCTTCAAGGCCACCACATGTGACCTTTTAGGTCCTTGAGTATGGCCCTTTGAGTTCAAGTGTTACAGAAAAAATCCTTTTATTTAGGGGATTTGTTCTGTGAAGTGTCAAAAGGCTGCACTTGAGGACCTAGAGGACCACATGTGTCCTAAGGCCTCAAGTTCCCCACCCCAATATAGGCACAAGTGGCGAGGGCTTAGTTAGGATAAGAGTAGAGAGAAAGATACTGATGTGAAAGGTATTGGAAAGGTTGAATCATTAAGACTTAATACTGTGGGATGAGGGAAAGTAAAGAATCAAGAATGATTCCTAGGTTGTGAACCTGAGTTATTAGAAAAATGATGATGCCATTCTTTATATCTGTCTGAAAGAGTCTCCATTTGTCTAGATCATCATCTATGACCAGCCCTTTGTGTATAGGTGTATCTCAGGATTGTCGTAGACCTATCTCTTGTCTTTCTACACATTCTCTTTCAGTTCCTTTTTTTTCTTAAATTGTGCCACCACACAATTGGTGGTCAACAGTAATGGAGATATTAGTAAGTTTAGATATTGTGCTTTAATAATAAATAACTTATTTAGTAAGTTTAAAAGAACGAGTTTGAGATGTCCATGGAACGTCCAAATGGAGATAATATTTAGCAGGCAGTTGGAGATTTGGGCCTATAGATCTTAGGAGAGATTAGGTCTAGATACATAAATTATGGAACCAATTGCCCAGAATTGATAGTTGAAACCAAGGGAGCTGATGTAATCCCTGAGAGAGGGTATAGAACAGGGGTTTTTAACCTGAGATCCATAGACATAGAAGGTATCTTGTGTATGGATTTCAGAGGTGTCTTGAGGTTGGAAGGGGAAAAAAAATATTACATCTTTATATTAATAAAATTTACTCCTTTTGTAATCCTATGTATTCTGTATGTTTTAAAACATTCTGAGAAGGGTTACATTGGCTTTACCAAACTGGTAAAGGGGGTCCATAAAAGTTAAGAATTTCTCATGTAGAGAGAAAAGGAGGGGATATAGGATAGAGCTTGGGTATACCCATTCGTGGGTATACTTTCTATCTTTTCAGTTCTTCCTTTTCCTATTTCTTAGCCTTATATAAATTGGAAATTGCTTTGTGCTCTATTTTCGGTACTCATTTTTAGGCAATTCTGCTTTCATATCTGTTTATTACTTAGAAGGTGACAGATAATATTGACTTCCTAGTTTTTAGAAACCCATAGTCTTCAGTGGTTGAGCTTTAAGAGGTCTATTGACATGAGCAGAGAAGCTCAAGGCTCCAAAAGTTAATATAATATAAATGGAAGGGAATTGGGAACAGGTGATTGGGTTCAACTTTGCCTGGTTGGTTTTCTCCAAAAATATAGCCTTTTTGCTTCAGAGGTCTAAAAATATGCAGAACAAAGTTTTGTGGGGAACAGAACTTCATGAAGTTAGTGGAGTTTTGAGGGAAAATGTAAGGCATCTTGGCAAGTGGGAAGAAAGAGGCTTTAATTTAAATACTAACTGACATTTATTTAGTGCCTTAAGATTTTTTGGTTGAATTTATGCTATTTTTTATTATTAAAAATGATAAATATCCTTTTATTACCTTTATTTCCAAATATATCCCCCCTGAGAGCCATCCTTTATTTAAAAAAAAGGAAAAAAAGCATTTCAGCAAAACTAACTGACCTGTCAGCTAAGGCCAACAGTATATAGAGTCTTCTCCATCCAGAGTCTCCCACCTCTGTGAAAAAAGGCAAATGAATTCTCATACTTCTTCTTTGGGTCATAATTTTTTAAAGATTATTCCCCCCCTCCCCCCCACCCCCACAAAAATTTAAGGAGCATTGTTGTACCAAGCCATCTTCAAAGACAGGAGTGATCATTATAATTGATATTTAACTTTGATTTTTGTTGTTGTTGTTGCATATATTTTTCCTGGTTCAACTTCATTTTGCTTCAGTTCATATATGTCTCATGCTTCTTTTTACTTTTTATATTTAAGGTTTTTTATAGTGCAGTAATATTCTATTCCATTCCTATGCAACAATTTCTTTAGCTATTCCCTAATCATGTCACCTACATTGTTTCCAGTTCTTTCCACCGCAGAAGTTGCTGCCATAAATATCTTAGTGCATATATAAGACCTTTCCTCTAACCCTCAATCTTTTACCTCTGTGAAGTATATACCTCACAGTGGGATCTTTGGGTTAAAACTATATGGACATTTTAATCACTTTCTTAGCATAACAACTAGTTATTGTTAAGAGCTGTACATATTTTATTTACAGTCACCACATCCCTATGAAGTGAGGTCTATAGCTATTATCCCCATTTTAGAGATAATGAAACTGAGGTAGTGGAAGGTTAAGTGACTTTCTGAGGCTCACTTGTTAAGGAGTGCCTGAGGTGGTCTGACTCCTACATCAACACTATCCATTAGGCTACCTGGTTGCCTTTCTGGAATTGTGTGCAAAGAACAGAGGGGAATTCCTAGAAGGTTGCTTTGAATAGGAGGTATGAATAGAAAGGTTTGAATTTGGCTTAAGATGAGGAAGGAAAAAAGGGCTATAAATAATTGCATACCCTTTGACCCAGCAATACCACTGTTGGGATTATATCCCAAAGAGATTACAGAAGTGGGAAAAGGTCCCATATGTGCAAAAATATTTATTGCAG
>CM053585.1:176228346-176246686 GCA_028646515.1 Pseudochirops corinnae
AGAGGGAGAGATAATATGTAACTCAAAATCTTGTGGAAATGAATGATGCAAACTATAACGAAATTTTTAAAAAAAAAAGAAGAAATTAGGGGAGGGAGGCTAGTTGGCACAATGAATATGACGCTGGAATCAGGAGGAAACCCAGCCTCAGACACTTAACACTAGCCATGTGACCTTGGGCAAGTCACTTAACCCCAACTGCCCTGCCTTCCCCCCTCCAAAAAGCAAAGAAAGAAACGAAGAAAGAAATTATGAAAGGGACAATTTCTGAGAATCCTGGGTGGTATGAACAGAGGCAGAGTGAAGCAAATAGAACCAGGAGAACGATTTATTTACACAAGGACAGCAATATAACAAAGAAAAAAAAACCTGAAAGACTTAAGTACTCTGAACAATGCATTGATCCACTAGGTCTCCAGAGTACCTACAATGAAGCATGTTCCCTACCTCCAAACAGAGAAAGGAAGAAAGCAAAGAAGCAATTAAATGCCTTCTATGTGTTACGTTCTGGGCCAGCATTTTACAAATATTATCTCATTAGATCCTCACAAAGACCCTAGAGGTTGGGTGCTATTATTATCCCCATTTTATAGTTGAGAAAACTGATACAGACAGAGGGTAAGTGACTTTTCCAAGATCACTAGTAAGTATCTGAGGCTAGATTTGTACTCAGGTCTTCCTGACTCCAGGTCAACCTAACTATTGTACTAGATTGTGAGCTTCTGAAGGACAGAGTCTATCTTTTCTTTTTCCTTTCTTTGTATCCTCAGTGCATAGCACAATGCCAAGCACCTGCTAGGTACTTAATAAATGTTTATTAAATGACCTACTATGTCACCTAGTTGCCTATGAGGTGCATAATACATTTTTAGCTATGCAAAACAACGCTGAGCTGTCACCTCTCACCCTTGACAAAGAAAATTGGCAAGAGATGACAAGAGATGAGAGTAGTCAGTGTTGGAGGGATTGTGGGAAGATAGGCTCTGCCATTGTACTTAGTGAATCAGTACAACCATTTTGGAAAGCAACTGTGAATTATGCAAATAAAGTCACTAAAATGCCATACCTTTTGACCCAGAGATCCCATTACTACCCCAAGGAGACCTTTAAGAAGAAAGTCCTCATATACATAATATTTATAGCAGCATTTTTTGCAACAATTATACTATCTTAGTAAATGCCCTTTTCTAAAAGCGAAAGTCTGGCTGACTAATTGATATCAGTAGATATCTTGGGAAGAAGCACACCAGTGAGGGCTTGTGAACAACATGTTGAATTGAAATAAGTCTCCCTAACCCCTCAGAGCTACCCCTGCCCTATGGGGAGATGTCACATCATTTGAGCTAAAATGTAACACCCTGCCTGCCAGTCTGTGAGTTGGAAGGGTAGCTACAGAACGTCTATGTTCTATTCTTGTCACAAGTATGGTTAAGCTAAATAATTCAACACGTTGACCATGTATGAAAATATATGCTCTCATTCTGCATCTCTAATCTATTACTACCTTCCTTCCAAGAGGTGAGTAGCACACTTTACCATCAATCTTCTAAAATCATGATTGATCAATCAGAGTTCTACAATCCTTCAAAATAGTTTTCCTTCATATTATTATGGTTTAGTAATTTGCTTTCTTGCATTTGCAAGAATATTATGTACATTTCATTATATATCACTTTATATACATCCTCTCTATCTTTCCTCTTGTGTCCACTGGCCTCCGATTTCATAGTTCTTTCTCACTAATCATAGTCTTCATGTAGTGATATCAACATTCTGTGAATTTCAGGCAATCTTTTGGAAGATGCTCTCGCCCCTAAGTATCGTGGGAAATAAAGCCCTACAAACACACTCCTTATATAAATACAGGATAACTTGAGAAGGGAGAATCACTAATAGCTAAGGGGAGGAATGGAGGGAGGAGGTTAAGGCTTCTTATTGGAGGTAACACCCTGAGCTGTAACTTAAGGTTTCTAAGAGGTAGAGGCGGAGGGAATAATTCTGGGAATAGAGGGTAGCCTCAAAGATGATGGAATGTCAAGACAGTCAACAGCAAGTAGGTCAGATTGGCAGGGGAGTATAGAGTATAAAAGGGAATAATGTATACTAAGTTTAATAAATTTAATAAATTGGACTGTGAAGAACTTTAAATGGCATTTTGAGGAGTTTGCAATACCCTGAAACCATCCTATTTCCTCCTGTTGTTCTCCTTACTTCTAGCCTCTTCCCTCTATAATCTGTCCTCCTCATGTATCTCAAATTGATATTCCTAAACCGCAGGTCTGACCATGTCATCCCTGCTCAAAAATTTTCAAGGGCTCCATATTTTCTTTAGCACAAAACATAAAAATCCTCATAGGAGTTAAGGTCCTCTGCAATCTAGCTTCTACTTACCTTTCCAATCATTTCACATTTTTGTTGTGGTTGTTCAGTCCTGTCTGACACTCTGCAAACCCATTTGGGGTCTTTTTGGCAAAGATACTAGAGAGTCTTGCCATTTCTTTCTCCAGCTTGTTTTATGGTGAAGGAACTGGGGCAAACGGGGCGAAGTGACTGCCCAGGGACACACAGCTACGAAGTGTCTGAGATTAAATTTGAATTTAGGAAGATGTCTTCCTGATGCCACCCCTGTGCTCTATCCATTGCGCTACCTAGCTGCCCTTCATTTATTCTTTGTCCCAGTCAAACTGATCTGTTCCTCTTCCCTGCCCATACCATTCCATTTCTCACCTCCATACCTTTGCCTAGGTGGACATCCATATGAGGAATGTACTCCTTCCTCATCCCTACCTTACAAAATTTCTGATTTCCTTCAAAGCACTATTCAGATTCCCCTTGAAATTATTTTGTATTACTTTGTATACACTTAAAAGTGTATACCTAAGGACATACAACATTATGTCTTTGCATGTTGTGTTTCTTCAATAAAATGTAGGCTCTTTGAGGGCAAGTACATGTTGTTTTTTTTTTTTGTCTTTAAGTCTACTCTACCTAGCACATTGCCCTGAATATAGTAGCTTAAGAAATGTTTGTTGAATTTAATTCTTGCAGAATTCTGTTGTTTCCTTAAGTTTCACACCTACAGATAAACTATCCCATTTTTGGTTTGTTTTTGTTTTTGTTTTTGTTTTTTCTCCCACTTGAAATCGTGGGTGTTAAGACTTGGTAAGTTAGCAGGAGAATGGGTTTGAGGAGGGCCTGGGGGTTGGATTAGAGACTCAACGCTGAAAAAGACCCTCTAGCACTTGTTATCTCCAGTTCATGCTTTACTGGACCACTGGGTAATCTGTTCTTGTTCTATAGATGTGAGAAAGAAGTGGGGGAAAAAAGAGAGAGGCAGGAGGAAGAAAGCCTACAGGAAAGGGAGAGTAGAGGGCGGGGCGGAGGAGAGAATGAAGGGAGGCGAGAGCCCTGGGCGGGGGCGGGGGCGGGGGCGGGGCTGGTCCACAAGTCCCAGCTGCGGCGGCAGAGCCAGCGCGCTGCAGAACCCCGGGAGTCCGCGGTCTCAGTCTGGAGGGTCACATCCTGCTGCAGAGAGCGGCGGAGCGTGGCATCTCGGCATCGCGCTCCGCACCGGGGAGCAGAGCCAGCATCAGGACCTGCAGGGAAGGAAAGAAGCGAAAGAACGAGAGAGCTAGAGAGCAGAGCCCTCTGAGAACCAACCGGACCAAAGCCCAGCTTTCTGAGACAAGGGCTCTGCATCACGCCCTTAGCTCCACAGACCGGGCCCTGCACCGCCTTCCTTGCCGGGCCTGGGCTGGCATGGGGTAGGGACAGCGCAACGGAGCTGAGAGATGGGCCGCTCCCTAGGTACAGAGCGGCCCCTTAGGCTCAGAGCGGCCTGACCGTCGGAGACTCTGGGGCCCAGCAGGTGGGTGTGGGCAGGGGAGAGGCGTGTTCAGAGGTGTAGTTAGTGGAACTGCTTTGTGGGCGTGGGCGGAGCTAACCTGGGGGCTCTCCGGGATTGTGGTGGACCTAGCCTTGGGAAGCCTTTAGGGGGGAGGTTGGGTCGTACGTTGGACTTTGGCTGCAGATCCTATTTTCGGGCATTCTTTGATACCCAGGACTCCTGACACCTGCAGGAGCCCCTAAACTGGCTGGGCTGAGCAGATGATGACCCAGTGCCCCAGAATGGACTCTGTGGGGGCAATGGCTTCACTGATTCCACTCACCCCATATCTAAGCCCTACAGTCCTACTGCTGGTCAGCTGTGACCTGGGGTTTGTCCGAGCAGGTAAATTGAGTGAGGATGGGAGAGGTCAACTAGAACCTACTTTAAGGGTTTAGTCATATTAACTTGTCATTTCCTTGGCACAGATCGGCCTCCTTCCCCTGTGAATGTGACTATCACTCAGCTCAAAGCCAATTCAGCTACAGTGTCCTGGGATGTTCCAGAGGGCAACATTGTCATTGGCTACGCCATCTCCCAGCAAGTATGAATCAGCCCTCTGGTCCCTCCTTTCTTCAGATTCCCCTGCATCCCCCTCAGGCTATCCCCAAGCTGGGAAAATACTGGAGTAGGTATCTCCCATAACAAACCTCCTTTAATGAACACTCCAACACTTTCCCCCCATTTATATATTACTCCCCCAGACAGGCTGTATATGATCCCTGAGGGGAATATTATAACCAGAACCAGGATGTGTCCTGTGTTCAGGGTCCTATGGTCTACTACTCTTTTCTGCCACCACAGAGACAGAATGGACCTGGACAGCGGGTAATCCGAGAGGTGAACACCACAACCCGAGCCTGTGCCCTTTGGGGCTTGGCTGAAGACAGTGACTACACCATACAGGTCAGGAGCATTGGTCTTCGAGGAGAGAGCCCCCCAGGGCCTCGGGTCCACTTTCGAACTCTCAAGGGCTCAGACCGACTGCCCTCAAACAGTTCAAGCCCAGGTAAGAGCCTGACCTGACTCTATAATCCTCTGTACTCGAGATTCTTTAACCCTTACTTACCTAACCACTCAATTTACCCAAGGCAAGTAACTATCCTAGATAAATAGAAAGAAGGGTGATTGAATTAATTATGCTACCACAATATCTCTGAGGGAAGTCATGCTGGGAGGGAGGGAAAAAAAGGGCTGGTAATTTGGAAGAGTGCTTTTTACAAAGCTACCTTAACCTGACCTCCAAACCACAAAGCTTCCATCTTGAGTAAAAAACCTGGCTTTTTGCCCTACCTCAACTATCCGATGCTTTGATTCCCTGAGTTCTCAATCTCTCTGTCCACAGATCAGCCATCCTTGGGGAGAGGATGACCTACAATTTGAGCTCAATGGCTATGAATCTGTCCCTCATTCTATTTCCCAGCTGTGCCTTCCTTAAGTGCCTTTTAAAATAAAGCTTCCTAGTTGTCCCCTTGGTAATCCTTTTGGTCCTGTATGTTCTCCTCAGGTGACATCACAGTAAAGGGTCTAGATGGAGAGAGAACCTTGCAGACAGGGGAAGTGGTCATCATCGTGGTGGTGTTACTCATGTGGGCAGGTGAGCAAGAGGTTTGGAAGAAAAAGGGTCAGGGTCCATTAAGGACTACTTAGGGTGGGCTGGGGATTAAAGAGATGGGGGTAGAGAAGATGGGAGGTGGTGAATAGCACTGGGAGAAGGACAATAATAATTACTTGAATTTCTAGAGCTCATTGAGATTTTCAAAGCACTTCCCTCACAGCAAACCCATAAGGTAGGTAGTGAGAATAATACTGTCACCTTTTTACAGATGAAGAAACTGAAACTCTTAGAGGTGAAATCACTTTCCAAGGTCACAAGCAAGGGAAAAAGAATGAGGGTTGGTGCATTTAGGAAGGGTGGAAGGGAATCTGGAAATAACTTGAAGCTAGAGAGGGGAGGCTGATGAGAGTCTAATGAAAAAAAATCAAGGCAGGGAGGACTTTGTAAGAAGGAGGCAAAAATGAAAAGATCAGACTACCTAGGATTTTATAGAAATAGTATATGCGTGTGCGCGTATGTATGTGTGTGTGTGTGTGTGTGTGTGTGTGTGTGTGTGTGTGTACATGCACACACCTCTTTGAGGGTGGATAGAAAGATCCAAAATTGGGATTATGGATGAGTAAAGTACCTTTATGTTATTACAGCTGTGATTGGACTATTCTGCCGTCAGTATGACATCATCAAGGATAACGACTCCAACAATCCCAAGGAGAAGGGAAAGGGGCCAGAGCAGAGCCCTCAAGGTCGGCCAGTGGGGGCCAGACAGGTGATGTGGGAGTTAGGAACTGAAGAAGGTTGGAAGGGTGGGTGCTGTAGCAGAGGTCTCCACAGGTAGCCAGCAAGACCCAGATAAGTTAAGGGGAAACCAGAGACAATAGAGAGAGAATGGAATGACTTGGAAGAGTAGAAGGGAAGTAGGTACATGGAGTAGGAAATGACAGAAAAGGAATTATATCCCTAAGATTCTTGAATGATTTCAGAGCCTCAAGCATAATTTTCCATTACAGAAAAAGTCACCATCCATTAACACCATTGACGTCTGAAAGAAATGGAGCCAAAAGAGAGAGATGGATTGGATTGAGAATGGTGATCAAAGACTCAGATGGTCATCTGCTCAAGATAGAAGGATCCTACCCCTTCCTTACAGATGAACCAGAGGGGATAACTAGCATTCCTACACACTCAAACCTGCCTCCTATTCCCCTTTCTCACTGTAAGCAGGGTCATTAGGGCTTGGTAGGGAAAGCTTCCCTAGACCTGGAGAGTGAGTGAAAAGTGGTAGAAGTCCCCAGTGTTCCAGGTCCTGAGAGGAGTGACTTGTCTAAATTTATACCATGAAGCCCAAGAAAGCAAATGACCTACTTCACCTGCATCAGGACTGTCAACATCTTTAGCTGCCTCTAAACCCAGCCTCTGTCCCCAGGATTCAAATGGGGGTCTTTCTGTGGGCTCTGGGCAGGGGGGGAGGGACTGTTGGGGCCCATGGACCAGATACCACGCTGCACTAATCTAATGTCTTCCATGAAGCCTGAGTGAGCTTCATTGCCTCATCCAGCAGCCTCTAAGAGCTGCTGGTGATCACACCCTTGGGCGTTTTTACAATAAAAGGTTCTTCGAACAAAGTAATTTTCCTATGTTACTATTGGAATTTCCCCACCTTTTTCTATATGACATCCTAACACAAGACTGTTCCCATCATACTGGTCCCCAGGCTTCCTGTATCAAATGTTCTATTTCTTTACCCAGAGCTGGAAGAGGGTGGAGAGAATACAGGAAGAATGAATGTAGGGAGTCCCTAGCTCCAGTTGTTTTCAATTCAAGCATTTTATTGGGCACTTTGTATCTTACTATGGGCTTGGTACTCCGCTGGGTGCTGGTGATACAAAAACAATGCTAAAAATGTGGGGAGAAATAATGTGCCCACAGAAGTATATACAAAATACATACAGGATAAAAATCAAATTTCTGGGGGTTGAGGCAGGGCACTAGTAAAATTGGCAAGTAGAGGGGTGGGGGAGAGGTGTCAGGATAGGTCTTAGGAAAAAGATGGTGATGAAACTTAAACTGAGACTAGAAGGAAATTGGTGATTCTAACAGATAAAGATGAGTTTAGGCATAGGGACTCAGTGATGGAATGCCCTAAATATAGAGGGAATAGCAAGTAGGTTGGTTTAGCTGCATGAGGACCTGAAAAGGTATGCAGCAGCTAGATTGTGAAAATTGGATTTTTTTATTTTATCCTAGACACAACAGGGAGCTATTGTTCTTTTCCTCTTTGTGGATGGGAGTGATGTGGTCATACCTGTGCTTTGGAATTTCAGTTTGAGGGAGACGACTTAGCATTCTATTGCAATAGTTTTAGAGAGAGATGGATGAGAACCTGAATGAATGTTGTGGTTGTGGAAGTGGAGAGAATGGCATCAAGAGATATTAAGAAAGTTGAATCAACAAAACTTGCCTGTTAATTGGAAACAGGGAGTGACAGAAAGAGTAGAAGATGACTAAGGGGGGAACCTAGGTGACTAGAAGGATTGGCCTTCCACAGACATGGAATTTAGAAAGAGAGGAGGGTTTAGGGAGAAAGAAAATGAGTTCTGTTTTTAATACGTTGAACTGAGATGCCCATGAGACATTCAATTGGAAAGATCCAATAGGTAACATATGAATGGAACTCATTATGGTCAAAACAGGGTAGTTATAATGTATCAATTAATAATTAACATTATTCAAAAAATTAAGTCTCTACTATGTAGTAGGCACTGTGCCATTGGAGACCTGGTGATAAATCTGAAACTGCCCCCTATCCTCAGTAAGTAGGACAGAGAAGTGTTCATAATATCGCCAATATACCTTTTATATCTTCCTTTCCCACAGTCTAAATCAGAACTGTCCACTTTTGCCTCATGTCACCCCTGCTACACAGCGACAGGTGTGAGCAAAGCAAGGTTGGTCAGTTCTCCCTATTGATAATGTCAATGCTTCTTGATCATCTGTTTAGTGGAAGTGGGCCTATCACAGAATGTTTACCCCTTTCTAACCATTTACCTGCTTATCTCTAGCAGAACTCAGGCAAGGAGACTACTTTCTGTACAAAAGTTGTGCTCAAATGTTCAAGACTCATTAATAAAGAAAAGCTTAAATGGAGTCACGTTCAGACTCTCTATAGAACAAGGTCCTAGAAGGAGAACTGAGGAGAGGGGTTATTTTTGCCCGGTGAAACTATGTGACCCTGATCTAGGTTATTTATCTGGGCCTAATTTTCTTTTTTTTACATGAGGGCTTATATTTTATTTTATTTTTGCTTTTTGGAGGGAGAAGGGCAGGGCAGTTGGAGTTAAGGTACTTGCCCAAGGCCACACGGCTAGTAAGTGTTAAATGTCTAAGGCCAGATGTGAACTCAGGTCTTCCTGTCTCCAGGGCCAATGCTCTATTCACTGCGACACCTAACTGCCCCTTGGGCCTAATTTTCTGTGAAAATAATGACTGTGCCCTGTATCCCCCTTGTTTCTTCCTGTGAAGATGAGAGAAATCCTGGGTGGCTGCTCTATTAGCAAACTAATCCAGAGGCTGAAAGTTTCTAAGAAACAGATCTCTTCCCAGAGACTTTCTGCCCCTCCCAGCTTCATTCTCTTGCTTCTGGAAGCCTCAGAGCCTTCTGATTCACACAGAGGTGACTTTTGTCATCACCAGACCCCATTTCTGTTAACTCTGGGTAAGAAACAAGAATTCCAGAATACAGAGATAGCAAGGGTATGGTGGGAAAAGGCACTGCAATCTTTAGTGAACAGATCTAGAACTGGAAGTGACCTCAGAGGCCATCTAGTCCAATTTCTTCATTTTACAACAAGGAAAATGAAGCCCAAAGAGATTAAGTGACTTGCTCACAATCACAAGCAGAGATAGATTATGAACCTGGCTCCTCTGACTCTGGGTCCAGTGTTCTTTGTATTATACCTATCACACTATCTCTTCCCCTCCACAGGGCCACAACATACCAAAACTAAGCAAACTCAAAAAAGATAGTGTGTTAAACAGAACTAGGAAAGGAAATCGGACACAGGGATTACAATCCTCTAAGGTAAAATGAGATAAACTAAGACTTAATTAAACTAGCAACTTGGAAAGAAAACTAGATAAAATATAGAAAGGAAGAGTGGAGGGAAAGACTTCTAAAAAAAAGTTTGGTTTTGCTACCTGAAAGTTACTTTATCTTCTTGGTTTTCAGTTTCCTTATTTGTTAAACGTGGGAGTTTGGATGAATTGATCTCTAAGGACCTTTTCCATCTTTTATCCTATGACCAGAAGGCAAGTATCTATCCGCTCTTCTCAGCCTGAGTCAAGGCTCCTATGCCTATAAATTCTAAGATTTCAAATTAGGAAACTGAAGGCTTAGAGAGGTTGTGAACAGTTGGATTTTGAGCTGGAGGGCCCAGGTTCAAATCCCAGGTCAGCCATTTAAATATCTTGACTTTGAACCAGTGATATAAACTCTCAGGGGTTAGTTTACTCAACTGTATGATAAGGGGCTTTTTCTAGATCACCACTAAGTCTGTGCTTCTAGCTTTAAATCTGATTCTCTGACTTTCCTAAGGTAGCAAGTAGTAGAACTGGGCACAGAGGTGTAGGAGAAAGAGCAGTGCTGAACTTAATAGTCGTCACAGGGTTTGAATCTGAATCTGGGTCTGGCATTTACCAGTACTGTGACCATGCAAGTCACCCCAGTGTCCTCAGGTGAAAAATGAGAGCAGTTGGATGAGACGACCTCTGAGAGCCCTTCCAGCTCTAGCTCCACCATACGAGGACCTGACCAAGGTCACAGAGATAACAAGTGGCAGAGCTGGCATTTAGACCCAGCTCCTTTAAACTCAAATCCGTGCTCTTTCTACTGCAGCCTGATCCCTGAACAGCTCCTACTCTAAGGGTCGTGGCCCTCCTCCCCCTCTCACTCCCACCTGTGCCCTCCAACTGGCCCTGACCCTGTTAGAGACAGAAGCCTTTGAGCAACGCTCAGAGGTGAGTTTGGGGTGTGCACAGATGCAGATATCTTTGGTCTGCGCTCAGGTTCAGGAATTGATCTAAACTGGGAAGCTGGGCATGGTCCAGAGAATGAGAACATACTCTTTACCCAAGAGCTTCCTAGAGCCAGTTTCTCTCCTCCCCCTCCTTCTTTCCTTCTCGTCTCTCCCTCCCTCCTCCCCTTTTTCTTGTACCTTTTCTCCCTCCTGCCATTCTCCTTTTTCCCCGTCATCCTCCACCCCTACTTCCTTCTCCCTCCTCTCCCCTTCCCTCCCTCCTCTCCCCTTCCCTCCCTCCTCTCCCCTTCCCTCCCTCCCCTCAGCACCGCCAATCGCCTTTGCGCCTGCGCCGTCGCCGCGCGGAGGCTGACGCGCTGGGTCTACGTGAGCGTCGCCGGCCTGAGTTAGCTGAGTGCGGGAGGTCTGGTTGCCCGGGTAACCGCGGGAATTTGTTGCAGACTGTGAGGGAGTCTAGTGCTGGAGCGCCATGCAGTTGAAGCACTTGAGGACCTTACTGAGCCCTCAGGTGAGCCACCAAGGGTCCTTTCGACCGCCCGCCGCCCCTTCTGACGTTACGCAAGGCTCGGGGGCAGCGGGGCACCGGTGGAGGGGCACCGAGACCCTGAAGGGGGAGCGTCTGGGGATGCCCGTGGGGCTTCCCTGCGCGCGGCGGGTGCCCGAAGCTGCCGAGCAGCACCAGCCCTGGTTCCCGCAGGGGTCACCACAATAACAACCCTACACCCCCAGAGCTTGAGGTGGGAGGGGTCTTGTCTATCCTCGCCGTTTGACAGAAGTGACCTGACCAAGGTCACACAGAGAGTGAGTGGCAGAACCCGGATTTGGATCCTAGGCCACCGACTCTAGACCTGGGCTTCTTTCCACAGCACCATCAATATGCTTGTCCAATTGGATTTCAGCTCTAAATCTCTGCTCCTGTGATAATAGCTCTAGTTTTAAGTTTTGCAGCGTGCTTTGAATAAGGTTATCTTGTTTGATCCTCAAAACAATCATCCTATGAAGTAGGTGATATTGTTGTCCCCTGTTTACAGATGAAGAAACTGAGGGCGAAAGAGGTTAAGTGACATAATAATAACCATAATTGTGACAACTCGCATTTATATGGCAGCTAGTGACAGGCGGGATTTGAACCTAGGTTTTCTTTACTCCAGATTCAATATTCTATCTACTTGGTCTCAGAAAGTTGTTGAGTATCCAGGAGATCTGTCCAAGGGGAGATGGAATGGAGAGGTCTGAGAGAGGACATGATAACTACCTTCAAGTATAGGAAAGGGAGTAGGAGCAGTGCTTGGAACTTGTTCAGAGGAAGATTAAGGCTTGCTGTCAAAACATGCTTACTAGTAACTAATTAGGACTATCCAAAAGTACAGATTGCCTCAGAAGAGAGTATGTGCCTTCTTTGAGTAGATGGCTGTTTTGGTTCCTTTTAACTCTATTTCTGTGATTCTGTGAGAGTTGAGTTCCAGGGTAGTGCCTTCACCTCCTTCTTTCAGCCTAACAAAAGCAACAACCGGAAACTGATGGTGGTGGTCTTAGTACTGGGGCTGTGAGACTGGTTCTGGCTCAGGGAGGTTGCTCTGGGTACTAGTAAGGTTTTTTTTGGGAGAGGAAGACTTTAGGGCAAAGAATCTAAGGTAGCCAACTATATAGATTAGCTCAAGGAGTTAGTTTTACAGAGGATGATTCTGATCTCAGTTAATAAGGGAAATCCTTGGTGACACATCTATCTACATAGGACTAGTGGTGGGTGGGGAGAGTCGATACTTTAATGCTTCATTGGTCTTGGGCACTCTTCTCTGTGGTCTAGGCAGTGAGATGGTGAAGTGGATAGAGCAGCATTGAGCCTGGAGTCAGGAAGACCCAGGTTCAAATCCAGGCACTGCCACTTACTACTAGACCCACTACTGTGGGTCCACTTCCGTTCTCCAGGTTTCTGTTTCCTTATCTGTAATATGGGGATAATGATAGCACCTACCTTACAGGGTTGTTATGAAGATCAAATGAGATAATAACTGTAAAGCACTTAGTACAATGCCTGGCATGATATAAATGTTAGTTGTTGTTATTGTCTAGGCAGCTAAGTGGCACAATAGGTTTCTGGGCCTGGAGTCAAGAAGACTGGAGTTCAAATTTGGACTCGCACACTTACTAGCTGTGCGACCCTGATCAAGTCACTTAACCTCTGTTTGCCTCAATTTCCTCAACTACAAAAATGGGAATAATGATAGTACCTACCTCCCAAGGTTGTTGTGAGAATCACATGACATAGTATTTGTAAAGTGCTTTAGCACAGTGCCAGGCACACAATAGGTACTATGCTAGCTGTTAACCTCATCAGCAGCAGCAGCATCTTTGTATCTTTCCATAGAGGATCTGCCCAAAATGCCTGAGGCCTTCTTTTAGTTCTTTTGATCTTTAATGAAGCATTTATGTTGTTTATTTTTTATCTCTTATTCTTGCTACATAACTAGCCTACTTTTTTTTCCGATTATACATTCCTTTGTGATGTCTTTCATGCTACTTCTGGTTTGTAAGTCTTGAGTACTTCAGATTTGTAATTTCCCTGGTGAGGGGATTCCCACAACCAAGACAGATCACAATCCCTCTATAACTTATTAGGTTGTTACTGCATTGCTGTGACTATCTTAATTTAGCTAGGTTAGTCCATAGAATTTGAAAGTTGGAAGGAACCTCAGCAACCCTCTAGTCCAACTTATATACCAAAGGAATATCCACTGGAATATACTTGACATGCAGTAATGCAGTCTCTGTGCGAAGAGTTGCAAGGATTCCCTGAAGGCAGTTCTGCCCACTTTGAGATGACTCTCATAATCATCAAGGTTTTGCTCAGATCAAACCTAAATTGGCCTTTTTGCAACTTCTACCTATTCCTCCTGAGTCTGCCTTCTGGGATCAAACAGAGAAAGTCTTAACGGCTCTTCTAAATGACAGACTTTCAGATATTTGAAGAAATCATGTGCCCCTTCTCTTCTCAAAGCAAACATGTCCAGTTCCTTTAACCAGTTCTCAGGTATCCTGGACTCACATCCTAATTACCCTCCTTTCTCCACTCTAGCTTAGCAGTGTGCTTTTTAAATTATGATGCCTAAAAATGAACACAGAATTCCAGATGAGGATTCATGAGGGCAGATTACCTAGAGACTATTGCCTTCTTATTCCTATTTATTATGACTCTCTTCATGCCAATAACTATTAGCTTTTTTGCTATCATATCACACTGTTGAACATATTCACTTTAAATGTCCATTAAAATCCTTAGTCTTTTTCAGAACAATTACCATCTCATCATGCCTTCCTCACCTTGTGTTTATAAAGTCGATTTTGTCATACACAAGTGCAACAGTTTTATATTTATCTCTATTGAATTTCATCTTTTTGTTTGAAGTACTTTCTCTTTGACCTGAGAGCTCTTGAATTTGACTATAATATTCCTGAGAGTTTTCATTTGGAGCTCTTGTTCAAGGAGTCATCAGTGGATTCTTTCAATTTCTATTTTACACTTTGGTTCTAGGATATTGGGGCACTTTTCCTTGATAATTCCTTGAAATAAGATATCTAGGCTCTTTCTTTGATCATAGCTTTCAGGTCCAATAATTCTTAATTATCTCTCCTTGACTTGTTTTCTAGGTCAGTTGTTATTCTGATGAGATAGTTCACATTTTCTTTTCTTTTTCCATTCTTTTGACTTTTTTTATTGTTTCTTGATGTCTCGTGGAATTATTAGCTTCCATTTGCCCAATTCTGAGTTTTAAGGAATTTTCTTCAGTGAGATTTTGTACCTCTTTTCCCAGTTTCCCAATTCTGCTTTTTAAGGAGTTATTTTCATCAGTGAAGTTTTATACCTCTGTTTTTAAGGTGTTATTTTCTTCAGTATTTGTTGTGCCTCTTTTACCAAGATTTAATTTTTTTTTCATGATTTTCTTCCATTGCACTCATTTCTTTATCTCAGTTTTCCTATACCTGTCCTCTTGAACAAAAGTGCAACTCTTTGCCCTCAAACTATAACCCAGTAGTGGGTATAGGCAATGGAGCTGCCAAATAGCATCTGGTCCTACCTCCAGTCCTAGCATAGGGATCCCCTGTAATGTCTTTCTGACCAGTTGTCAAGTATCCTTACCATCTCTGACTTGAGAACTCCCAAAGCTGCTACTGCTTCTGTCACCACCATCCAGTCTGTTACATCCACATGGGCTCCGGGTCAGCTCTCATCCCTGTACCACAGATCTCTCCTTCCAACCTCCTAAGTTCTCTTGAGCTGAAATAACGTCTTACTTGTTGGTGCTCCCACTCCAGAATTCAATTTGAGTTGTTACTTTAAAATTGTTTGGAGGGGAATATCAGGAGAGCTTAACTGAGTGCTTCCTTTCTTCCACTATCTTGGCTCTGCCCCAAAAGTCTCTCTGAATTCCATCTTACTAGATTCAACCCAATGTTCTAACCTGTTAAGACCCTTTTAGAGCCTGATTGTCATTCAAGATAGCTGCTGAGAACTATCCCTCTTAGCTTTGTGTCATCTGCAAATATTACCCTTATGCTATCTACCTTTACCATTGGGTTTTGATAAAGAATATTAAACAAGACAGGACCAAGCACAGAGCCCTGGGATACTCCACTGAAGACCTCTTGCTGTGTCGACACTGAATCATTGAGGCCAGCCATTTAACCATTTCTGAATCCATCTGACTGGATATTGTCTAATCAATATCTTTCCATCTTTTCTACAAAAATAGTATGAGATATATGACAAAAAGTTTCCACAAAATCTAGATAAATTATATCCACAGCATTCCCTTCATTTAACTAGTTTTGTAATCCTATCAAAAAAGGAAATGAGGTTATTCCAATATGAGCCCTTTTCTTGATGAAACCTTGCTTCTGGCTCTTTGTATTCTCTGCTTTCTGGTCCAGATGTTCACTGTCTCTTTAATGACCCATTATAAAATTTTCCCTGGAATCAAAATCAAGCACATATGCTATAGTTTGCAGACTCTTGCAGAGTTAGTTAACAAGCATATATTAGGGGATAATTACATGTCAGGCACTGTGCTAAGTGCTGAGAACACAAGAAATACAAAAACATTCTTGTCCTCAAGGACCTAGAATTCCCATGGGGGAAACAGCATATAAAAAGTGCATGTAACTATGGAATACAAGTTATAAACAGATTAAATAGAATGTAATCTCGGAGGGAATGTACTTGGGAGGGAAAGGGGGAAGGGGAAGGGGTTGGAGAAGAGAAGTGTGCTGGGCAAAGGTCTTCTGCAGAAAATGGGATTTAGAGTGGGATGAATCTTGAAGCCAGGGAAGTCAGGAGAAGTAAGAAAGGGAGAGTGTTCCAAGCATGAGAGACAACCAGTGAAAAGTCATAGGGTTGGGAACCAGAGTGTTGTGTGTGAGGAATAAAAAGTAACAAACAAAGGATTTTGTATTTGATCGTGAGCCAATAGGGAGCCACTGGAGTTAATTGAATGGGAGCAGTGACATGGTCAGATCTGCACTTTAAGAAAATTGATTTGCAAGCTAAGTAGAGGATGGATTGAAGTGGAGAGGGACATAAGGTAGAGAGGTCAATGAAAAGGCTATTGCAGTAGTCCAGAGGAGAGGTAATGAGGGCCTGAACTAAGGTGGTAGCTATGAATGGAAAGAAGGGAGTATATAGAGAGATATTTTGAAGGTAAGAATGACAAGACTTGACAGCAAATTGGATATGTCAGAGTAGAGGATGACACCAAATTTGTGAACCTGGGTGACTGGGAAAGAGTTCCATTGATAGCAAGAAGAAAGTTGGGAAGAAGAGGTTTTGGAAGAAAGATAATGAGTTCTGTTCTAGACATGCTTGTGTGATATATTGTTGTGTCCAAAAGGCAAATCATTGATGTAAGGCTATAGAGCTCAGGAGAAGGATTTGGGCTGGATATATTACATTTGCATAATTGAGCCTATGGGAGCTGATAATGAGATAGTATAGAAGGAGAAGAAATGAGGGACCAGGCAAAGCCTTTGGGGAAATCCTCAGTTGTGGATGTGACCTGGAGGAAGATCCAGCTTAGAAGACTGAGAAGCAGGCAGGCTGTTAGAAAGAGACCTAGGAGAAAGCAGTGTCACAAAAACCTAGAGAGGAGGGAGTATCTGAAAGTGGGTAATGGACAATGTCAAAGATTGCAGTGAGGTCAAGAAGGATGAGAATTAAGAAAAGGGTATTAGATCTGGCAGTTAAGAGATCATTGGTAACTTTGGAGGGAAGTTTCAGTTGAATAAGGAGAAAGGAAGCCAGATTGCAGATTTTAGAAACAAGCAAGAGGAGGGAAAGTGAAGAAGACACCAAGTGTAGATAACTTTCTCAAGAACTTTAGATAGAAAGGGAAGGAGAGAGATAGGATGATAGTTCAGAGGGATGGTATGATCAAAGGATTTTTTTTTCAAAGATAGAAGAGACATAGCCATGTTTATAAGTAATAGGGAAAGAGACAGAAGATAGGCACATAATGAAGGATATGGAAGGAGTTGGGTCAGTAGTTGGGACAATCTGTTGTAGAAGATGAGAGGGGATAGGCTCAATGGTACAAGTAGGGGGATATTCCTGGGCAAGAAAAGGGTCATCTCTTTGTGTGAGTTGTGGGGGGGGCAGGGAAGGAGAAGATAGTGGGGAAAAATAACTGAGTGGTGTGAAATGAGAAAAAGAAGAGGGAGTTTTTCACTTTTTTCAGTGAAGTATGAGGTCCTCAGCCAAGAGAGTAGAGTAGGAAATAACTTGTTCTCTCCTCTTTCTGAGAATCAGGACAACATTTGCTCTTCTCCAATCTTGTGGTGTCTCTTCTGTTTTTCATAATCTTTCAGATATTATTGATAGGAATTAAGCAATAACATCTGCCAATTTATTCAATATCCAAGGGTCCTGAAGGAAGACCCTAGTTCATCTGTGTCAGGTAACTTGAATTCATCAAGTTCATTGTTATATCAATTCATCCTTATCACCAGGCTTATACTTGGCAACTTTCCAGCTTGTTAGTATCTGACAGAACTTTCACCCCACTTGCATAGCTTTTGAGAACACAGAATCATTTTCATACCCCTCTGGGGTCTCAGAGTAAGATTTCAATGGCATACAAGTCATCTCTGATAATAGGCCTTAGCTTGATTTATATCTCACCCTCCAGTCAGCCTATTACCCTTCCAAGTCTTTCTGATTCTAAGTCCAGCAGTCTATCCACAATTCCAGTGATTCTCTCAGGAGTACTAAGAACAGTCCACAGTTATTGCCCTCAGGGAACTGACAGCCAGCAGTGAGATAAGGAATGGAATTTGGCTTAGTAGATGGAGGCAGCATGTCTCTGACTTTGGAGGGAAGTTTGAGTTGAATAAGGAGAATAGAAGCCAGATTGCAGATTTTAGAAACAAGCAAAAGGAAGTGAAGACACCAAGTGTAGATAACTTTCTCAAGAACTTTAGATAGACAGGAAAGGAGAGAAATAGGATGATAGTTCATAGGGATGGTATGGTCAAGGGATTTTTCTGTGTTCACATTCCACTTCTGACAGATGCTGGCCTTGTCATTTAACATCTGAGTGCCCCAGGCAACTCTAACATGATAACATGTAGAATAGCATGAACAGAGGGGGTTTCCTGCACCAGTGAAATCATAGACCTAGTTTAAAAAAGGTGAGGAGCTCCAGTATGTGGACATAAGATTCCCTACAATGATAATTTGAACACAGACTGTTGTGTGAAAATGGGCAGGCCCTATAAAGAAAGGTATAAAAAAGTCAACAGCATTTAGTACATGCCTTCTGTGAGCTAGAAACTGTGCTAAGTGCTGGGAATACAAATTCAGACGTGAGATGG
>CM053585.1:176246786-176263432 GCA_028646515.1 Pseudochirops corinnae
ATTTGAACTCAGGTCCTCCTAACTCTAGGGCCAGTGCTCTATTCACTGTGCCACTTAGCTGCCCTACTTTCTCTAGTCTTAAGTCACAAGAAATGGCATATCACTCTCTTATTCCATCCACTTCCCTTTTCCCCTCCACATGTCCTTAATTTCAGCACAAGCATATAAACCTTTTTTTCATTCTTTCTCCTAATATACTTGCATTCCTTTGTCTCACTTTTAGTATGGTAGGAAGAGCTATGTGGTGAAGGGCATGGCTTTCTCTCCTGACTCCACTAAGATTGCCATAGGACAGACTGACAACATCATCTATGTATACAAAATTGGTGAAGATTGGTAAGGCTAGAGATGGTGAAGGTGGGTGACTGGGAAGATATGAGAAGTGAAAGGGAAATGACACCCTAGGGAGAAGGGTCTAAGGATGAGCTATTAAGACCTGCCCAAAATACAGAGGCATTTGCCATGCTTTACCATGATATTGGGGCTTCTGTCATTGTGCTTTCCCAGTCCCCTTCCTAGGAGAGTCAGTGCCACATAAACAAAGCAGCAGCACTGTACCTCTACTTAGTAACTGAGGTATGGACATCGTCACTGAAACTTGGTATTGTTCACAAAGCCACAGCCACTCAGAATCCTACACAGGCTTCAGCTAATACTCCTGTGGAACCTCAGTGGATAGAAATACAAATGAGCCTAAAGAGGTAGTTCACTGGTGTTTTCCCTTGCTGCTCTTTATCTAAGGCTTCTTTTGATATTTCCCTTAAGATTTAATTTGAACAAATTGATGGTGATTTTGATACCTTTTTTCTTCCTTTTTTGGGGCAGGGGTGACAAGAAAGTTATCTGCAACAAATTCATCCAAACGGTAAAGTATTATACTCCCTCAGCATGATTTTATTAGAACATAGAGATTTTTATCAGGATATCTGACTCTCTGAGAGTTCCTTAAGTTTCACATCTGGTGCTAACTCTTTCCATTGCCAAGCTTATATGCTTTCTCTTTTTGAGCTCAGTTGTGTCTTTCCATGCAAAAGACCAAGGTAGTTCTTCTATACTGATTGGTTTTGATAGTTATAAGCAGTGCTAATTCCACAAAACTTTTTTTTCTTTTTCTTCCTTATAGAGTGCGGTTACTTGTTTACAGTGGCCTGCAGAATACATCATTGTTTTTGGACTAGCTGAAGGGAAGGTAAAAGAAGGAAACAGAAGAGGTTGTCAACTGGGCCTCTTCTCCCTTAGGATAAGATCTCTATATAGTATTAGTATTTATTTTATAAAGGTAAGGTGATTGTCCTTATTCACACCAAATGACAGTGGAACTGAGACAAGCTTTCATACTCCCAATATATGAGTTTAATTTTACTGGAGGGAATAGGGGTCAGGCTATTTTAGTCTTAGCTTTCCCTCTTCTTAAGTCTTGAGCATGTGCAGAGTCTAGTCTCTTTTTGCCACCTTTCTTCAGGGTCAGGGTGAAGAAGGAGTTCATTTGGCTTCTTACTCTCTCTTTCAGGTCCGTTTAGCAAATACTAAAACCAATAAATCATCTACCATCTATGGAACAGATTCTTATGTCGTATCACTAACATCCAAGTAAGTAAGGGAGAGTGCTGCTGGGGGTGGGAGGGACATAAGGATATTGGGAGTGGGTGAATGGGTGGCTTTTGAGGGATTGTATGTGAGAGACGGAGGGAGCCACAGGTTGGGATAGTGTTTGAGAGTAAAAGGATACTTGATTGATGGGATGGAGTGCCTTAGGAGAGGTAGTAGAGTGGGGGGAAAATACTTTGGACTTCGAGTCAGGTAGGACTTGGGTTTGAATCCCAGCTCTGACATTTATAAGCTGTAACCCCCAGGGCTGTTTTCTCCTTTGTAAATGGGGATAAAAATTGATGTTGTACCTATCTTCTAAGGTTGTTGTTAAGTTCAAATGAGATTATGAATCTAGATAGAGTGCTTTATAAACCTTTAAAACACTCTATAAATGTCAATTATTATTACTTTATTTTCCAAATATCTACTTTTTATCCTGATTTTCCAGTGGCTCTGGGAAAGGAATTCTTTCTGGTCATGCTGATGGCACCATTGTCCGATATTTCTTTGATGATGAGGGCTCTGGGGAATCACAGGTGTGTATGGTAAGGGATCCTCAGAAATCAAGGTGTTTAGAGAGTAAAGGTGAGTAGTGGCTTGGAGCTTCATAGGAAGATCAGAAGACTTAGATGTTTAGACTTGGGAAGTCAGGAGGGCTAGAATCTTAGGAGAGAAAGGAGATGGAGATCCTAAGGCTAAGAATTCCTGGGAGCAAGAGGCATAAGGATAATAGAAGTTAAGGATTTTTTGAGAATGGTGCCTTAAGAATGCTTGAGGTGGGGCAGTTAGATAGTGCAGTGAATAGAGCACCAATCCTGGAGTCAGGAGGACCTGATTTCAAATATGACCTCAGACACTTGACACACTGACTAGCTGTGTGACCTTGGGCAAGTCACTTAACCTCAGTTGCCTTGCTGTCCCCCCTCCAAAAAGAATTTTAAAAAAATTTTTTTTAAAGAGTGCTTGAGACTAGATTGAAATGAGAACTCTGGGGAAAGTGGATTGTGTGGCTGTGGGTCTGGTCACTCTGCACATTGATCAGTGTGGTCTCAGTGGTAGGACTTACAAACTAATTTTGTTTCATATCAGTTTGTAAGACTAGTTATAACTATATATATGTATATAAAACTTATAACTAGTTATTGTGTGTATTGGAGGTAATTGCCTCTTGGACACTGGTGTGTATGTGTCTGTGTGTGTCTGTGTGTCTGTGTTTTGTCTTCCTAAAGGAGATTTGGTATGTACAAGTAGGATCTCTCTTGTGTTAAAGGAACAATTTCTCTAGGGAGAACGTGGTGAAGGAAATGGTGAAAAGAAGGGATTTTTTAAAAATGAAAAGAAGGTCAATATGGCTGCTTGCCAGACTTCCTCCATTCCTGTTCTAGGGAAAACTGGTCAGTCATCCATGTTCACCCTATGCCTTGGCTTGGGCATCTAATAGCATTGTGGCTGCTGGCTGTGACCGAAGAATTGTTGCTTATGGAAAAGAAGGCCATGTATTGCAAACTTTCGATTATAGCCGTGACCCTCAGGAGCGTGAGTTCACCACAGCTGCAGCCAGTCCTGGAGGCCAAGCTGTCGTACTGGGAAGTTATGACAGGTGGGAGAGGAAAATGGTTGAACAGTCAGCACAAACGTTGGGAGTCACCCCATAGTCTCATCCCATCTTTCTCTGTGCTTTCTTTTAGTCTCTCTTCATTCTCTTCTTTAATCTCCTTGGCCTCAAACTTCTTATTTTTTTGTTTTCTGTATTTCTGTCTTTTTTCATCCCCTTGTGTCTCTTTTCTAAATGACTTCTTCCATCTTCCTTTTCTCCAGCTTTTGCCCATTTCCCTATCTTTAAGAGCTCACCTCACAACCTCTCTTCTTAGCCTTGCCTTCCTTTCCACAACTTCTCTATCACTCTTTTGTCCCTTTCCCAAGTCACCTTGAAGCTTTGTTCTCTCTCCCACTAGACTTCTCTACCCACTCTCTCTTATTGACCCTTTTCCTCCCCAATGAAGGTAAAACATTTTTTCCCATAAGTACCACACCCCTATTATTTCTTCTTTCTCTACACCCCTCTGCTTAAGCCCCCATTCCTTCTGTAAGCCATATACTTTGTGTCCTTATATCCCTAGGCTTCGGGTACTGAACTGGAGCCCCCGACGAAGCATCTGGGAGGAGGCAAAGCCCAAAGAGATCGCCAATCTATACACAGTCACTGCCTTAGCCTGGAAGAGGGATGGTTCCCGACTTTGTGCAGTATGTTTACTTAGAACTCCTTTCCTGACAAGAACTTTTCCCTTTCCTAGGAAAATCCTCTTTCCCTAAGGATGTTTACCTCACCCCACCAGCAGCTCTACCTTTCTACCAATCCAGGGACTGGAAGTAGGGAGGGGAAATTAAATTTTCTCTGTTTAGAGGTCACTAGGAGGATACAAAGAGACGTGTATAAAGGTCTGGTGCTTCACCAATGTTTCATTACTTTGTGATGCCCTGCTTCTGCCATCTTTTGCTTTTGTAATGCTTACTGCCAGCTCTCTTCCACATATTCTCTGTGTCCCCAGATGCTTCTCCTTGGTTAATAATTCTGCCTCAACACTTTTTAGTGACTTCCAGATGCTGCCATTTTTTCTCACAGGGTACATTGTGTGGTGGGGTAGAACAGTTTGATTGCTGCCTCCGAAGAAGTATTTACAAGAACAAATTTGAGCTGACATATGTAGGACCGAGCCAGGTAAGTAGGACATAGACCACGAGTCCAGGTTTTGCCATAAATCATTTGCTTTGTACTATTTCCTTTCCCCCCCAGAGTATATCGCTGTTCTATCCAAGGAGAACTATTTTCAACTCACTGCAGGCAGGGCTTCAGTAAAGAGCAGGTCACATCAGGGTAGTTCCCTTCCTTCAAGCCACAACACTTCCTTCTTTTTAGAGAAGAGACTGGCAGACATCAGATCTTTTAAAGTAGGCTCTAGAGACTAATTCTCAGTCTTTTCTAGTCTTAAATTGTCTTGTGAACTATTTTAAGGAAGAATAACTCACACATTCTACTTTAAGGTTTATAACCATTTTTCTCACACATATGTAAGAGAAATAGTGCAAATATTATTATCCCCTTATTTAGATGAGGATACAGACTTAGATGAAGTGCCCATGGCCACAAAGCTGGGATTCAGATATAAGTCCCCTGACACCTAATCCAACTCTGCTTCCACTCTACTATGTTGCAATAGAGTTTGCTAATTTTAAAAAAAAATTTTTTTTGGACTAGACCTGTGATTTCATTAGTATTGGGAATTTCTGGTAAGAAAATTCCCTCTACCATTGCAGGTAAGTTCTTTTTGTGCAACTTAAGAGAGTTGCCTGGGGCACTGAGAAGTTAAGTACTTGCCCAGGGCCACACAGCTAGAATGTATCAAAGGCAGGGTTTGAACCTAGGACTTCCCGACTCTAAGGCCAATTCTCTATAAATTAGACCATAATGCCTTTTAAATCTTATTTCTATTGATTACCTTCCTTTTACTGATAGTTAATTTATAAGTAGCTAGCATCTATATAGTACTTTAAGGTTCGTAAAGTACTTTATAAATATTATCTATCGCATTTTTTCTTCATAACAATTCTGAGGTGAAACCTGCTCTCAGATTCATTAGGATTGATTCCCTTTCCTTTTGGGTGGAGAGACCTAAGTTAGGAGAGGGGAATAAGGAATGGAGGATTGGGAAGGGACATATTTCTTCCATATACAGTGCCTTTAGGGCACTTGACTCTGGCCAAGGTGGCCAGATAGGCCAAAGTAAGCCAAAGACCAGAAGTGCAGAGGACCAAGAGCTAAGAACCCAGACAGGCAGATAGGCATGATAGCCCTGAGCCCAAAGAAGGAGTAGCTCAGGGTCCAGGCTCTCAGTCTCTCAGCAGACCCAGGGTGAGAGGGCCAGGGCCTAGGACCAGGCAGAAACTCCAAGTCTTGTTTTCCTTTTTCCCCAGCCAGACTCTTTCCTTTCCCTAATGGCTGGCCCATTACCAAGAAGGCCCTTCCCTTACTAGCCATGGCTTCCTTTGGCTACTCAAGTCCCTGAAGGCCAGATGGCCAGGGATAGAGGCTGATTTCAGGCTAACAGCCTATGTCCATCCTGGGGTGAGAGTGGTATCTTATTTCTTGAGCACTGGGGCATATCCAGAGCCCAAGGGCAGGTCCTGGAGCTAGGCTCAACAGTTCCCTTAGCTGGTCCAGGATGGGACAGAACCTTAAG
Source organism: Pseudochirops corinnae (assembly GCA_028646515.1). Taxonomy (NCBI): domain Eukaryota; kingdom Metazoa; phylum Chordata; class Mammalia; order Diprotodontia; family Pseudocheiridae; genus Pseudochirops; species Pseudochirops corinnae. The sequence continues at coordinate 176,252,615 of CM053585.1, forward strand.
ACTCTTAATCCCTTCCAGGGGGCACAAAAGCACTCAGGCAGACCTTGATTCCCTGGGAAGGGCTCACCTATCAGACACTCTCTCCCACAGCAATCAGAAGAGCTGAAAGAGTGCCAGGGCCCAAGAATAGGCAGAACCTCCAGGCTCTCACTCTGTTTCTTCTAGGGACAAGCAGATAAGCAAGCAAGCAGGCAAACCTTGAACCTAAGGAAAGTTACAGGTTCCATGCTCTGTGCCACCCTCAGCATCATCTGGGCTGTCAGTTTCATTTCCAAATATATACCTTTTCCCTTCCTTATCCAATGAGCCATTCCTTATATCAAAAAATTAAAGCAAAAAAATTCAGCAGACTCAACCGCCACATCAACGTTGTCTGACAGCATATACAATATTACATATTCAAAGTCTACCACCTATACAAAGAAGAGAGAGAGGTGAATTTGCTCAGCTATTCTGTAGGGTCAAGCTTGCTTGTTATCATACACAGCATTCAGTTGTTTTGGGTTTTTTTGTTCATTTATGTTGTTATAGTCATTGTGTATATTGTGTCCCTGGTTCTGCTTAACATATCTGCATCAGTTCGTAGAAATTTCCCCATGTTTCTCAAAATTTTTCATAATCTCCATTTATTATGGCATAGTAATGTTCCATTACATTCTTATACCATATTTTGTTTAGCCATTCCCCAATTAGTAGGCGTTTTGTTTCCAGATTTTCAGTTTTTTTTGTTGTTGGGTTGAATTTTTTTGTTGTTGTTTTGTTTTTTTCCCAACCTGTGATTTAATTGGTGTAGGGCTCTCCATTGTATGGCAGACTTCTACCAATGCAGTTCTGTGCCTGTACAGCTGATACCAATGATAACCTTAGAGAGTCACGCAGGGTACTTAGAGTTCAGGTCATTTGTCCAGACCTTACAATCCACATGTGGAAGAGATCTCCTCATTGTGTGGCCAGCTTTTTATTTACTGTACTATATGCTTCTCTAATGAGTTCTTCTTTATTACAAAAATTGGAGATAATCAAGAAGAAAGGCACCAGAAAGACAAGGGATCATAAAAAGTTTCCTGATTTTTATCTGGGCCTTGAAGAAAACCAGGGAAGCCAGGAGAACATCCCAGGCATGGGGGCCCAGAGTTGAGAGATGAAATGTCTTGTTCAAGAACAGCAAGGAAGTCAGTGTTACTGGATCAAAGAGTGGAATGTGGGAAGACTAGAGAAGGGAATGGGGGTGGAGGAGGAAAGAGGGGACCGGGTTATGAAGGGCTTTGAATGCCAAAAAGAATTTTTATTTGATCCTGGAATTGATAGAGAGTCACTGGAATTCATTGAGGATAGATTGGAGTGGGGATATACTTGTGGCAGGCAGTCTAACCAGCAGGCTATTGAAACAGTCTAAGCATGAGATGGTGATGGCCTACACCAAGTGGTAGCTGTATCAGAGAAGGTAACAGGACATATGTAAGAAGTTACAAAGGTAAAATTGACAGGCCTTAGCAACAGATTGGAAATGGGGGATGAGAGAGAGAGAGGAGTTGAGGATGACTCCTAGGTTGTGAGCCTGGAAGACTGGGAGGATAGTAATGCCCTCCACATAATAGGGAAATTTGGAAGAGGGGGGAGGATTTTGAGGGGAAAGTAATGAATTCAGTTTTAGACATATTGAGTTTAAGATGTCTTTGGGAAATCTAGTTCAGAATGTCTAATAGGCAGTTATAGATGTGAAACAAGGTCAGTAGAAAGGTTAGGGCTGAATAAGTAGATTTGAGAATCATTAGCATAGAAATTATTATTGACTCCATAGAGCTGATAAGATCACCAAGTATAGAAACAGTATAGGGGGAGAAAGAAGAGTATCCTGTAGGCCACTCACTGTTAGTGGGTATGAACTGGATGAAGATCCAGCAAAGCAGACAGAGAAGAAGCTGTCAGACAGGTAGGAAGAGAACTAGAAAAGAGTGGTATCCCAAAAACTTAGAGAAAAGAGAGTATCAAGGAGGAGGGAGTCATCAGCAGTGTCAAAAAAATGTGTAGAGTTTGAGAAGGATTAGGATCAAGAAAAGGCCATTAGATTTGGCAGTTGAGAAATTATTAGGAACTTTGAAGAGCAGTTTTGGTTGAATGATGATTGGAAGCCAGATTGTAGAGAGTTAAGCTAAGGGGAAAGGAGGTTGATATTTATTCAAGTTGTTATGTTGAGCCATCAACCTTTTACTCCCTTCACATTCTCCTCTACCCACTTTATTCCCAATTCCCCACTAAATCATTACCAACCCCTGACTTGAGCTTGTAGAAAAGCCAGGATAGGTGAGAAGATGGGTAGGGTTCAGGATACTGACTCCTCTCCTAGGATGAAATGTTTAAGAGAAAGGTGATGTTGTATAATGGGAAGAGTACTAATCTAAAACTGATAGAAAACCAGGGTTCAAATTCTAGCTCTGCAGGGGTGGCTAGGTGGCCCAGTGAATAGAGCACTGGCCCTGGAGTCAGGAGGATCTGATTTCAAATCTGGCCTTAGGCACTTAACACTTACTAACCATGTGACTTTGGTTAAATCACTTAACCCCAATTGCCCTGCCCTCTCTCCTCCAAAAAAAAAAAAAAAAGAAGAACAAGCAAATTCTAGCTCTGCTACTTAGTACCTATAGGATCTTAAATAAATCACTTCACCTCTATAGGCCTTAATTTCCCCATCCATAAAAAGAGGGAGTTAAATAAGATAATCTCTAAGGCCTCTTTAGCTCTTAACCTTCTATGTAGTGGTTCTCTGTGCATTGCTTTCTACTCAGGTGATTGTGAAGAATCTTTCATCAGGCACTCGTGTGGTCCTCAAGTCTCACTATGGGTATGAGGTAGAGGAGGTGAAGATCCTGGGCAAGGAGAGATATCTGGTGGCCCATACTTCTGACACACTGCTGCTAGGGGACCTGAACACCAATCGACTCAGTGAGGTAGGGACCAAGGATGTAGGAGTTGTGGGGCTATTTTGGATGGGTTATAGGAATCCATTCCTCAGAATGCCTGAGAAATAGGAGGTGGGGAAAAGTCTTTAGGCATCATAGACATTTTGATTCTGGATGATCTGGTTTTAATCATTTCCATGTTAGGGACCCAGAAGGTTCAGGGGGCTGGAACAGAGAGATCTCTAAAAACATGGTATTTTACTGTATTTAGACTCCTTAGAGCTGTGGTAGGGTAGAAGAGAGGGAAACCAAGAGAACCAGAGAATCTGCCCCTGGAGCCTCATTGTGTAATGCCTGCTATCAGTCTCCTTCTGGCTCTCTTCTATAATTTTGTTTTCCAACCCCCCCCCCCCCCATGCCTCTTGGATTTGTATCTTGATTAATCTTCTTATCTTCCCCTATTGCAGGTGGCTTGGCAGGGATCTGGCGGCAATGAGAAGTATTTCTTTGAAAATGAGAATGTGAGTGGAGTTGAATTTATGGACCACCTGATTTACAAATCCCTTGACTATCCCAGTCTTTTCCAGTCTCTCACTTCCTACTCAAGAGACCTGGCAGTGAATAGAGAAAATAATGGTAGGAGAGAGCGCTGATTAAGTAGAGGAGTGAAGCAAAAAGAAAATTGTGAGCTTCTCAGTGCGAGAAGTGGTGTTCTAAATGCCACACTCCACTATTTTTTTTTTCCTTTCTGAAATGAAATCTTGGGTAATATGTTGGTGTTACTTTTCTTCCAGGTCTGCATGATCTTCAATGCTGGGGAGCTGACTCTGGTGGAATATGGGAATAATGACATCCTAGGCTCTGTGCGCACTGAATTCATGAACCCCCACCTCATCAGGTAAAACACAGAAACCCCACCTTGTCATGGATGCCTTTCACTCTGACTTGTGACTCTCATCCCTTCAAGTGAGACCAACACCCAGACATACCACCCTTCAAAAACTTAGAGAGACAGAGGTAGAGAGCATTTTGGGTTTTGGTTAAAGAGCCCACCTTGGAGTGAGGAGAACCTTAGTTCAAGTTCTTCTAAGTCTAACACATATTGGCTTTGTGATTCTGGGCAAGTTACTTAACCTCTCAGTTCCCAGGTAACTGGGATATTTGATTATATGTTGCTGAGAATGTATAGATTTTCATTGTGAAGGGAGTTCCTCACCTGAAGCTCACTACCCCACTACCTTACAACAGGAGAAAATGTTGAGCCATCAACCCTTTACTCCCTTCACATTCTCTACCCACTTTATTCCCAAAAAGAAAAATCAACATTAAGATGCCAAGAACCTAAATCTTGTTTGTACCCTCATATTTTTCTTGAAGTGTCCGTATCAATGAGAGACATCAGCGGGGCATGGAAGAGAACAAGAAGCTGGCTTATCTCATAGACGTTAAGACTATTGCAATCGGTAAGAGCATTATACAGTTCAAATAGACATACTGTGCACCTACATTGTACTTAACTGCTTGGGGTCCCAATGTCCTTATCTGTAAAATGTGGATAATAATACTTTGCATTGTCTGTCTTGCAAACCTTAAAACTCTGTAAACACATTATCAGTGTGAATTATTCTTATTATCATAGTCTGTTCTAATGTAATGTTAACTTATACACATTTATATCTCAGGCATCATGAGATGATGGATAGAGAACCAGCCTCAGAGTCAGGAAGACCTACCTGGGTTCAAAGACCAACCTTTGATCCATATTGGCTGTCACTTTAACCTCTCAGTGACCTGAAGCAATTTAGGTTAGAATATAAGCTGCTGAAAGGTGCCCATCTCAACTCCTAGAGAGAGCTTCCTCACCAGTAATTTCCATATACTAAGGAAATCACAAGTCTGGAACCGACTGTGTGGGGGCCCCCCTCCCTATTTTAGTAAAGTATGTGGTTCAGTCTTATTTGACTCTCCATTATCCCATTTAGGTTTTGGTTGGTTTGTTCATGTTGCTTTGCAAAGATACTGAAGTGGTTTGCTGTTTCCTTCTTCAGCTCTTTTTACAGATAAGGAAATTGGGGCAAACAGGGTTAAGTAATTTACCCAGGGTCACACAGCTGGTGAGTGTCTGAGGCCAGATTTGAACAAGAAAATGAGTTTTCCTTGACTCCAGGCCCAGCACTCCATTTGCTGTACCACCTAATTGTTTTCAAGTAAAGTATAGAAAGAAGGATACTTTATTATTTTTTAGTCCTTTTGTCTCAATTAGTCATTAATTGGTCTTTATGCTAAACATTTAATGAAAGGCAGGAACTAATGGTAAATAAGGAGTAGTAGTGTAATTGGGACTCTATTGAGGGTGTCTTAACAACCCTGAAAAACTCTGCCATATAACTTGCCTGACCTAAATGCCATGGCCTTCCTGATCACCTCCAAACCCTGACTGACCATACTCATGCTCCGTGCTGCCAGTTTATCTTTAGCTAAGGTTTCACAGAATCACTGAACTTTAGAGTTGGAAGGGACATCTAGTTTAACCTGTACTCCCCTCCACAACATACTTGACAAGTGCTCCTCTGGCTTTTGCCTAAGGACCTCAAGTGCAGGGGAAACCACCACCTCCCAAAGTAGCCTATTTCACTGTGGGACAGATCTAATTTTGAGTGATTGTTAGAGCTGGATGAGCCATATAAATATTTAGTCCACCCTTCTAATTTCACATACTGAAGCTCTGAGAGGTTTGAATGAAGTCAGAGTGACAAGAGCTAATTGCACATCTGGGGACTAAAGAACCCAGCATGCAATTCAGCCTGAGGAAGAAGGACCACCGAATCCTTACAAATGGATGTGTAGGGAGATAGCAAGAGATGAGGGAATTTTATTTTTTCTCTTCATTATGTATAGGCAGGTCCCTAGTTTTCATCTGGGACTGTCTGGGTCAATTTATGCCATTGTGTCTATTGCTTTTTCTGTTGTAAGACAGCACACCTCTCTTTGTTCCGAGATGGGGCAATCAGACATGATTGTTTAGCTGCACTAAAGCAAAAGTGTCTCATGTTTTACTGGGAAGTTTATAAGTGCTTCCTACACAACAACCCCATGAGGGATGCAACAGAAGTTTTACTGTGCTCAATTTACAAATTAAGGGACTAAGGACTATTGAGGCCAAGTGACTTGCCAGTGATTACACAACTCATAAGTGGTCCCACCTGGTTTTTCTTGTCCTATTGTTTTTCTTCCTTCTTCCCTACATCTATGTTCTTCCCTGAATCCTCATATGACAACAATATAATTAAGCTTATTGATCAAGAAAATATTTCATATGAACATAAACTTGAGGAACATTTCATTTATAAATTGTATATCTGTGAGGTGTATACTAAATTGAGATTATATTCCTGAGATTTCTCTTAGGTTTGTCTTGATGAGGTCTTCCAACACCTTTGAAATTATAGTCACCCTATGTCTTGTCTGGGGCAGGTTCAAGCTGAGTGATCACTATTTGGTTCATCCCTGTTCTGATTTAGAGTTCTGAGTGAGGCCAGATATAAAAAAAATTCTCCCTTCCTCTAAACCTCCAAGAATCCTAGATATGAATTATAGTCTTTGAATTAGTCTGGACTCTTTGATTTCACTAAAGACCTGAACTCCTAAAATTCCGGAACAGAATTAGCATGTTAAGCATGCTAACAAAATAATGTTACATCACTATGTGGTATACTTTGGGACAGTGCAGAATTCTTGAGCCTTTGAAGCCTTTTCCAAACTGTCTTGGTACTCAGTGGTTGGTCCCATGGTATCACTAAGCTTTTCATGACCACTCTTCTCCGTTCTGCAGTGGACTTGGTTGGTGGCTACAACATTGGTACCATCAGCCATGACAGCCGTGTAGACTGGTTGGAGCTCAATGAGACTGGACACAAGTTGCTCTTCAGGGACCGGAAACTTCGTGTAAGACACTGGGCTCCAGAATTGGTGACTTTGGCAATAGCCACAGGCACAGTTTATAGAGGTCATGGTGCAGATATTGCTAGTAGTATTTGAATGAAGGGGTCTAGAAAGGCAGGCAGGGCCATTAAATTGCTGCTTCTGCTACTGCCTGGTGATCACTGCTTCTTGCCTCTTCTGACCATTCATTGATGGATGGCTCAGGAAGGGCTGGCACAGGTTGCCTGAGTGATCAGCATCCATCCCTCTACTGTCATCATTGTAGCACTATATTGTAGCAGCAAGAGGGAGATGTGGGAAAGGGGGTCAGTCATTGGTGTATACCAGTTCTCTTAAGATTTTTGTCTTTTAGGAACTTCCTACCCTTGTAATCCTAATCTCTTTGCCTAACTGATTTTCACCTACCCCTGACCCAACATTGTTACAATAGTGAAAGTAACTATTAAGACAATTCCTCTTTTGTTTCCTCATTAATTCTTGAACTCACATCTTAAAGGTTATTCTGATGACTCTCAGTGCAGCATAATATAATATTAAAATTCTACATAGAGGGCAAAAGAAACAATCTGATAATTTTTCAGTTAAGCAAAAGACAAATCAAAGATCAGACCTTTTGACATGTCAAAACCTTTAAGATGTGAGACATCAGGTTTTCTGGAGCGGATCTAGAAGTGTCAGTCTGACCTGTTGTTAGTGAACACTCCCACAAAGTAAGTCAGTGGTCATTAGAAGCCTGTACTGTGTTAAAGGACATGTATACTGCATGCCTTTCTGACCCCCTGGTTTCCCAAAACTAGAATATTTCAGATCTGAATGGACTAAAAGGGATCCAGCTTGAGGAGTTTGATGGGTGGTATGTACCTGACTAGATGCACCCTTACCTCTGAGAATCATGTTCACCACAAAATCTTTATTTACCAACTGCCATCCCCACTAGGGGAGACTCTCACTGCATTTCCCTACTAATTCTCTTTCTTCTACGCATCCTCTCCTCAGTTGCACTTGTATGACATTGAAAGCAGCTCCAAGACAATGATCCTGAATTTCTGCTCCTACGTTCAGTGGGTGCCAGGAAGCGATGTGCTAGTAGCTCAGAACCGGAATAGCTTGTGCGTGTGGTACAACATTGAGGCACCCGAGAGGGTTACCATGTCTTCTATTAGGGTATGATGGGGCTTGGAGAATGTCAATCACGGTACCTGAAAGGGACAACCTAGTATTATGTTAATTCAGATTTTGGCACACATTAGTTATAATTTTCATGATTTTCAGCTGAGGTATAGAGAGAGCCTTAGGGAAGCATGAAGGGTCATTAGTGTGATGCAAAAGTCCACTGCAACACACTCCTCAGACTGAGGTAAAGCCAATTTGGAGAGTTTACTTGTAGTTTAGAAGAACTCCACCTAGGTCAATTATATCTAGATCTACCTCCATATATATTCTGGTTCATTTGGTGGAATCCTAATTTGGTCCAGGCTATCTCAAATCCCTTTTCCCTCAGCACTGCCCACCTCCCTAATTAGGAATCTTAGAAGAATTCTAGATTATCTTAGGTGTACAGAGTAGAGAATAATCCTGATTTATACTTTCAGGTTAATCTTGGAGCCACCAACATGTTTAGGGGTAGCAGATGAGGAATGCATTGAAATCAGATAGAACTGATTGGCACCATTACCATTAGGCATCGGTGCAGTTTTGCCTATTGGATCCCACTTTTGCCCAGTGGGGCAAATATATATATAGCTTATAATAGATGCTGAAATGCTGTGCCTCAGGATAAGACCCAGGAAAATCATGTTAGTGTATAATTCCCTCAAGAGTGAAAGAAAATGGGAGTGGACAAGGGTGGGCCTAGTCTCTTAATAGGAGATTAATCCAAAGAAGAGATAGTAATCCAGAACCTGACTGAGGGTGAATCCACAGGGTGATGTCGTGAGTCTGGAACGGGGTGGGGGAAAGACAGAGGTGATGGTGACCGAAGGTGTGACGACTGTTGCCTATACATTGGATGAAGGGCTTATCGAATTTGGGACTGCCATTGATGACGGCAACTACACCCGGTGAGGGATGGGCAGGGGCACAGGGAGGCAGGGGTTAAAACTAGAGTAAAAAGAAGAGCCTGGTTTGGGTACTGCTAATCCTGAGGAAGAGGGAGAGGGAGGGCCATCAAGGGCCCATTTTCCTGCTCTGATATTCTACCATCCTGTGTTTTCTAATCCTGTGGTCATTCCTTATGTCACTTCTAGAGCAGCTGCATTCTTGGAAACTCTGGAAATGACTCCAGAAACAGAGGCAATGTGGAAAACATTAAGCAAACTCGCCCTGGAAGTGAGACAGCTACATATTGCAGAAAGGTAAGTCAGAGGGTTGGATTAAGATACTGAAAGTTTTGAGAGCTGGGAAGGTAGATAGCCAAAGTAGATACAACCATGCTCCAATCTTGCCTTCCTGAGTCCTTCCTTAAAGTCTTTTCTTGGGGCAACTAGGTGGTACAGTGAATAGAGCATTGGCCCTGGAGTCAGGAGGACCTGAGTTCAAATCCAGGCTCAGACACTTGACACATTTACTAGCTGTGTGACCTTGGGCAAGTCACTTAAGTCTAATTGCCCTGCCTTCCCCCCTCTAAAAAAAAGAAAAGTCTTTTCTTGATGCATCTCCTCCTAGGATCTTGGCAGACTATGATTATAAATTTCTTTAGGGTAGGAACCATTCCTGCTATTACATTTTTTTCATTCCTTAGTTGTTGACTAGCTCTATAACCTTTGTCAGCCCTACCCAGATTTACATCTTGCCACACTCCCCCTTCTTTCAGGTGCTTCTCTGCTTTGGGCCATGTAGCAAAAGCTCGGTTTCTACATGAGACCAATGAGATTGCAGACCAGGTGTCTAGAGAATATGTAAGTATCAGCCTTCTGATCCTTTCAGTCTTTCAAACTGCAATTCCTCAATTCTTTAACTTTGTGATTTGTAGCTTTCTGGTCATCTCTTTACTTTTTACCACCCCCTCAAAGAGACAATCAGTTATTTTGGGATAGCTCCTTAAGTCCTCTTGGCCTTTAAGCCTCAGAGTTTTCACAATTTTCAGCGCCCTGATCCTTTATCATCCAAGACCCTGTAGCCCTTCTTCTTACCATCTAGTTACATTCTCCTTCCTCTTCCATGCTTCCTCTTTGCACACACCTATGGTTAGTTCCTCCTTTTTCTTTGGCAGGGTGGGGAAGGAACTGACTTCTATCAGGTCCGAGCACGTCTGGCCATGCTGGAGAAGAACTACAAATTGGCAGAAATGATCTTTCTGGAACAAGTAATAGCATGAGTTTGCATGGATATAAGTAATCTAGAGAGGTGGGAGAAAAACTCAAATATGGTGAGGAAACAATGGTAGAGAAGTAAAAGTAACAGCTACAAACTTCTTTTACCCAAGGGCTGGAAAGAGTGAGTTTTGAGAGTATGTTGTGTGGTTAATGCTGGCTTTGTAAATGTGTGTGATAGAAAGTCAAAGTGCCCTGTGTTTTTGACAACTCTCAGGGCAGACCAGCTGAGGAGGGCCAAGTGATTGGTTGATGATCCTCATACCTTCTTCATATTCCCATTTTCTTTCCCTCTGATCTTTCAGAATGCCGTTGAGGAAGCTATGGCTATGTATCAAGAACTGCACCGCTGGGATGAATGCATTGCTGTGGCTGAGGCCAAGGTATAGATTGCTCTTTCCACAGCTCTTCAGAAGTAAATTTCCCTTCTCATCTTACTTCAGAAATTTTCTCCTTTTGTAGATAAGATAGGAAAGTATGCAATATGGAAAAGTGATAATTTTAACTTATGAAACTTTTCTCAGTATGAGGATAGGTAAAGGGAATACAAATGTATATATACATATACATACACATATGTATATAGGAGGGTTTATATATGCGTACGAACACATATCTGAGTATGTGTATATATCAGTACATAGAGGGCACAAGATCAATTGAAT